>CM053770.1:459063100-459133376 GCA_028658325.1 Potorous gilbertii
TGTATGTTTATATATGTTATATATAATACACATATGTTAACATCATAGACAACACAGGAAAAAGTAAAGACCAAGTTTGTCTTCTAGTTCACTTTTCAAGCAATAAATCTTGCTGCAGACTCTGAGGCCCATTTTCTGATCATAATGCATGCCTTACCTGTTACCATTGTTAAGGGTTCTACTCAGATCCAGCTGTGAGGGCTATTCTAGTCCATTCAGATGTCCGGTCTTGCTGAACCTTACTATGCTAAAACAGCATCCCGTATGTGAAATGACTTACCTCTACCTCATGGTGAAAAAACAAAATCTACTTTCTTTCACCCAGGCCACAACTAGGCAATAGAGAAAGTACATATAGCAAACAAACAGTTTTGTATATCATGATTTCCAACTGTCAACCATAAAGTTGTCATCTTGGTCACATGAAAATTAAATGCTAGGAGATAGGACACATCAATCCCCTTTACTCTGAAAAAGTTTTTTTTCTTTTGAGGCTACTTTCTCAGTGTTTCTCTGACATTAGTCACTGTTTTTTCCTTTTTCTATTAACAAAATTGTCCAAATAGGAGAGAGGTTTGTTCACTTTCCTCCTCTGAAATTGGGTTATTTAAATTATCTGTTTCTCATTCAGTTGATTTGGGTATTTAATTTTTGGTAAATAATTAATTTCCTCTGAGTCACTGGTTTTGTTAACATACAGTTGGACAAAATAGTTTCTGCTAACAACATTTATTTTTTCTTCACTTGCAAATTCTCCTTCTTAATTTTTTATGTGGGCAATTTGGTTATTCGTCTTTGTTCTTTTTGGCCAAATTAATATTTGGTTATCTATTTTATCATTTTTTTGAAACAGATTCTATGTTTTTAAATTCAATTGCTTTATTTAGACTTTTGTAAATTTCTTTCTTAAAAAATTATGATTTTTATTTTGTGTTTAATTGGGAGTCAGCACATAGGTAATAGAGACAAAGGGTGATAAAATACAGCCTGGCTATGATTTTAAACTAGCAGCTTGAATAATTTGTTCAGTACTGTGGGAAATACACGCTTATGCTGAAGGAAGGAAAGGGGCCCTGTACTTCCCCCACTACCTCTTGTTAATTGGCTGCTGGGTTATGTTACTCTAACATACTGAAGCATAGGCAAGCAGCCAGATCAGATCAGCAGCATCTGGGCTTGCCTTCTACTGTGTTTTCTTTTCTCCTTTGTGAAATTTTATTGTTGCCTTGTGTTTTTTATTCGAAAAAAATGTTTCCTGCAGAACTCTCCATTGTCACAAATAAAAAACAATTAAGCAAAACCAATTCACATAGCAACTGTCTCTAACAGCATACTCACCAATCAGCACATTTCCCACCTTTCTACTGAGAGGAGGGGGTTATATGTCATCTGTCAATCAATCAATCAATCAGAGTTCCCTTTTATATTTTACTTTGACTTTTGAAAAATGCTTTACAAAGAGCCTATTTTATCCTCAAACCAATCCTGAGAGTTTGGTTTCCCCATTTCACAAGTGAGGAAACTGAGGCAGAGGTTGTAATTTGCCATCTAGTATCTGATGATGGATTTGAACTCAGTCCTTCTTGACTCCAGATCTGGCACTTAATCCATGGTACTACTTAGATTCTAACTGGAATGAATACGAAGAAAACAAATTAAAATGAAATGTCTTTTGCCCTGAAAGAGTTGAAATTCTACTGAAAGAAGTAATATAGAATCATGGGATCATAGATTTGGAGCTGGAGGCCATCTAATCTAAACCCATCATTTTATAAGTAAGGAAATGAAATTAAGAGAGGTTAAGTGACTTGCCCAGGATATAGAAAAAAATATTAGATCATTTTTTTGGAGGGAGAATTATTTATAAGGTAGTACTTGAGCTGTGTTTTCTATAATCAATATTGATCATTGCCTTTTCTGTGAGTTACAGTGTCTTTTAATGTTATTTCATTTTCATCTCACATACTGTTCTTCTGGCTCTGTTTTTTTTTTTCATTCTTCACCAATTCCTTTAATTCTCTTCCAATAATTGTCTTTACAATGTGGTGGTGAAAGTGGTTGGAAAATGATGATGAAAACCTATGCAGTCTGTATGTCTATAGTTGATTCTCTTTGTCTACCCAAGCACCTGAGTATCCATGTTTTCTGTCCCAGTTTAGACAAGATAATGGAAGAGGGAACAGGTTGTTAATATTTCTTTACTGGGTGTTACATGTTAATAACACAAATGTTTTGAGTTGTGGGAAGTGACATGATACTGAAGCAGATACCAAGTGATTCTGGAACCAAATAATCTTAGAAGGATAAGTCTGGCTCAGATTTGTATTGGAGATTCTAGTTTGTACCAGGACATTTCCAAGGTTATCCAGTTTTGTATGATTCAGCTTTGCAGAATTGGGTAGAGCCCCTTGGGAGTGATGCTATGAAATAAGGTCGTATATCTTAGAAATGCCTAAGTCCAGACAGAAGCTCTTATGTTTGCCCCCAGAGTCTCAGGCCACCAGCTAGTTTATGCCTTAGTGAAATAATAATACTAATAAGAGCTTACATAAATAAACTAGTGACATGTGTAATTCCCTATGGTCAGAAATACCAAGACATACAATACCTCAGCAATGTGCAATGATATATCATAGCACTGTCTTTCAGACAATTTAATTTTAACATTAGGTTCTGAGTAAATATTGTTAATAAATGTTGAGCTGTGATGCAACCTGATATGTAGAAGAAATATTTTTAGTACAAAAAAAAGCCATGTAAATCTAGCTACACTTTTGTCATAATAATTGTATTTTAAAATTTTACTAAAATTTAAAAATGTAATATTCTAATTAAAAATTTGGAAAACATTGCATGGTTTAAGAATACTTTAGACTGAATTGATATATCATTTGTGATAAAAAATATTTAAAAGTGATGTTTGATTTGAAATATTTTATAATTAGAGATGTCTGTAGATTAATTTTGAAATTAGAACTCACTATCAGATGTTATTTCTAATTCTTATCATTGTCATATAAGTGTAAAATTGTATTTTTATCTCTAAGGTAACATAATGAGTGATGAATCTAAGATGTGAAAACTTGTGTCTTGAAGAATTTATATATCTCTTGGGCATATGGGAGGGAGCTTTTCAAAGACGTTCTATGAGTGTGGAGAATCTCTCAGTATTTTATTAACAACAAAATTAGTGAACTAGAAATATTTTTCATAATGCAACAGAGACATAGGAAACCTGGAATCTGTCCAACTGAATATTGGGAAATAGAAACAACTTAATTGTTTTGAGGTTGCAAGGCAAATTATTGATTATTTCTTTTTAATTAAAATATCCCCAAATCCTACTTTCTACATAGTTTGCACCAATGCCCTCTCCTTATCACCCAGATTTCCTAAAAATAGGAAGAGGCAGACAACAATGAATATTAATTTGAACAATAAGGTTTGGAATTTTAAAAAAAAGTCAAAGGTTTGTAGAATCCTCAGAAGCCTCATATCTTTATATCATGAACATGTTCTTCTAGAATGGAGTTGCAGAGTTCTGTGTATAGAGATTGCATGAGCAACATTGTAACACACATATATAATATATATGAAATGTATGCCCAGACATGTATATACATACACAGTTGCCCAAAAGCCTTTGTGCAGTTTTGTTACCTTAAAACTACACACACATACACAGTATATGTGCATAATATAATGTATATATTATGTATAGTTTTTTGAAACATTTAATTTTAATTTTATTTTTCTCAATTATGTGTAAACAATTTTTAAAATTTTTATTTAAAAAAATGAGTTCCATCCCTTCCTGGAGAAGGTAAGCACTTTGAGATAGACTATACACATACAGTCATACAAAACATTTTCATATTAACCATATTGCAAAAGAAAACTCAGACAAAAAGAAAACAAGAATAATAAAGAAGAGTTTTTAAAGTATGCTTCAATATGCATGTAGACACTTTCTAGAGGAGGATAGCATTTTTCACCATGAGTCCTTCAGAGTTGTCTTAGATCACTGTATTGCTGCTGGGGAGCTAGGCGGCACAATGACCTGGAGTCAAGAAAGCCCGAGTTCAAATTTGGCCTCAGACACTTAACTATTTGTGTGATCCTGCTTGAGTCACTTTACCTTGTTTGCCTCAGTTTCCTCACCTGTAAAATGAACTGGAAAAGGAAGGGCCAAATAATTCCAGTATCTTTGCAAAGAAAACTTCAATGAAGACACAGTCAGATATGATTAAAAATGGCTGGAGAACAACAATGTATTGCTGAGTCATTCACAGTTGATCATTTCTTCGGTTTCTGCTGTATTTTGCCTTAGTTCATAAAAAAGTTTTATTGGGATTTTCAGAAAGCAACGTGCTCATTATTTCTTATAGCAAAATAGAATTCTATCACAATCATATACTACAAGCTTGTTCAGCCTTTCCCCACCTGATGGGTATCCCTTCAATTCCCAGTTCTTTGCTATTACAAAAAGAGCTGCTATAAATATTTGTGTACACATAGTCCTTTTCTTTTTTTGTCTGATTTCTTTTGGGTACGGACCTAGTAGTGGCATTGCTGGGTCAAAGAATATACACAGTTTTATAGCAGTTTGAGCATGGTTTCAAATTATTCTCCAGAATAGTAAGATCAGTTCATAACTCTAACGATAGTGCATTACTGTCTCAATTGTTTTCATATCCCTTCAATAATTTGTCACTTTCCTTCTCTGTTATATTGGTCAATTTAACAGGAGTGAAGTGGTACTTCAGAGCTGTTTTAATTTGCATTTTTCTAATTAATAGTGATTTAAAGCATTATTTCATGTGACTATAGATGGCTTTGATTTCTTCATCTGAAAACTGCTTATTCATATCCTTTGAGCATTTGTCAGTTGAGTAACGACTCGTATTCTTACAAATTTGACATAGTTCTCTATGTATTTTGAAATGAGGACTTTGTCAGAGAAACTTGCTGTAAATTTCATTCCCAGTTTCCTGTTTTCCTTCTAATCTTGGCTGCATTGCTTTCTGTTTGTGTAAAACTTTTTTAATTTGATGTAATCAGAAATATCCATTTTCTATTCTGTAATATTCTCTGTCTCTTCTTTGTTTATAAATTCTCTCCCTATCCATAAATCTTCCATGCTCCCCTACTTTGCTTATGATGTTACTGTTTCTGTCTAAATCAGTTATGCGTTTCAATCTTATCTCGGTACACAGTGTTAAAGGTTGGTGTATTCCTAGCAATTTTTGTCAAATAGTGTTTTTTTTGTAAATATGAATCTCAGTAAATCAATAAACAGATTACTGTTTATTATTGTGTACCTGCTCTATTTCACTAATCATCACTCCTATTTCTTAGTCAGTACCAGATTACTTTGACTATTGCCACTTTGTGATATAGTTTGAGATGTCAGATGTTAAAGCACCTTCTTTCAAATGTTTTCCCACTGATTCCTTGAATGTTCTTGATCTTTGTTTTTCCAGGTGAGTTTTGTTACTATTTATTCTAGCTCTATAAATTTTTTGGGGGGGTAATGTGATTGCTATAGCACTGCATAAGTAAATTAAATTAAGTAAAACTGTCATTTTTATTATACTGGCTTGTCCAACCCATGAACAATCAACATTTCTCTAATTATTTGGATTTGACTTTATTTGTGGGAAAAATGTTTATAATTATGTTCATGTAGTTCCTGGGTTTGTCTTAGAAGGTAGACTCCCAAGTGTTTTATATTATTTCCACTATTTTAAGTGGGATTTCTCTTTCTATCTCTTCTTGCTGGGCTTTGTTGGTAATATATAGAAATACTGATGATTTGTATAGACCTTTTATATCCTGCAATTTTGACAAAGTTGCTAATTATTTCAACTAATTTTGGTTGATTCTCTAAGAATACCATCATATCATCTGTAAAGAATGATAGGTATATTTCTTCATTGTCTATTCTAATTCCCTCAATTTCTTTATCTTCTCTTATTGCTATAGATAAAACTTCTAGGACAATATTAAGAAGTGTGGTGATAATGGGCTCCTTGCTTTACCCCAGATCTTATTGGGAAGGCTTCTAGTTTATTCTCAATATAGTCAATACTTGCTGATGCTATCTATCATTTTAAGGAAAGCTCCATGTATCCCTATGATTTCTAGTGTTTTTAATAGTAATGGGTATCACATTTTGTCCAAAACTTTTTTTGCATCTATTGATACACACACACACACATACACACATATACATATACACAGAGCTTTCCAAACATAAATATCTAATCATTCAACATGACCCATTTTATGTAGAATCAGCAGCCTATGCATGATTCAATCCTTGACTGATTCCTGATACAAAGTTCACTTCCTTTTAGTATTGATATTCTCATTAAAATATATATTTTAAGTATAGTATACATAATTTAAATGGAATCAATATAATAAGCAACTCAAAAGAAAATAGAAAGGGATGATGGGTTTAAGTATCCTTGCTACAGCATGGGATGAGATGAAGATAAGAAGTAGTATCAAAGATATGATCAAGGTTATATTATAGCCAGAAATGAAGGTGGGCAGACAGATGTGAGCTTTCTGGGAGGCAGCATGGTGTAGAAGGAAAAGCACTGATTCTGGAATCAAAAGACTTGGGTTTAAACTTGTACCCTACCTTAAGACCTTGAGCAAGTGACTTAAACTCTCAGGGTTTCAGATACCACAATCACAGAATAACGACAAGAATGTACTAGATAGCTTTTGAGATTGTATCTAACTTCAGATCTTTGATTCTATAAACATACCATTAACCTCTGCCTCTCAGGATGCTCAGTATCTTTCAAGGAATGCTACCTTCTGCACAGTGCTTTTCCTGATACTCCAAAGCTGCTATGACTTTTCCCTTGTATCTATTTGATGTTTACCCTGAAGTGTTTATGCTGACTCCCATAGGTGGACTATAAAGCACTTGGGAGGACTATTGTACTTTTGCTTTCTATCCTCAGTGTCTAGCAATACTCAATAAATGCTGGTTGATGGATTGTTCAGATGGAATATCTAATCCAAAGTAACCATGGACCTATCAAAATATTTTAAAAAATTAAGAAATATTCCTCTTAAAGATAAAACTGAATATATGTACTATATGCATTATAAGAATATATACATGTGGATGTATGTATACAAACACATTTATACTCTGTCAAGAAAACACTGAAAAATGTGAAAAACATTTCACATTTTGTGCAATTTATTGTTGCATATAGTTGATTGGGTCAGTGTTATATCTTTATTCCATTGTCTGTGGTGTCTTCTATTGGGTGCCATATGGCCCAACTGGAAAAGCTGAGCTCTAGTTTTATGAAGTATTTCTGTCTGATGCCCAGTTTTTTAAACGTGATTTTAAAAAATGCAAAACTCAGTATCTCCACCTATGGAAACTAAATTATACTTACTATTATTCAATTTCAGACAACTATCAGAATCAATTTGATGCCTGAAAAGGGATTATGAATTTGAATAAAATACAAGTGTTATGTATATGAGATTCAGTTGACAAAAAAGTTGGGGTGGGGGAAGAAATGGGCCATTGAAAGAATGCTATGGTAGCATTTCCTGAGGCGTATATTCCCAAGTGAAGACTGAGGAGGTTCTTGGGGTAGCATATAATACTTCTGAATGAAAGTTCTTTCCAGAGATAGAATAAGAGAGAATTATTTGAAAAGAAGTAGGTTTTACCATAAGAAAGCATTTGGTGCTACAGAAATCAGTATGTCCCTATTTGCACATATCTTAAGCTATATACGTATTAATGGATTATTCTATTAACTAAATATTATATATACTTACATATGTGTTGGTCATTCAATTTACCTCAATTTAACAAACTTATGCTAAACATTGCCTTTATACAAGAAATTACAAGAGATGGGATTATATATGCAACAAAAACTTTTTACCCTTACATAGCTTACCTTCTCTTGTAAGAAATATATAAAGAGAGCTTTGAATTTTTTAAGTGAATATAAAGAAAGCTTGGTTTCCATCATTTATTAAATGCCTACTCTGTGACAGGCTCTCAAAAATCCTACTCTGATATATTGTTGTGTGTAGAGGTTCCTCTAAATCTATTGCCAGTGGAAAGGAAGCTTCAAAAGTTTCCATCATGTTGGGAAAAAAGTCTTCAAGTGTCACCTGGGCAATAGACCAAGTCTGATTTCAAAGAACCAATCTAGGTAAATATGGAGAGGAATATAACTAGTAAACTGACCACTTAATGATGGATTTTTTCCATGGCAATCCATGAAACAAAAAAAAAGGCAGAATGGCCTTCATCCCTGTGCAACCCTGTTCTGCTTCTTCAATGATCAGAGATTTATGATCCTACACCTTTAATCTGTACTTTCTCTTCTCATTAACTCCTCGGTCCTTTGTGATCTTAATTCCAAATTATCACTCAACTAAAACTGTTCTCTATCACATTAACAATGATTTCATTTGCCAAGTCTGATGCCCTTTTCTCACTCTTCATCCTTCCTGGTGTTTGTATAGCACCTGACTAACCCCAGGTTTTCCTGATACTTTTCTCCTGATGTGACCATGCCTTATTTAGACCACCATCTATGTCATGCTGCATATATCTCCAAAGTCTTGTCCTGGCCCTTCTTCCCATGATATACTCTCTTGGCAAACTTGTCATCTCCCTTTGGACCATGACTTGCAAAACTATATGTCAAGCCTCAGTCTCTGTCCTGAGCACTATTATTGGATCACCACTTGCCTGTTGTACATTTTAAACTGGATATCCCATAAGCATTTTCAACTCAAAATGTCTAAAACAGAAGTCATATTACCTCTAAACTCATCCTTCTTCTAAACTTTCCTTTCTGTCCGAAGCACGTCACTTCTACTGTCTCTTGTTGTTCAGTCATGTCCAACTCTTTGTGACCTCATGTTGAGTTTTGTTGGCAAAGATCCTAGAGTGGTTTGCTATTTTCTTCTCCAGCTCATTTATAGATGAAGAAACTGAGGTAAACAAGGTTAAGTGACTTGACTAGGATCACACGGTTGGTCTGTGGATCACAAGCTGAGTCATCTTGCCTCCATGCCTGTCACTCACTCCATGAGCCACCACGATGACTTTTCTTCACCATCCTGCCTCAAACCTCTACCTACTCCAACCCATCCTTCATATAGATGCTAGCCAATCTATCAAGCATTTTCAAAAAATTTACTCTATCACAAATACTATACTAAATCCTAGAGATACAAAGAAAGAGCAAAATAATCCTTACCCTTTTAAATATAATATTCTAAAAGTAGAGACAAACATGAAAATAACTATGTGCATACAAGATACATTCAAAAGAGATGTAATATAATCTCAGAATAGAAGGCACTAACAGCTGCTAGGGTGTAAAAGAAACTGCCTGCACAAGGTACTGAGTCTTAAGGAAGCCAGAGAAACTTGAAGTGGAGCTAAAGATGGAATGAATTTCAGGCACTCAGGGCAGAAAATACAAAGACATGGAGGGAGGAAATGGAGAGTTGTTGCATAAGAACAGAAAGTATGCCAATGTTGGATCACAGGATGTATGGAGAGTAGTAACAGAGAAGAAGGGAGTTAAGGTAGGAACTATACAGATTGCAAAGTGATTTAAATGTGAAATTGAAGGCTTTGTATTGATTCCAAAGGCAAAAATAATAGGAAGCCACTGAACTTGGTGTGTGTGTGTGTATGGGGGGGGGGGGTGGGGCGTGGATTAGGGGAGCATCAAACCAATGATTCTGTAAAATCCTTTTGGCAGCTAAGTGAAGGATGGATTTGGACTATGAGCTTAAAGGCCACTTCTGACCATGTCACTCTACTAAACAAAACTCCAGTGAATTTATATTAGCATCTTTGGAATCAAACATAAACTAGCTGTTTGGTCTTTCAGCCCCTTCATTACTTGATTCCAACTAGGTTTCTAGTCTTAAGCACCATATACCTCTTCCTGCATTCTACAGTTCTGTCAAACTGTTCTTTTTTCTGTTCGTTATGCACAACACTAAATCTTCTATCTCTTATTTTTCACTAATTATCCCCATGTCTGGAATCATATCCTTCTCACTTCTGCCTCTTAAAATCCTATTTCCATAAAGAGTCAGCTCAAGTACCATCTTCCACATGAAGCCTTTCCTATTCCTCCCAACTACCAGTGCCCAACACTAGTCATGTAATTTATATATGTATGATATATAAATGTATAAAAATATGAAGTAATTTTGGTCTATGTGTATATGTACAGCTAGGTTGCAAGTTCATTGAGGGCAGATACTGCTTTGATTTTTTTCTTTGTACCCCAGTCCTTTGTACAATGTTTAGCACGTAGGAGGCAGTTGGCATATGCTGTTCTGCTATTCCTTTCAATCATGCCCAACTGTTTTGTTAATGTGTTGTTAATGGAATGGGAAGATTTTCCCATCCATTTATAGACCTATGTGACCTGCTTGAGTCACATGGAAGCCTGAGTCACATGAGTCTAAGTCACATGGAGAAGGAAGGGCAGAACAGAGCTGAGAGGATGTGAGACAGAGCAGGCAGAGCTGGGAAAGAGAGAAGAAGCAATAAAGCTTGTATGAGTGAGAGAGGGAGTGATTTTGATTGAAGGAGTTAGTTTGTAGGAAGACCTGATAATATGTGTAGACTCCTTGGTTACTATGATGAACTTCTTTGTTACTATGATGGGTTTGACTTTTTGGTGTTTGCATAAATGTCTTGGTTTCATCTATGAGGAAGAGAGTTTATATTTTGTAAATTGACTCTGGAAATATGCCTACATATCCGTAGAGGCTGCTGTGGGTATCACATTGGCACTACACTGACTCTTTGTGATCCCATTTGGTGTTTTCTTGGCAAAGATACTGGAGTGGTTTGTCATTTTGCAATCCAGCTCATTTTACAGATGGGGAAACTGAGGCAAACAGGATTAAGCAACTTGCCCATAGTTATTAAGTGTCTGAAACTTGATTTAATTCTGCTCTTCCTGACTCCAGGCCCAGAATTCTGAACCTTAGCCTGAAAGAATCAGGGTCTCCCATTACATCTTAGGCCATCTCCAGTCATTCTGATGAATATCAGGCCACTAGACCCAGATGGCTCAGGAGAAGAAAGTGAGATTGTGACCTTGCACAGCTCTGCCTCACTCAAAGCAAAGTCAACTGCAAGTCAAGGATGTCATGGTCCTCTTCAAGAATGAAGGACAAACACAATAACAATCTACCTACTGTGCCACCTAGATATACTTGCATATGTCAAGAACTAAAAAACGATGATTTTTTATTTTTTTAATTTTAGTACAAACTGGTATGTTTAAGATGTTAACATGCAGTGAAGTGTAGGAATGGATATGCTGACCTGTAAGTTTCGATATAGTATCTGGTTAAGAGCAAAAGTTACATTGTATCCAAAATATAGTTCATCATCAACATAACCAGTAATCAATCAGTAAATATTTATTTAATTTCTATTATGTACCAGGTATTGTGCTAAACTCTAGGTATACAGTAGAAGGCATAAAGGAAACAAGCATTTTTAAGCACCTACTATGTACAAAAAGTTTCAACTATTATCCCCATTTCAAAAAGTGAGGGAATTGAAGTAGAGAACAGGTGGATGACTTTGACCAGGATCACACAGCAAATGTCTAATTCTGGATTTAAGCCCAAATCTTGATTTGAGTCACTACAGTTTATTGTGTATAGGGGTGACATGATTAGACTTTCACTTAAGCAAGATGTTTTGATAGCCAAGTGGAGGATGGTTTTCCAGTAATGTGAGATTTGTGATAGGAAGACCATTCAGAAGGTTAGTGCAATAATACAGGTGTGAAGTGATGAGGTCATATGCAAAAGATGACACAAAAATAAAATAAAAAACCTTGACAATGGATTGGATGGGAAAGAGTGTGAAGAACTGAGAATGGTCATGAGGCTAAGTGACTGGAAAGGTAAGTGCTCCAATCAGTTAAAGAGGAACTAGGGAAAAAAGAGGGCTTGTGGAAGAAAGATAATGAGTTGAGTTTTAAAGATGTTTAGTTGAAGATGTCTATAGCATATAGAGTTTGAGATGTCCAGTAGACAGTTGGAGATGAGAGACTAGAGGTTAACAGAGAGATTAGGACAATTCAATAGATCCGATAATCATCATCATCATCATCATCAATACCTATTTATTAAATCACCTACTTTGTGTAAGGAAGTGTGCTATGAATTGTTGATAGAGATATGTAAGAAGCGGTATTAACAATTGATAGGGTTTTGTTGTCCCAGTAATGGAATATGAATTAGAGAAAGATATAGATACACTGATTTAAAATCAATAAAAATACAAGGTAGCCCATGTATCAATTGAATGATAGGAATAAAATAATTAGATGAAAATGAGGTAATATTTGAGCTTGGCCTTTGAAGAAAGTATAAACACTTAAATAAATGAAGAGGTGAAATAAGAAATTTGAGGAAGAGAAGCCTTGTGAGGAAAGAAATAGACAGTGGAATGTACCACTTGTATTTGGGGAGCAATAAACTTTCTCTCCTGTTTGTCCAGAATAGTTTGTGAAGGTAGGGTAATGAAAGAAAATTGATTACTAGTATGGGTGAGACTGAGAAGAAATATTTAATGAGATTGAGATTTACATTTTCAGTAGTGATAAGCCATTGAGGGTTTTTTATGAATTAGATTTTGGGAAATGTTTTGTTTTAAGAAAATTCATCTGGTAGTAGAATGAAGGAGAGATTACAGTGGAGAGAAACTGGGGACAAAGAGACTAATTAAGATAATATTACAATAATCTAGGCATTAAATAATAGCAGCCACTATGGCAGTTGGTGTGGTGAATCAATCAATCAGCTAACATTGATTAAGCTCCTCCTATGTGACAGACAGTATACTAGGTGCTGGGAATACAAAAATTTTAAAAAAAAAATTATTCCTTGCCTTCCAACAGAATACTTGAGAACTCAGAAAGTTAGCTGTTCCTATTTTAGTTTTTGTTTCTTGTGATAATTTCTAAAGAATAGTTTTGAATTAAATTGTAAATTTTGTCAGCTATTAAAAACTAGTTCCATAAGTTACAAAGTTATATTTTGTCAATAGGGAGCTTGATCTGCTTAAGAAGGGTGTGTATATTTCCTGCTTATTTAGATATTCTACAGAAGAGGAAGTAGTCTTAATTTAGAATAACAAAAAGCCAGATTGCCATCTACTGTTATCTCAAGCAAACTACAAACACACGATCCTTTTGGAAGAAAAAGAAGCATCTTCCTTTAAGAATGTTTCATCCTGTTTTCTCCCCCAATCCTTCCATTATATTTATTTTCTCTAATAATTCAGAATCAAAAGTTAATCGTCAAACCTTTTCATCTTCTCCTCCAGAAAAGAGAACAGATTGAACTTACAATATACATAATCTTAAGATCTTTTCTCATCAGTCCTCACTCTTCTTGGCTCTATCTGCTGCATTTTATCCTCTTAACTACTCCTTCCTCCTGGTTACTCTCTCTCCTTTGGGCTTTTGTGACACTATTTTCTCCATACATGACCTATATCACCTCTCCTTAGTCTTGTCTGCTGGATCTTTATTAATCACTTGTTTCTAAAGACTTTATAAAGGATCTTCTTCCTCTTCTCTCCTGGAAAAATCTCATTGGCTTCCATATTTCTATGAAGAGTATTCACAGACCTATCTATAGTTCCAGTCTAGCTCCTAAGCTTCAGTCTCAAGATATCAGCTTTCAGGTTCTGGGCAGAAAAAATTTTTGGTTGGTCCTAGTGCACAGGCCAGGAGAGGAGTAAACTACTCTCCCTTGATTGTGCCACCTTTCAGGAACTGAGAAATTACAGGTCCCTAGAGTATACCCTCCTCTTGATAAAGGACTCAAAAGTCAAATAACTGGTTAGGAAAATGCCCCAAAAAGGGAAAAAAAGACTACAGACTATATATACTTTCTGGGTGAAGACATATTTTCTTCCATCCTTTCAGATAAGGAAAACAACATATAACTTCAGAGGAAGTCAAAACTTCCAAAACCTCTAAAATAAACATGCAATTATCTCAGGCCATGGAAGAGCTCAAAAAGAATTTTAAAAATTAAGTAAGAGAGGTGGAGGAAAAGTTGGGAAGAGAAATGAGAGCAATGCAAGAAAATCATGAAAAGTGAGCCAACAGTTTGCTAAAGGAGACCCCAAAAAAATGCTGAAGAAAATAACACCTTTAAAAATAGGCTAACTCAATTGGCAAAAGAAGTCTAAAAAGCCAATAAGGAGAAGAATGTTTTAAAAAGCAGAATAAGCCAATTGGAAAAGAAGGTTCAAAAGCTCACCGAAGAAAACAGTTCTTTAAAAATTAGAATGGAACAGGTGAAGCTAATGACTTTATGAGAAACCAAGAAATTACAAAACAAAACCAAAAGCATGAAAATATAGAAGACAATGTGAAATATCTCATTGGAAAAACAACTGACCTGGAAAATAGATCCAGGAGAGACAACTTAAAAATTATGGACTGCTTGAAAGTCATGAACAGAAAAAGAGCCTAGACATCATCTTTCATAAAATTATAAAGGAAAACTGCCCTGATATTCTAGAAACAGAGGGTAAAATAAGTATTGAAAGAATCCACCAATTACCTCCTGAAAGGAATCCAAAAAGAGAAACTCCTAGGAATATTATAGCCAAATTCCAGAGTTCCTAGGTCAAGGAGAAAATATTACAAGCAGCTAGAAAGAAACAATTCCAGTATTGTGGAAATACAATCAGGATAACACAAGATCTAGCATCTTCTATATTAAGGGATCAAAGGGCTTAGAGTATGATATTCCAGAAGTCAAAGGAATTAGGATTAAAACCATGAATTACCTACTCAACAAAACTGAGTATAATACTTCAGGGGAAAAATAGTCATTCAATGAAATAGAAGATTTTCAAGCATTCTTGATGAAAAGACCAGAGTTAAAAAAGAAAATTTGACTTTCAAACACAAGAATCAAGAGAAGCAAGAAAAGGTAAACAGGAAAGAGAAATCATAAGGGACTTACTAAAGTTGAACTGTATACATTCCTACATGGAAAGATCATATTTGTAACTCTTGAAAGTTTTCTCAGTATTTGGGTAGTTGGAGTGATTACACACACACACACACACACACACACAGAGTGAATTGAATAGGAAGGGATCATATCTAAAAAGACAAAACTAAGGGGTGAGAGAAATATAATGGGAGGAGAAAGGGAGAAATGGAATGGGACAAATTATCTCTCATAAAAAGCTTTTTCAATGGAGGACTAAAGGGGAGAGATAGGAGGGAAAAAGTGAAACTTACTTCTCATCACCTTTGGCTCAAGGAAGGAATGACATGCACACTCAATATGAGATGAAAACCTATCTTACACTACAGGAAAGTGAGGGAGAAGGGGATAAGCAGGGTCGGGGGGATGATGGAAGGGAGAACAAATGGGAGGTGGGAACAATTAGAAATAAACACCCTTGGGGAGGGACAAGGTCAAAAGAGAGAATAGAAGAAATGGGGGGCAGGATAGGACAGAGGTAAATATAGTTAGTCTTATACAACATGACTATTATGAAAGTCTTTTGTAAAACTATACACATATAGCCTATATTGAATTGCTTGCCTTCTCATTGGGGAGGGTGGGGGAGGGAGGAAGGAAGGAAGAGAAGTTGGAACTCAAACTTTTAGGAACAAATGTTGAGAATTGTTTTTGCATACAACTGAGAAATAAGAAATACAGATAATGGGGTATAGAAATTTATCTTGCCCTATAAGACAAGAGAGAAGATGGGGATAAGGGAAGGGAGGGGTGTTAGAAGGGAGGGCGCATTGGTGGAAGGTATTTCACCTTGGCATTTTGGGGTAGGGGTAGGAGAGAGGTGGGGAGAAATTTTGGAACTCGAAATCTTGTGGAAATGAATGTTGAAAGTTAAAATTAAAAAGGAAATAGTAAAAGAAAAAGATACCAACTCTCTATTGAACATTTTCACCTAGATATGCTTGGAGATACTACCAGCTCAACAAATTCTCATTATCTATACTCTGAAACACACCCCTCTACAAAATGTATCTATTTCTTTTGAAGGCATCATTATTGTACTGGTCTCCCAAGTTTGTAACTTTGGTTTTCATTATCTTTGACTATTCTTTCTCTCTCACTCCACATATACAATAAGTTGCCAAATTGAATTGTGTGGTTTCTCTGCCTCGAGTGCTCCCCACTCCAATCTATTTTCCATATAGATGCCAAAGTAATTTTCACTCAGAGCATCTAGACTTATCTGTCTTCATTTATAGAGGGGGAAGGTAAGGGGAAATAGAAGGGATATTCTTTCAGGCTCCCACCTTTGGAATGTGAGTACAACTACTCTTTTACCAACCTATTTCTTTCCCCTTCTTTCTGTGCTAGACTTACTGCATAATCACAGGTCTCACTCTACAGTGGGAAGTACAGTGTGACTCAGAATGACAGCCCTGTCCCAGACAGTGAAATGGCATCTTGACTCATTTTTTTAGCCTAGAATAAAAAATATAAAGGCTAAATTCAGTTCAATCAATTCTGCCATCTGTGTTTATAAATCAAAATCATAAAATTTCTCTCCATTTTAGCTCAGAAGCCCCCATTTAGAGAACAGGAGTAAGAAAAGAATCTCTCCTACCCCAGCATTTGAGGAGAAAAGGTTTATCCTTTTTGACTCTTTATGTCTTATTCCCTTTTCTACCTCTTTCCTTCACCTGGTTCTTCAGTTCTCAACTAAGGACATATACAAATCCCAAGGCTGATAAGAACAATTTTGTTTAAATCTGGCTGAGAATTACAAAAAGATTCCTCTGATTTGTAGACCTATTGACACACAACAAACAGAATGACTTCAAGTATGTAGCAGATGTATCCTGATCAAGAGTTCAGGTTTCCTGAGGCTTTGCCCTTATGTCAGGTTGTTGTTGCTTGAAAGATTCACAAGCACTGACAGGTAGAAGGGAATCTTTAAAAAAGCCAGTCAATAAATGGGCTGGATTTTGCCCATCTCTACCATCAACCAAACTGAGTCCATGATTAGTAACGTTTGCTAACGTTATACACCTGGATAAGATGAAGTTTGCCAAGCTGATAATTGGCTAACCTTGTATTTCTAAACCTAAATGTAGCTGACCAAGATTGTTGTAGTGTACATAGGGATTTTCTGATATATAGGGAAGTCAATCAATCCAATCCAACATAATCCAATCTGATAAACATCTTTAAGTGCTTACTATATTCCATGCATGTTTCAATGGTCAAATATACAATTATTTCTGTCATATAGATCCTAGTGATAAACCAATCTGCACACTTGCTTTGAAATTTAGTCCTTAAAACCATGTAAAAATCAAATAGTTTATAGGGATTCTAATTAGGCATTTTACATTTCACTTAGCTTGCTCGTAGAATATATTTGCTTCCAAGCCTTAGGACCATCTTCTGGTTAGTGGTCATCTTCTCCAATTGCAAAGTAGTAGTAGGCAGAGTATCTTTCCCTTGCTACAAGTTGTGTCTGACCAAAAGAGCCCAGGATCTGGTTGAAGATATCTTGAACTTACAAGCATGCTTCCAAGTCTTATTGTGTCCACCTCAGAATAGACACTCATTCAAATTAGTTGAAGAAACAATAGATACAAAAATGGGAACTCGAACTCAGGCTTGTTTAGAGAGGATATGTATTGTATTTGAAATGTCTT
This sequence comes from Potorous gilbertii, assembly GCA_028658325.1. Taxonomy (NCBI): domain Eukaryota; kingdom Metazoa; phylum Chordata; class Mammalia; order Diprotodontia; family Potoroidae; genus Potorous; species Potorous gilbertii. The sequence goes on from CM053770.1 coordinate 459,080,848, forward strand.
CATGGTTCTGTAAGGGAAGGATTGTGAGCAAGTCCAGTGCATTTGATAATTTAATCCATCTCTATGTATAAGAGGCTAGGGAGTATATTTCTGGAAAGCCCATCAGTCAAGAAACATTTTTAAGCACTTACTGTTTGCCAGTATTATGCTAAGGTCTGGGGATAAAAAGAAAGATAAAATATAGCTTCAGTTCTCAGGGAGCTCATATTCTAATGGAAGGTCTATGTCCTCTAAATTGGAGCATTTGTGATTGGTTCCATGCTACTAACAATGTGGTGAACACACTATCTATTGGCTCCTGATCTGGAATTGTGGTACATACAAAAAGCATTAACTAACCATTCTTCATCCACTGCTCAAAAAACCAGCTAAAAATACCCCCTTACAGGATTAAGGGCTAGAAGGTAAGGAAACAGAGTTTAGAGCCATTTAACTTCAAGTATGCACTGAGTTGTCAACTGTTCATGTGCAGTAGCCAGTAAAGGACCAATAGAATACCAAGTCCTCTCAGTGCTGACCCACCACTTAACTGGAAGCAATGAGAATGTTCATAAACCCTAAAAGGTTCAAATAGCCATGTCTTTCCCTAGAAATTTCCCAAAGATCTCTGGATACATGATTTCTGAAATGGTCCTTGTAGCCCAATTTGATCCTAATATATACAGATGTGTGATCATATAACTCTGTTACTCAATAAATTCCAGCCATTTCCTTTAGGATAAAATTTAAACTCCTATGTTTAGATTTTAAAGTTCTTTACAAACTTACCTTAACCTGTCTTCCCAGTTTTATTGTATATTATATATACAGTATATATTAATACTACTACAGTAATATATACATTATATACTACTCCCCCTTCTAATGTCCATTATCCAAACTATTCTTTTCCCTGTTTCTCACACTCTATCTCCATCTCTGTGCCTTTGATCATGCCCTGAATGTACTCTTTTCATGCATGTCTAAAAGAATTCTTCCTTTCTCCATTAAGTATTCAATTCATATATTTTACAGAAGCCTTTCCTAACCCCCTCCCAAATACTAGTCCCTCTCTAGCTGACTATCATATATTAAATTCCTCTATGTTTAAAATTTTTATTCTACACGTCTGTGCACCTTAGCATCTTATATCTGTTGCACATGAAAATGCAAGCTTCTGAAGGTGAGAGATTATGTTGTTGTTTTGTCCTTATGTCTCTAACACCTAGGACCATTGTAGGTTATTAATAAATATTAGTGCTTAATTAATTGATTGATTATGGCCATTATATAGAAAAACACAGAATCTTAAATATTGTTGTAACTATCCCCTTAATATTCTTTATTCTTGAATATGAAGATGAACTGTAATCACAACTGTTTAAAAAAATTCTCCATAGAAATCACTGGCAATTGTTTAAATAAAAAGGAATATTGTCATAATAGATCTCTGGCAATTATTGAATGAGAATAAAAATATTTTCATGGATTCTGAGAAATATTTCTTAGATTGCGGATTGCATAGTACCTCTAAAAAAAATAAATTGGTCATATAATAGGACATCAAAACCACACAAATAAACACAGAAAGAACAGTAACATTTGCATTCCTTTTACTAAACACAGTATAATAAAACATTAGAGTCAATAAAGGTCTATTTAGCTGGAAGTAAGATGGCAGAATATAGACACAACTCAGCTGAGCTCTCCCAACAGTCCCCTCTGAACAACTTTAAAATAATGCCTCAGATAAAATTTTGGAGTAGCAAAAGGTCCGGGTGAGATATTCTTTTGAACCTAAGATAACTTGGAAGGTCAGCAGGAAAGGTATGTGATATGATGGTGGAAGTCTGTCTAGAACACATACACATAGCTATAGCACCAGAAGCAGGCTTTAGAGGTGGTAGTAGTAGTTTTAGGAGCTCTCAAACAAAGATAGAAGTCATAAGTTATAAAAGTCAGACAACTGGTCAGAAAGAGATTACAGGGGACCCTTATAGGCACTGAGTGTAGCTTGTCCTGATTGACAACTCTATTGTCCATAAGCAGTTCTGGATAACAGTTCCAGGGTGGAGAGGAGGGCTTGTGGTGGGTCAAAAAAAGAGCAGAGGCCCTGGTTGCATTTCCAAGGCAGAGAGGAATGCTAGAACCTGCAGGTGCAGGGGAACAGGGAACCTGATCACAGGCCCAGGTCAAAGAGGTGTTCTAATGCTTGTGCCTGCAAGAGAGAAGGGGCCCTTCCTGGGCAAAGGCCAGAGTGCAGACCAGGAAAGCAGTGACCACATCTCTCCCCTCATCATACCATCTTGGAAACACTGTAAATTTGCAGACCATCCATAACTATCTCTGAAAACAGCAGCACAAAAAAGCCTGAAGTTTGGGACAGTGCCTCCCTACCCTGAAGTGATCAGAACCCAACTTTAACATAAGTTCAAAGTCAAGAAATATTAGTAAATGACAACAAGAAAGAATTTGATCATAAACAGCTACTGTGTGGCGGGGAAAACCAAGACACAAACTCAGCAGAAGAGAACAATGTGAAAACAGTTACAACCAAAGCCTTAAAGAAAAATGTTACTTGGACCCAAGCTCAATATGAATTCCTAAAAGAGTTGAGGAAAGCTCTAAAAGTGGTAAGAGAAAAGGTGAGAAAAAAATGAGAGATGCAAGAAATTATAAAAAAGAGAATTAATAGATTTGTTTAAAAGGGCCACAAAAATACTAAAGAAAATAGCACCTTAAAAAAAAAACCCAGAATTGTCCTAATAGTAAATGAGTCACAAAAATTTACTGAAGAAAAAGACTCCTTAAAAAGTTATATTGGCCAAATGAGAAAAGATGCACAAAAGTTTACTAAAGAAAATAATTCCTTAATTCTCTCTAAATGAATTTACTTATTCAGTGCCATACCAATCAAACTAGTGAAAATTATTTTATAGAGCTAGAAAAAATAATATCAAAATTCATCTGAAAGAACAAAAGGTCCAGAATATCAAGGGAATTAATAAAAAGAAATGCTAGGGAAGGTGTCCTAGCCATATCAGATGTTAAGTTGTATTATAAAGCAGCAAGCATCAAAACCGCTTGGTACTGGCTAAGAAATAGAGGGGTAAATCAGTGGAATAGATGAGGTACATAAGACATAGTAGTCAATGACTATAGCAATCTACTGTTTGATATACCCAAGGACCCCAGCTCCTGGGGCTTAGAACTAAATATTTGACAAAAACTGCTGGGGAAACTGGAAAATAGTGTGATGAAAAGTAGGCATAGACCTATGCCTGACAATATATTAACCAGAATAAAGCTCAAATGGGTACATGATTTAGGTATAAAGGCTGAAACTATAAACAAAGTCAGGGAACAAAGAATAAAATGTAAGATTTATGGAGAATGAAGAAATTCATGACCAAAGAAGAGATAGAAAGCATTATGAAATGCAAAGTGGCTAACTTTAATTACATTAAATTGAAAAGGTTTTGCACAAAGCCAATGCAACCAAGATTAGGAGGGAAGCAGAAAACTGGGAAAGAATTTTTAAAACTAGTGTCTGTTATAAAGGTTTCATTTCTAAAATATATGAAGAACTGAGTCAAATTTACAAGAATACAAGCCATTCCTTAATTGACAAACTGTCAAAGAATATGAACAGGCACTTTTCAGAGGAAGAAATTAAAGCTATATATAGACATATGAAAAAAATGCTCTAAATCCCTATTGATTAGAGAGATACAAATTGAAGCAACTCTGAGGTACATCACACCTGTCAGATTGGCTAACATGACAAAACAGGAAAATGATAAATGTTGGAGAAGTTGTGGGAGAGTTGGAACATGAATTCATGCTGGTGGAGCTGTGAGCTGATCCAACCATTCTGGAGAGCAATTTACAACTATTCCCAAAGGAATATAAAAATATTCTTACCCTTTGACTAAACAATTCCACTTCTTAGGCTGTATCACAAAGAGATCATAAAAATGAGAAAAGGACTTGAATGTACAAAAGTATTTATATTAGCTCTTTTTTGTGGTGGCCAAGAACTAGAAATAGAGAGGGATTCCCATGAAGTGGGGAATGGCTAACAAATTGTGGTATATGAATGTAATGGAATACTATTGTGCTATAAGAAATGATGAAGAGGTTCAGAAAAACCTGGACTTACATAGACTGACACTGAGTGAAGTGAGCAGAGCTGGGACAACATTATACACAGTAGCAGCCACAGTGTGCAAAGACTGTTTTTGATAGACTTAGCCTTGCACAGCAGTGCAAGGACCTAAAACATTTCCAAAGGACTCATTATGCAAAATGCCATCGACATCCAGAGAAAGAACTATGGAGTCAGAACGCAGAATGAAGCAGACTATTTTCTCCTTTGTTATGTTTTGTTTTTCTCATGATTTCTCCCATTCATTTTAATTCTTCTATGCAACATGACTAATGTAAAAATGTGTTTAATAGGAATGTGTTGTAGAATCCATATAAGATTTCATGATGCTTTGGGGAGGAAGGGGGAGAAAATTTGGAACTTATGGAAGTGATTGTTGAAAGTTAAAAATAAATAAATTAATAAATTTTGGAAAAAAAAGAAAATAAATCTTTAAAAATTAGAATTGGGCAACTGGAAGCTAATGATTCCATGAAATACCAACAAGCAATAAAACAAAGTCATGAAATAAATTTAAAATATAAAATTTAAAAAAAAAACAAAATCAATGAAAAAATGGAAGAATGTGTAAAATATCTCATCACAAAAATTATTGACCTGGACAATAGATTGCAGAGAGGTAATTAAAAATTATTGCAATATCTGAAAAGCATGATAAAAAGAGAACTTAGGTATTATATTTCAAGAAATTATCAGAGAAAACTGTCTTGATATCTTAAATCCAGAAGATACAATAGATATTGAAAGAATGCCCCGATCACCTCCTGAGAGAAATTCCAAATTCCAGAGCTTCCAGATCAAGGAGAAAATATTACAAACAGCCAGAGTGAGGGGAAAAAAAACAATTCAAAGCGAGTGATACAATGAGGAAATTTTCTCATATGAAAGGGGCATGGAAGGCAGAGTTTTTACAGTGGAGGGGAAAATGGTGTAGAGGGAGTGCTCCAATCGTACTCTCATCAGAAATGGTTCAAACAGGGAAAAATACACACACACACACAGAGTTGAGTATAGAAGTCTAATGGACTTAATAGGGAAATAGAAGGGGAAAGTGATGAGACATGGTGTAAATAATGAAAGGAAGAATTGATTAAGGGAGACAATGGTCAAAAGCAAAACACACCTTCAAAGATGGACAGGGAGAGAGAGACAGAGAGAGAGAGAGAGAGAGAGAGGGAGAGAGAGAGAGAGAGAGAGAGAGAGAGAGAGAGAGAGAAACAAAATAGCATAGAAAGAAATGCAATTAGTAGTCATAATTGCTAATGTGAATGGGATAGAGCTCACCAATACAACAAAAGTCGATAGCACAATTAATTAAAAACCATAGAGTTCAAATAAAGGACACATGCAAACATGTAATATATATATATATATATATAATATATATATGTCTGTGAATCTTTACAAAGCAATAATCTATAAATCTATTTAGTACTGGTTAAAAATAGAAATATCAATTAGTGGAATAGATTTAGTATATTCTATACTAAAGCAAACAAATCTGGCAACCTACAATTTGATCAACACAAAGACCTTAGATACCGGGGGTACATAGTCACTATTTAACTGTAATTGTTAGGGAAAATGGATAACAGTTTGGCAGAAATTGGGTATAGACCAACACCTCACACTAGATACCAAAATAAATACCAGACAGATATATGAACTACTTATAAAAAGTGACCTCATAAAATTGAGGGAGGGGGACAAGGAAAAAATTACCTTTTAGATCTTTGGGTGAAAGAAAGTTCATGATCAAACAAGGGTTAAAGATGATCGAAGAAGATGAAATTAATCATTTTGAATGATGTTGTAGCTGTCCAATAGTTTGTCATTTCCAACTCTTCGTAACTTCATTTGGGATATCTTTGGCAAAGATACTGGAGTGGTTTGCCATGTATTTCTTCAGCTCATTTTAAAGATGAAGAAACTGAGGGAAATAGGATTAGCTGTTAAATGTGCTCTGGTCAGATGATATGAAAATTTAGAGTGAAGATTGCAGCATCAGTAAGCACCCCAACATATACAGAGGGATCTGCTGCCACAAGTTCTTAGATCTGCATTCATAAAAGGAAAGGCAGCTTTTGAGGGGTTAACAATCACTTTAATCAAGTACATGCACCAATCCTTTAGTCAAGCCATATATCATTCACCTAGTTCAGGGGAGTCAACACCCTGAACCCCAAATTAATCAACAGACATGACTTTCTGAACGTGACCATCATTCAACACACAGACAGCTGTCTGACCATAATTACCAGAGAGAGAAGCATGACATCTGAATTCTCAAAGCTGGGGGTGGGACTTTTTAGCAGCTTCCCGGAGTGCTCATCTGGCAGTCAACCTTCTTACCAAAACTAAGCCCCAAAATAAAACTGCACTTCAGAATCTTTATACACATTTTAGAAGCAGAGGGCATCATATCCCTTGAGAACCAGTGCCTCATTTAACAAAAGGTGTGGACCTTCTTATAAATCTTCCCAGGCCCAGCAATGGATGGGAAAGATCCTCCTCAGTCACATTTAAATAGAGTCATTATACTTTTTGATTATACTAAAACAAAAATAGCAAAAGATTCTATTTTCTTTCCATTACAATTGGCCATCAGGATCATTAATCACTCAACTGATTGATTGATTGATAATCTGCTTTCCTGTAGGCTTGCAGGAAACAGGAGTGACTTAGAATGAATTGCTAATGCTCTGTAAAATGTCATTGTCATCTGAGATGCCCGCCAAGTATACATTCAGTCTTCATCAATGGCATATATATATATATATATATATATATATATATATATTTAAATAATGTGTGTGAGACATCACTGTATGGTGGTTAGAGAGATGGCCATGAATCTAGGAAGATTTGGATGCAAATCCTTACTCTGACATCTGCTAACTGTATGATCTGGGGCAGGTTACTTAACCTTTCAGTGTCTCAGGTGATTCTCTAAAACCAAATTGCATATAACAGGGAGTTCTGCTTTTGCAGAGGCATTTCATTATAGATCTAGGGGCAGCTAGGTGGTACAGTGGATAGTGCACCAGTGCAGGAGTCAGGAGGACCTGAGTTCAAATCTCCCCTCAGACACTTGGCACTCACTAGCTGGGTGACCTTGGGCAAGTCACTTAACCACAATTGCCTTATCCTGGGTCACCTCCATTCATCCTAATGAATATCTGATCACTGCATTCAGATGACTCTGGAGGAGAAGTGAGGCTGGTGACCTGCACAGCCCTCCCTCACTCCAAACAAAGTCAAGTGCAAGTCATGTCATTATTTCTCTGATGGCATGGTCTTCTTTGGTATTGAAGGACGAACACCACACACACACACACACACACACACACACACACACATACATTATAGGCCTATTCCCTATCCATACATACATACACATATTATACATATATATATGTATTTTATATATATATGTGTGTATGTATATATATAGTGTGTGTACGTATATATACATATATATAATGTGTGTATGTGTATGTACATATATGACTGTTTGAAAATGCAAACAATACTGCTAAATAGAAGTATCAGTTGTTAGAGAGAAGAAATCATTAAAAAATGGCATTTTAGGAGAATATGATTTCTTTGTATTTATTGGATCTCTTCTATGAATAATTATATTTTATTTTGAATTATGCTTTTTCTGTACTCAGCTTATTAAATTGCTTGAATTGTAAGCACTTTAAGATCAGGGACCATGTCACTTTCACGACTGTACTCTGAACACACCGTTCCTTTAACAGCAGCCTCTTGATACAAATTTATTGAATTGGATTAGGAGGGAATGTGAAATATTCTGCAGTGTTTGGAGAATATGACCTTTAAACTGAATAATGTGTATCGCACACACACACACACACACACACACACACACACACACACAATACAATTCTTTTCACTGCTTTTAAGGTGACTTAGATTTTTTTTTTATTCTGTTGACTAGTGAAATGCATAAAAGACCTAGAGCTAAAAAATTAGTTATGTGGTTTTTATCTGAAAAGACTGGTGTAATTCTAATCCAAGGAGAAAGAAAGGGAAGCAGAGCCTCCAGAAGTGAAGTCTCAGTGTTAAAGATTACCTAGATGGAAAGTAGTTAGCTAAGGTACTAAGCAGGGTTATCAGTAAACTCTTTCATCTTTTCTTAACTTCTATATTTCCCTACAGTTCCTACCTTTAAAGTTTTCAAGTCTATTTACTGTCTATCATCTTGATAGTCTTACTGGCCTCTGGCTCAGAATTTTCTATTCAAGCTCTCTGAACAGCAGGGTGTATAGCTAGCAGCGTTTGTGGTGCTATGTAAGGAGTTTTGAAGTAGTTAGGCTACGAATTTAATCTAATTCAGTGGGGTTTAAAACCCCAAGAGCAACCTTTGAGCATCCACTTATATAGGAGTCACTGACTGTAGGGGACAGAGTTACAAAAATCTTTCTAAACTGGTAATGCAAAAGAAATTCCCTACAAGAGTATTTGTAATTGAGTTTCTCCTCATAAAATTATGGACATAAAATAAAAACCATTCCTTCTTACAACAAGTGAAATAAATACGAATGCCCTTATCGCTCTCCATTTTTATGAAAAAACTTCATTGTGTACAATGTTTTCTCGATCCTTTTTTAAAAAGTACTTGATAATTTATAAGATGTATAGCATTTTCTATTACCAGACATTAGTAATTTAAGGGGAAAATAACCGATTCTGACCTTTAAAAAAAGAAAAAGTATATATATATATATATGTATATATATATATATATATATATATACATATATATATATATATTCTGACCTACCTTTTTAAAAAATTTGATTTAAGTGTCATTAGATCCAACAACATGTTGGCTTTTATTCATTTATTCAAATGTTTTATTTTTAAATTTTTCCCTTTAGTAGCTTAAATTAATCCATAGCATTCTTTTTTTCCAGAGGAATTTGTTTTTCACAGTGAAGTAAAATATGGGATGAGCACAAATATATAATGTATGTTTTTCTATTTAAAAAAAAAATCAGTTTCACTGGAAAAGGAAGAAAGCAAGGATTGGTATAGCACTCACATGTGGCAGGAATTTTGCCATATCGCTATTGCATTTCTTCCTTACTCCCCCTTGCCATTTTCCCTTCTCTGATTCTGAGCCTTACCCTGATAACAGATGGGTATTTTTTTTTCCATTACCACTCCTCATTTCTCATTCTTCCTCTCCTTACCTTTCAGGAAGATTTTTCTTTCTTGCTGTATCATTCCTGCCCCAATTCATCACCTTTTTGCTTCTTTATTCTATCTGTGACTTTGCATTTTTGTGCGTGTGTGTGTGTGTGTGTGTGTGTGTGTGTATGTGTTCCTTTTGTGTTTCCTTTCTCTCAGTTACCATATCCAGAGTACTTGCTTTGACTTGTTCGATCTAGGGAACCTCACGGAATCAAATGTTTCCTTAGCATCTCTTTTCGAAACTAGGTGAAGTGTTATAAATAAAACCGTGAGCCTCAGGAATAGTAATATATAGGCCTGTTATCTGCTAGAGTAATGTAAATACACTCTGCTCTTTGCATAATGTTTGATGCCAAAAATACAGTTTATTTGATGGAAGCATACTTAGGGATTTGGAAACTATAGGACTTGAAAGTAATTGAAAATTTCCAGGAGGTAGTTTGTGTGCACAAAGTTGTCCTTGGATAGCTTTCTCATGGCCCAGATTTAAAACTGACAATCTCCTTAGTGTGAAAACTATTACCTAGAGTAATCAGGAAAATTACCATTTGCCTACTAGCCTGGACCAAATAAATAGGACAAATTAGAATCTGTCCAGTGGTTTAAAACCACTAGAACTAAAGGAAAGTATTAAGAACAAAATCTAAATAAGTTCAAAAGTTGAACCAGGAACTATTTTAGGAACTGCAAGTGTCTTCTGTGGTTCTTTATTGCCTGTAGGATAAATGACAAACTTCTCAGTTTTGCATTTAGAAGCCTTCACAAAACTGTCTCCTCTCTAACTTTCCAGAATGATATCAGACTAAATCCCTCATATCTATACTCTCCATTCCAGTCAAAATGGCATATTTTCTGTTCCCTGGACATAGTATTCAATATCCCATCCTCCATGCCTTTGAAGAGATGGTTCTCCAGGTCTGAAATGTTCTGCTTTCTCACTGCTGTCTCCAGCAATCTCTGGCTTCCTCCAAGACTCAATTTAAATGTGACCTTCCACACCACACCTTTCCTGATCTTAATATATTTGTTAAGTTCCTCCCAAATTATTTTGCAGTTCCCTCGTATATATTTTATATTTACTTAACCTGGTATAAGTTGTTTTCCTTCAGTAGAATGTAAGCTCTTTGAGAGCAGGCCTATTTCATTTTTGTCCTTGTTTCCCCAGGGGTTTGCATAATTCCCTATGCATAAAAGGTGCTCGTTGAATTGAGTTGAATGCATACGTGTATGTGTAAAGATGTTCCTCTGCAAGAAGGCCAGTTCATGTGTTCAATTTTCTTCTCATATAGGCAAGGGATGTGAATATTGGCACACAAAAACATTCTCTTAAGTTCATCAAAGGGCTGAGTTGAAGTGACTTGCAATCCCACCAAAAAAAAACCTGAACAACTTTCTTAAGTATCTTAACAGAGAGAAAAAAAAAAATAAAAGAAGTTGAGGTTGGCTCTTTTTTTTCAAACTATCTCTCTATATTTTGTGTCCACAGGAAGGTTGGGATCTGTTCTCTGAAATAGTAGGTTCATAATGGATAATGATAACTGCCAAGAAGGAAAGGAATATGTAGCTTGTGTCTGATGTATCATTTGGGCGGGTTCCTACCACAATTGAGTGGCATTTTGACTTGTGGTTGAAATTGTTATTTTTATTAGGTAGCATTTCTTAGAATGGTGGATGGGAGCTGTATAGAATGGTAAGTAAGGTACTTGTGCTGCCTGATGCATTTACAATCTCAACTAGATAGCAAAAGCTGTAGCACCAATAATTCTAAAGGGAGTTGTCCAAAGCCTAGCAAGGTGGTGGTGGTGCCCAAGCAAAGCTGGACCAGGAAAGGAAGCCAGGTGTGCAATAGGCTTTATAGAATTATTAATTATAATTCAAATTCAAAGGCAATCTGGGAGTCATGTTTCTGGCACATCATTAGGGAGAGTATCTTCAAAGTGTGTGCTTTTGTTTGCATTCTTTTTTTCACATCTTAACTGCTAACATTATATTACAGTTGTGCTATAGCCAGCAGAATTTAGGGTGAACGCTAGGAGACAGTTTATGGCTGTAATAACCATTAGTGGCTAGGAGAGAAGGCTGAAAAAAATCATTAGCTCAAGGTGAGCTCCAACATCCTTGTAATGGGGAGGAATCAATGGTGATGAAGCAAATATAGCTAGTGCATAAAGAGATTCAATCAATGGCCTACCATATAGGCTTCTTCCAGCTTCAAATGATTCTTTATACATTCCAAATAGCTTTTATTTCTCCTAAATTACATTAATTCCACCAACACAGGAAGAGACATTTGTCTGGAAAGTAGAAGTTTGGGCTGACTTTACTTTTACCCAAACAAAGGACCTACATCTTCCAGTGAATATTGTATTACATAAATTTCTGTTGACTTACCTGTTCTATTTCTCCTCACATTTTTAAGACTGGTGCTGCAAAATGTTAAGTGTGGGGTAACTTAATACTGAAATACTGGAAGGTGTTAAGTAGGGTTACTTAATAAAATATATTAATTGCAAGCATTTCTCATATTTTATTCATGGAATAAAATAAAGAAAAAATCAGTAATTTTTAAATAAAATAACAAACTGAAATAAATCTTGTTCTCTTTCTCATATTCCTGGGAAAGGTCATTGTTCATAGCACAAATAAATTTTCCTTTGGAAAGATCTTAATAATTTATTTTATATATTTTTTTTAAAAAATCACTTGTATTTTAAAGTTAAAACAGACTCTAGGTTTAAGCAGATTGTAAAGCAGAAGTTGTGAAAAAGTAAAAAAAAATAAAAAATAAATTGTCAAGGAGTGAGGATTAGTCACAAAGTGAAAATGAAGACTCTAATAATGACAAGGTTGTGAACAAAATATTTAAAGATGATGCAAAATACATCACTTGCATTTCTAAATTTTGATTTCCCTTTATAATTATATCATGTTTAATTAGTTAATTATTGTATTTCGTTCCATAAAGATTAAGCATGCTGAATTCATGAAAGACACTTCCCTCCTCCCCAAAAGGGTGGCTTCTCATGTAAAATAACTAAATCATAGAAAATTTATATGCTCTCCTCTAGAGATGGTAGAGATATGGTATGTAAATGTTTTTAATTTGTTGAAATGTAGATAAGAAATGAAACATAGATTGATATACTACATTTTATATTATGCCTTTTTTTCTTTTCCATTTTTGAATGATTAATGAAACCAAGTTAGATTTTGAGTGGTCATTTGTAGATAAATTTACTAAGCATTTTATGTAATACATGTTAGTCATGAGCAATAGAAAGAAATACATTAATTATCTTGTTACATTTTTTCCCTGACAGATGGGTCCCCAGGCACAAAGCCTAACCTTTTATTTTGACACCTGCTACTTTTTCCCAGACCTGGTTCTTTTCCGTTGCCAGTCAGTGCTGCTGTACAGTTCACCATGGTTGCACTAATCTCCGGCTTTCAAATAGCATAATGTAGAAAGCCCTCTGAGAATCACTGCTAATATCAATCTGCTGGTTCCACAACCTAAAATATTTCTGAATTGGATGTCCAGAATCCTTTTCTTCCTAAGCATCAAAACCAGTGTTTATACAATATCTCTCCTCCCTGTCTTCTCTCAGATAAAAGCATATGCATCCTGAGACTTTTAACCAAGAGACTGGATTTCGCCCTCTAAATTTCACAATAATTAAAATCTATAAATCTCCATTGAGAAAAATTGCCAGAATTTAGAATCAGAACCTATAGATCTAAATCCTGTCTCTATTCACTTGTGTCATACTGGTCCAATCACCTAACTTCTGTAGACCTCAGTTTTCCCATCTGCAAAATGAAACAATATTAACAATATCTTCTAACTCTAAAATTTGTGTTTTCAAAGCTTCTGATTCTTTCAAATTCAAAAAAGAAAAAATAATTTCTGTCCCACCTACCTTAGAAGGTTATTATTCATAAAGAAAAAATGTATGTAATGGTGCTTTGATAGTTATAAACCCCAATGAAAATGTTGGTTATTGTCATCAAAATTCTATTCGTCGCTATCAAAATTTGCAATACACTGTATGGGAATATAGATCCATTTTCTCATTAATTTTTTCTCCTCAGCTTTATCCTCACTGATATATCTTTAGTTTTCATAAAGGAAAGTGACCTTCCTGTGTACATAGGCTTTGCTAATATTTGTGAAAGACAGACAAATCAATATTCATTGAATATCTCTCCTAAGGGACTATACTACAGGCTATAGTCGTGACAAAGAGGTACAAATAGCTGCATGATATAGTAGAAATTGAACAGGATTTGGTTTCAAAGAAACTAGGCTTGAATTCTTGCTTTGTCAATGTTTGTGTGACCTTGGAGAAGTCACTTAAATACTCTGATTATTAGCTTGCCACATCTGCAAAATGAGAGTTTTGAACTGCATGACCTAAAAGGTCCCTTTCCATTTGGAGTCCTGTCATCCTTGGAATGCTTCTTGCCCTCAAGGATTTTGTAGTCTCCTTCAAGAGCCAACACACAAAACAACACTATAAGATCAAATACTTGGGCAACAGTAGAAGAAATATCACAAGACATTTTGGAATTAATTGACAAATGTATGACAGGGTAATGGAAAACTGTACTTTGATTTGATTCAAATCTTGATGGATATGTAAAGATACAATAATAACAGCCAAAGTTTACTTTGTGCCAGGCACTGTTCTAAGTACTTTACAACTGTTTTATCATTTGAGTCTCACAACAACCATTCAAGGTAGGTGCTATTACCATTCCCCAGATGAAAAAACTGAGGCAAACAAAGATTAAGAACCCAGGGTCATACATCTAGTTACTATCTATGGCTGGATTTAAACTCAAGTCTTCCTGACTTCAGATCCAGCTCTCCATCCACTATGCCACCTAGCTGCCTAATTTATAGGAGGAGGAAGGGGATTACAGACAGAGTAAATGGCATGAGCAGAAATGTAGGAGTCACAGGATAAGGAAATTATAGATAATCATATTGGCTAGTATGACAGAAAGGAAAATGACAAATATTAGAGGGGGGATGTGGAAAAATTGGTACACAATTGCAATATTGGTGGAGTTGTGAACTGATCCATTCTGGAGAGTAGTTTGCAACTATACCCAAAGGAATATAAAACTGCATATCCCCTTTGACCCAGCAATACCACTACTAGATTTGCATCCCAAAGCATTCAAAGATAAAAGAAAAAATTTATTTGTATAAATATATTTATGGCAGTTCATTTTGTGGTAGCAAAGAATTGGAAATTGAGAGGATGTCAATCAGTTGGGGAATGGATGAACAAGCTGTAGCATATGATTGTGATGAGATACTATTGTGCTATAAGAAATGACAAGCAGGATACTTTCAGAAAAATCTGAAAAGATATACATGAGCCAATGCAAAATGAAGTGAGTAGAGCCAAGAGAACATTATACACAGTGACAGCAATATTGTACAATGATCACCTGTGAACGACTTAGCTATTCTCAGCAATACAACGATGCAAGACAATTCTGAAGGACTTAGGTCGAAACATGCTGTTCACTTCCAGAGACTGATGGAGTCCAAATGCTGACCAAAGCATATTTTACAAAAACATTCTTCCTTCCTTCCTTCCTTCCTTCCTTTCTTCTCTGTTTTCTTTTATAACATGGCTAATATGGAAATATGTTTTATATGATGGCACATGTATAATCTATATAAAATTGTTCACTTCCTCAATGAGGGGTCTGAGCCAGGAGGGAGGGGGGAATTTGGAACTCAATATTTTTAAAAATGTATGTTAAAAAATATTACATATAATTGAGAAAAAAGAAAACAAGAGGAAAAACAATAAAATTATAAAAGGTAGAACTGACATGAGAGTATATATACACATTTCTTTTAAGGAATTTTTCTTTTTTAAAGTTTAAGAAACAGAGGTGGGAAAGGTAAATGGCTTCCTAAATTCCACAAGTTCCCGTTAAGCATCAAAGGCAGGATTTGAATCCAGATGCTCTGACTAATGTCAGTGCTCCTTCCACTGTACTGTGCTGTCTTCTGGGAATGGTGGCTAAATCAAAATTAGGAAATTAGGAAGTAAGTTTACTACACAATCATGCTTTCCACAGTCTCATTCCCACTATGGTTCATAACTGGAACGTTTTGTGCCTAGTATAAATGCCACAAACCCTCCCAAGGACAAGTGTATAAGTTGGTTCTCACATGAGGAAAGTAGAGAGTAGGATAGAGTAGGGGGAAGTTGGTAAACTTGCCCTATCTCCTGCCAGCTGGAGTTAACTTTCTATTTTAACTAATTTTTCTAGCTAACTAGGTGCCAAATTGGTGTGTCTAATTTGCTAAAAGATTTTTGATGCTCTAAATGCCCACTCAATCTGGTGCCCTTGAAAAACCCCATTTGCCCTTCCTTAGTTACGATTCAGTCCTTCCTCCCCTTTCCCAAACAATGAATCAAGTATACATGGTGCTTCTGTTCTTTCCAGATGGAACTTCTGATTAGTACAGGTGTTATTACTGATCACGAAAATGTTTGATTTTCTGTTTTAATTCAATTTTTAATTCTGTATTCCCTTCATGTAATGTTGTAGGATAATTAGCAATATTAGGTAACATGGATACATAAATTAAGAGAATATGATAATGGCTTCAGTTCCTTTGCCATGAATGACCAAAACCTTTTCATAAGTCAGAATTTAAACTAGAATTTTCTTAGTTAAGAACCACAGTACCCAGCATTCATTGCAGGGGAGGCTGGGGGAGAAGGGAGAATCTTAATCCCCTTAATCCTTGTCAAGTGTCCCAGTGTTTCTGTATTTTCCCTTTGCTCTCCTTTTAGATGCAGACTTAATATGTCATTTTTATATTACAGTTTGGACCAAACATAACAGAGTAACATAGTTTACAACAAATCTTGTTTTAAATGCTACTTGACAGGCTGTTCAGTCATCTATCCTTTGAGTACTCCTATTCCCATTCCCCCCTACACTAAATGGAGAAGAAATGTGAAAAAACAGTAACAGCAAAAAAATAAATTGACTACAAATGACTAACATTCCACCTTCCATTATGAAGATTTAACTTCCAAAACTGAAGTAATTCACTGATAGAAATTATAAGGACCGGTTAACTAAAATTCAAATGCCTTTATAAAGTAATCAATAATATTTTGAAAATAACTTCATGCTACATTTTAGTGTTCACAGTGGTAGATTCCTTGATCAAAAGCAGCTCAAGTTTTCATCAGAATGCCTAATTTTTATTTATGTTAATATTATGTAGTCCTTTGGAAAATACTATCTGCTATTAACCATGCCAATTTGAATGTTGAATTGTTTTCTGTCACATTAATGTTTAAATGTGCATTTCTCTCATTGTTAATGTATAGTTGATTTTTCCTCCCTAAGTATGGCCACAGAGGAAAAATGATAGCTTACCTAGTCACTCAGATAAAGTGAGAGAAGTCTGAACAGTAATATAACAAAGAAAAGGTTTTTTTGGAAGATAGAAATCAGTCATTCTCCATCTTCATTTGAAAAAGAAGAAGAAGAAATGTGCTTCAGTTGAAGCAAGATGGATTTGGGTTAGATATTCTTGAAAATAAGAGTTATTAGATTGTGGATTTTTAAGAACAGGATACTCGTATGTTAGATGATTCCTTCCTTGAAATAGGATGTTGAACAAGTGAACTTATTGGGTTCTTTCCAACCTTTCTATTCTGTAGCTGACATTTTCTCAGCTTGCTTTGATATAACAACCGATCTTTAAATAATGACTATATTCACAGTCAGGAAAAATCCATCACTGTTTATAGGCATTTCTTAGTCTCCCAGCTAGCCTGGTATTTTGTTCAAACTGAGCTCATATATTGCACTCATTGTTTCTTGTTGGTTTGACCTTTCCTTTGTAATCATTTCTCAGTAAATATTTTATTCATATTAAGGTTCAATTTCTGGTTTAATGTATTTTGAAGCATTTATTTTACCAAACTTATGAATAAGTCCTTACCTTCCATTGCCACTTTATGCCTACTCATATATTTAATATATACTAAGTGTCATTTTAGTATGAGATCAACCCCGTATGAGTGACTTGCACTGGGCATAGGATTGTTGCATTCCCCATCTTTACTGATGAGTATTTTTTTAAAAATGTAAATATAACATCCAGGTATCTAATTTGAATATCTCTCAAAAGTATAATAATGTAGGTTGTAAATTTGGCTTCAGATTCTCTCAATCTTGGGTTAATGTCAACTCTTTAAAAACTTTTAGGTTATCTTAAATGTTAGATGCTTGCTGTATACTGCTCCTTGAAATAACATAGCAGAGAATTTGCAGAGTCTTGGAGTTGCATTATTTTTTGCAGAAAATGCATCAATATATTGCCACCACAAAAACTCAGAATCTATGACAATTCAAAACTCTGAATTAATAATTAAGGAAGGAGAATTATAAATACTACACCCTCTGCCCATTGTTTGGAAAAGGAGTCTCACATTCCCTTTTTTATTTATAGTCCCCACATATTGATCTTTTTAATTAATATAACATACTAAATATTTACAAAATTTCCTATAATATTCTGGTGACTGTAATGCTAATGAGAGTTAAAGATCTTCTCCACTCATTAACTAGCCTGCCCATTAAGGGAAGCTTGATTAGGGAAGGCCCACACCATTTGTTAATTTTCTAATGAGGCACTGGCTCTCAAGGGTTGTGATGTCCTCTGGCTCTGAAAAGTGTATAAATATTCTGAGGTGAGGGTTTATTTTGGGGCTTACTCAGTGCAAGTGTTTGTTTGGTCATATGAGATTAAGGGCAGCCATAAGGAGCCCCGATGGCTTTAAAACCCAGATGTTGGTGCTTCTCTCTCTGGTAACTATGTATCTGTGTAATGGTCAGACAGTTGGATCTGTCTGTTGATCATTGATCAATGTATTACTTATGGTCAGACAGTTGGAAGCCCTGTTTGTTAGGTGATCTTTGTTTCTCTGTTTGCATTTTCTCTAAAGTTCAGGATGCTGACTTTTTCCCTTGAACCAAGTGAATGATATATGTGCTTGATGAAGTGATTGTCAATCCCTCAAAAGTTGCTTTCCTTTTGGAAATGCATATCCAAGAACCTGTACAGCAGGCCTGTGTATGCTGGAGTCCTTACTGACACAGTGACATCCATAACTTTCAAGAATTTATAAGCAGGCTCATAAAATTTACTAAAGCTAAAAGCTCAAGTTCTAAGCAATAGGAAAAAGACCTTGAAACACCAAAAAAACCAACTTCAGAATCTTTCATTGAAGCATATCTGTTGAGCAATGCCTTTTACTTTGGTTTCACTTTCCTGCTGGAAATATGAGTTTATCCTCTTGAATAAAAGTTCTTTTTGTTAGAAAACTGTAACTTCTTTTGTCCTGGTTCTCCTACTATTTAAATCTAGCACTTTCACTGGCAACAGCCAGCATGAAAATTACTAGAAAGGAATTAGGATTGCAGTTTAAAAGAGAAATGACAGGCAACATTTGAACAAAAGCATTACTATGGCAACTTAAAATGCAAAATTTGACTGTCAAATATAGAATTTTAAAATCAAGAAATGATTTATCTTCCTTGGTTTTGTCTTTGTCTCTCTTTCTTGAAACATCTATAATTTGGCTACTGTCTCTCACCATCACCCCCTTGAGGTTACTGATGACTTTCCAGAGCT
Source organism: Potorous gilbertii (assembly GCA_028658325.1). Lineage (NCBI taxonomy): Eukaryota > Metazoa > Chordata > Mammalia > Diprotodontia > Potoroidae > Potorous > Potorous gilbertii. The sequence continues at coordinate 459,099,915 of CM053770.1, forward strand.
AAAGATTTTCATTCCTCCCTCATCCCTTAAATTTCTTGATTGCACTTGACACTGATTACCTGCACTCTTTATCTTGTTCTTTCCTTCCTTGACTACTACAGTAGAATAGTTGTCTTGAGTTTCTCCCTTTCTCTCCCTTTTTTTCTGTTTCTGTTCTGGTTCCTTTTCCTCCTCAAATGTTCTATTTCTGGACAATCCCCAGAGCATTGCTCTTTGCCTTCTATGCTGTATACCTTCAATAATAATTTATTCTCATAGTTTCAATAATCATCTTTACACTGCCTAAAATATAGTTCAGATAAACTTGAACTAAGACTTTTTGGGACACCACTTTTTATACCTCCCATAATATCTTCTCCATAAACTTGTTTCATTATCTTCATCTTTTTTATTATCCATATCCATTTTGATATCTCACTATAACTTCAAATTCTATATATCCAAAAATAAATTTGTGTTCTTGTAAAAACCAGATTGCTCTTTCAACTTTTATATTTTTCTTCTATTTACTTTTCTCACCACTTTTACATTTCCTACTGCCTTTTAGACATCTACAACTGAATGCCCAGTTGACATCTTCAACTCAGTATGTCCAACATTGAAATCATAATCCTTCTCCCTAAACTCTCTCCTGTCTCCTTCCTTCCCTGTTACTAGAGAAGGCAACATCCTCTTTCTAGGCTCTCAGGATCACAACTTAGATGCCATCCTCAATGCCTCACTGTCACCTCCCACATCTAATCTGTTGCTAGCACTTGTCCATCTCTCCTTTTCAATATCTCTTAAATAGACCCTCTTCTCTCCTCTGGCACAGTCACCACCCTGGTGACAGCTCTTATCACTTCATGTCTGGACTGTTATAATATCTACTGGTGGGTCTACATGTCACAAGTCTTTTTCTACCCCATTCCACTCTTCATTCAGCCTTCAAAGTTATTTTCCTAAAATACAGTTCAAACATGGTACCCTATTCTCCCAATAAAATTCAGTGACTTCCTAGTAAGATCAAATAGAAAATTCTCTAGATTTTAAAACCTGTCAGATTCTATCCCTCCTCTCTCTTTCCAGTGTTCTTACACCTTAGTCTCAGTCATGTATTCTTCAATCCAGTGACACACAAACAAGACTTGGTTCTAGGTATTTTGTCTTACTATTCCCTCATGCCTATAACATTCTGCCCTCTCATCTTGACCTATTGGTTTCCTTCTCTTCCTTCTTTTAATTATCCTACTTATTCTATAGTATATAGCTTGTTAGTACATATCTGTTTGCTTGCTCTCTCTCCATTAGCTTTCGGCTCTTTGAAGACAGAAACTACCTTTTGCCTCTTTTTCTATCTCCAGTGCTTAGCACAATGCCTGGCACATAGTAGGCACTTACTAAATCTTTATTGACTGACTGACCACTACTCTTCCTGTCACCCAGGGTCAAACCTTAGAATCACCATTTACTCTTCCTTTTTCATAACTTATCTAGATAGTCTTTGTACCTTGTCAGTTTTACTTTGCAATTTAATTTTCCTTGTCACTTTTCCTTTGAAATTTTATTTTTATATTTACCCCTCTGCTTTCCTACTTACACTAATATAAAATGGACCTTTAGCATCTCATGCTTGATTCTAGCAATAATTTCCTATTATCAGTCTCCCTGATTCTAGGCTTCATTTTTGCCAATCTATCATGCCAGACTGGTGTTCTTTAAACAACACTTTTTATCAGATCCCCCACTCCAAAAAAAACCACCAAAATTACCTCTCACTTGAATTTAATTGAATTGAATTTGTTGAATTCTGCCTGACTTTGATGATCCTCCCTAACTTGTTCTTGAAATATTCTCTCTACCTTAATTGGGCATGACTAGGCACGACTAGGCACATACTGTGATAATTCCTACTTCTAAGCTTTCACTCACATTGTTCTTTTCAGCTGGAATACTCATTTCTCTCCCTCTGCCTATCCAAATTTTACCTTTTCTTAACTCCCTGCTTGGATCCTCATTTCTCCACAAATCTTTCCTGATCAGACCAGTCACCCATCTTTTCTGTCTTTTGAATGCCTGTTGTCTTTGTGGTTTCTACTACCTCGTTTAACAGTTCTACACTTATTTATAGGTATACATTATAAAACAATAACGACACTTCATATAGCTGCTGTTTCCTGACTGTTCTCATAGGTAGAGAATACAGACATTTCATTAACCATATTCAAGCACCCTAGAAATGAGAAAACAACTACAGTCTTATATTGGAGGTCAATAGGATAATAGGTTTTGGTGTATAGAGTTTTGCTTTTTGACCAATTTTTATTCTCTATATAGAGAATTAACTATATTAATTACTGAAAAATACTAAGAAAAAGCATCAATGAGTAAGGACAGAATAAGATTGCACCAAATATTGGCATCTTTGGACATACAGTGTTCTGGAACCCAATGCAGAGCCCAGATCTCCTGAATCTTTACTCTTGTATGCTGCTAGGCAAATTCACAAGGGCTGAGTAGAATGAAGTCTTTAGCAGTAATCAATCAATCAATCAATTGGTGTTCTGAATTTTAACACTTCCCTTCCCCTACATCAACCACATGGATACTGTGACTATTTGCTAATCTTACACACTCAGGTTAGATGAAGGTTCCTAAGCTAATAGTTCACTAACCTTGTATTCCTAAATATAGCCAACTGAGTCATTTATTGGGTACATAAGAATTTCCTGGTAGGTAGGCAAGTTAATCAGTGGTTAAATATAAAATCATTTCTGTCATGTAATACCTAATAGGTCAAGCCTCACATTAATTTCACATAAACCTTAAAACAGGGAGTCATGATTCCATTGGTGAAATTCACCAGGCATTTTGGAGGATCAATGTGAAAATCAAATAGGAAGATGCAAGTTAAGAGCTTCATAAGCTTTAATGTATTATATAAACGTCAGTTGTAAACATCACCATAGGAAATGGAGGTCTGTAATTTAGAAAAGATTTGCCACCCCCAACTAGGAAAGGAATAATTAAAATCTGGGGTGTGAGGTGAACTAAAATGAGAGAAAAAGAAGAGGAAGAATAGTAGAAGTAGGTTAAGGTAAGAATAATGAAACCTCCCATATTTAGAGGTAGAATGAGGTACTAAATATATCTACATAGACATATATAGATCGTTAAACATTGATGTATTTAATGAAATGGGTAGAAAATCTATGATTATGAAATGTAAAATTATGAGAGAATGGATGAGGTAAGGGAAACAATGATTTGATGTAGCTACATATTTATTAGTCTGAAATCTTCAAACTAGTAGGCAATATGTCATTCTCTGATTAATAGGGTTTAGGGCCATATATGAATTCATGTAATGCTGGCATTTAATCATGTTTTCATTATAATGCTATTTACATATCACCTTTCTCAGAAAATCAAAGTGCTTTATGACCATCATTTCATTCATCTCTGTAGGATGCCTTGAGTCTGATATGTGGTATAGATTATCCTTATTTTGTAGATGAAAAAATTTGAACCCAGATGTGTAAAATGACTCACCTAAGGCCATCTAGAATTTTACCAGTGGTGCCCAAAGTAATTTAATGGTTTGGATAGAGATTTTTTAAAAATATGTATTTGTACATTAGAAGTAAATTGTTTTGGAATATTGAAACTAAAGCTGTTTATATGTGAAGCCAATTACAAAGAAATTTGGGAAACTATGGAATTGGGAATGAGAAGCTTGTGGTTTTCTTATACACAGTTAATGTCATATAGATAGAACTGAACTTAGCACTATCTGGAAAAATTCTCTTCTCTCCATCTCTGTCTCTCCCTCTTTCCCTCTCTTCCCCTTTCTCTGTGTCTCTTCTTCTCTTGCTCTCTCTCTGGCTCTGTTTTCATCCAGCTATGGTTCTCTGTTACTATCTCTGTTTCTTTGTCTTTCTGTTTTCCACCTTCCCCAACCATTCATGGAAAGTCATTTCTATTTGGTGTCAGATGATCTAGATTTGTATCTGGCTCTCCTTCTTAATTGTGGACCATAGATAAGTAACTTTACTTGCTTTGGCATCATTTTTTTATGTATAAAAAAAGGATAATGTTGTGAGCACTATTTTCTTCTCATGCTTGTTAGGATAAAATGAAATATGTGTGGTCATTTGCAAACTATAAATTTTGATGTAACTGTGATCTATATGCCTGTCTACATACCTATCCACCTATTTATATTTATCATCTATCTATCCATTTTCCATCTATTTATGTCAGTGTAGTGTACTGGATAGAAGGACCTACAGTTAGGGAATATGGCAAGATATATGATAAGATATGTATGTATGTGTGTGAATATATATGTATATGTATATATATGTATATATGCACATATGTATATGAAAAGATATGGTTACATGGGAAGATATTTCCTTCCAAAAGGGCATTAGAAATAAAGAAAATATTTGAAAGCCCAAATCACACTTTGCTACATGCTGAAACTTAAAAAAAAGTAAATAGATAGAAGCCATGTTGAGCCCCTATACAAACCTATTCTAAACATTAGCACTTAGCAACATTTTCTTCAGACCCATTGATGCAATCATTATATCATATGTTTTGAGATTCAAATATTGCCACAGGTTAATAATACTCTTTTTATCAGACAAAAATACATTATCAGAATAATAGTATGGGTTTTTCCTATCAAAATTCCTCTTTTGTAGTCCTCCTAGTGAAAGCTTGGATTTACACTAAAAGCTAAAGTAGGAGCATAAGAAATTCTAGATTTAGATTTTCTAATAAAAAGAGGTTAAATTTAAGTGGCATTTAAATTGAAATTAAATTTAAATTTAAATTAAGTGGCGTCTTCAGGACTAGCCACAGTTAAAGATGAACAGCCACAGAATAGTCCTATATCCTGGCTGAAATTTTTGACTAGAACCAGAGGATCACTTCTTTCCATGATGTAATAGCTATAAGTTCATGAAATTCTTTATATCCTACTTTATTTAAAAAAATAATTTTTGAGTAACCTAGAGTGACCTACTTATTTGCTTTCCAAAATTTACCAAATTTATTCTGTAAGGTAAATTACAGATGAGAAATTTTGTAGGATCACAAATGTAGGACTAGAAGGGATCCTAGAAGTCACCGAGTCCAACTTCCTTATTTTATAGATGAGGAAACTGAGACCCAGAGAAATGAAGAAACCTGAACCAGGTTACACAGATAGTAAATGAGAATGGCAGGATTTACACTCACATGCTCTGAATACAAAGTAATGGCCATTTTCACTATAGCTCACTACCTTCACTTATTTCCTTCTGTTGATATTTTTCTTATGGTAGATATTTTTCTACTTTATGAAAGTAGATAAAAGGTAGATATTTTTCTACTTTATGAAAGTAGATAAAATATGTTATTTGACCAAATGAGAAGTATGAAGAATTTTTGTGGGGGGAGGTGTGCTATATCAATTATTTTATCAACATATGGGATCTGCGGTATATCAATTCTCTCCAATGAGGCAGCAGGGCTAACAGTTTCCAACTTAGAGTCTTAGAGTTGTTCACTGGGCCCAAAGGGGTTAAGTGACTTGCTCATGGTCACACACAGAGAGTATGTACCAGATGACAGATTTGAGTCTCAGTCTACATTAAGGGCAGCCTGCAGGTCCCTACATCACATTCCCTCTCACACATCAACAATAGTTCAGAAATATTTTGGTCCTTAGGTTGCCTACAAAATTCTCACTAGCAGAATATTGCTAAATCACAAAGCTTGAACGTTGGTGTATTGAGGGAAAAAAGTGATATACAAATTGCTCTTGCAGGGATGAAGGACAAATGAGAAACACTCATTTCTCTCCTAGTCCAATTTCTGACTATGAGTTTCTCCCCAGAAACATTATTTAAGGAAGTCTGTACGCCATCCATGTTCATTGCTCTCTAAGCTTCACTTTAGACTGTATATTTTTCTGTCTCATCCTTTTTCCTTTACCCTTTTCCCTTTTCAGCTCCCTTTAATATGCGGTCTTAATCCATTAGAATGAGGCTCAGGACTTTTTTTGCATTCATGCACATATTTATGTATATATCAATATACATACATACATACATACATACCGCAGTAGAAACACTTACAAACACAGAAGATATATATATATGTATACACACACACAAGTACAGTTTATTATATACACAGACACAGTATATATATACATACATATATTTACATATACTGTATATATGTATGTATGTATATATATATATACATACATATATTTACATATACTGTATATATGTATGTATGTACATATGTATGTATTCCCAAAACCCAACAAATTGCCTGGCACGTGCTGTTCAGCCATTTCAGTTGTGTCCAAATCTTTGTGACCCCTTTTGGGGTTTTCTTGACAAAGATACTGGAGTGGTTTGCCATTCTCTCCTCCAGCTCACTTGACATATGAAGAACTGAGGCAAACAGGGCTAAGCCCCTGTCTGAGGCCAGATTTAAATTCATGATGAGTCTTCCTGACTCCAGGCCAGGCACTCTTATCCACTGTATCACTTAGCGGCACTACCTGACACAGAGAAAGTGCATTAAATGTTTTTATAATCTATCTGAGAAGGTAAGGCATGCTATATACATAGGAGGAAGTCTGCCATATGAAGACACACAGGATGGGTTATGCAGCAAGGAAAATGGACAGTTGATGCACTTAATAATTGACAGTTTGGATCCTGTGCTATCACCAAATGCAGCTTTCCAGCTTTGGGAAAACTATAAAGAAACCAGGATTAGGGTCATCTATTCTGATGTTTGGTGCATTCATACTTATGTAGGAATTTCTTATGCAAAATTTGAATGAGAATAGTTAGCAAATAAAAGTATTGACTGACTTCAATTTAAATAATTCATAGAGTTTGTGATTAGCAAATTTTAAAATCTTAAGTCCTAATGCAATATCTTGGTGTAATACAGAGTGAGTCTGACTTCCTAGACTATGATAAAAAAGTGAGATAGCAGGTCCTGGTGTGGACAGCATGTCTTTCATCAGAGAATGGATAAATGTAGATCATTTTTTGGGAAAGGTTTATCTCCAGGAGGTTGGTCAATGTAATTCTCAGCCTTGATGATTCATGAAGGTCAGCTGGGGCATGAAGAGGTTATACTCTGTGTCACTGTAGGGAATCCCCTAATAATGAGATCATGGATTTTTAAAGTAGCAAAGTAATAGAAAAATAGGACATTTGTTTCCTTTCTCTATCTCATTTCATCTTTTTAAAAAGTCATTTCTTTTCTTACTGGTGTTCTTTTCATTTCCTTTGAAGGTTTATTTCTTTTCTTGCTGATGCTATGATACTGCTTTTGTTAAGAGACCAAATGTCTCGTGTAAAAAGGGATTCATATCTTGACTTTTCTGAGCATTATCTTATTTATAATTTATTTTTATTCAGTGAAGAACCAAATGGTTCTTTGTACATGAATATTGGACATGTTTCAAAAAGTGTCATTGTTAAACTGTTGGCTCAGACAGAGAAAATAAGCACTTACCTTAAAAATAGTATTCACATAGCTGGAGGCAGTAATGAAATCGAGGGCATTATAGTGCACAGAAATTTTTGGAAAGTACAACTTTGGAACTTGTAGGTTCAAAAGAAATACTGGACTGTGATTGGTCAGCAATATATACCATCTCATGTCTAGACTACTGCATTAACCTGCTGATGGATCTTCCTGACACAAATCTTTCCCCATTCTAATGCAAAGTGATCATTCTACAGCATAGGTCTAACCATGTCACTCCCTACTCGGTACATACCAAAAACTCCCTACAAACTTCTGGTCCTCTGCTCACCTCCTACTGCCTTTCTTCCTCTTCTTTCTTCCTTTTTCCTCCTTTTCTCTGTCTTTTTGTCTCTTCCATCTCCCCTGTCTCCCCTATCTGTTTCTCTCTGTGTGTATGTCTCTGTGTCTCTGAGTCTGTCTCTCTTTCTCTCTGTGTGTGTCTGTCTTTCTGTCACTGTCTTTCTATCTCTTTCTCTCATTCTCTTTCATCAGTTCTATGTGAAATTCTCTTAGTGATGCAGATTTTAACTTGCCTGTAACTTTGTCTTAGAGAGCCACCTAGGACACTGTGAGATTTAGCAGCTTCCCGATGCTCAGGGACAGGGCTTGATTCTCATTCATCCTGATTTCACAGCTGGCTTTCTATTCTCTGGGCTAAACTCATTCTATTTTTAAAAAGTAAGTCTTGATATTCTTTATTTCAACCAATAGTTCAGTATTGACACGTCTTAAAATAGGCCTGATATCCATACAGAAAATGTTCTACTGCTTAAAAAATAAAACTGTTAGAAGATATTAAACATTTTTGTGCTGTTTACAGTAGGATAGACAGTAGGAAAGTTTGGTATAGTGGAAAAAGCACTAAACTGATAGTTAAGGTCCTTTCTCTGACACTAACAAGTTTTCTTACTTTGAGCAAATCATTTCATTTCTCTGGGCAAAGTTACCTCTGCCGTAAAATAAAGGGATTGAATTAGATGGCTCTCCAATATTCTAAGATTAAATAGCTCTGCAAATGAAAAAAATCTATTGAAATCACTTCTGTAAAGTGATTGTACAGGTATAATCATTGATGTCAAATGGAAGGAAAAAAATATGAGTATGAGTTAAATTATTATTAAATTATAAATATTCATCTTCCCCTCAATTAAAAATAGGTAATTTCTAAGGTTCACTTCTAGCTTAAAAAGTCTATAATTTTATGACAAAATTTCACCAACATTATGCTTCCTTTAAGATTTTTATTGCACATAATTGTTGGTCTGTGATCTACTTTTTAATGTACCTCTTATTAGGAATTGTTGGTTTCTAGAATTAATATAAAAACTGGTGCTCTAGATTCTACATCATTTTTTTCATCGAGATATTGTTTGAATAGAAAACAATTTATCCTACCTGTGTCTTTGTCTCACTTCTGACTGGAATGGGGAGTGTGTTGAGGAAAAGAGTATTATAATTCATAAAGCAATTCTGCTCAACAGAATATATATGCTCAATAGCTGGTAACGTTCAGGGATTATTTTGGAACAACTGGAAAGCACGTCACAAAATTATCTGATTTAGAAAGACAAGTGATAGAAATGTAAAATCGGGAGCTGTCTATAGGTCTAGATTATGAAAGAAGAAAGTAGAGCCTCGTTTTAAAGAGACTGTTGTATTAAGGAAGGGGAAATATGCAATAGAGAAAGTGGCTCAGGGTGAACTTGATTACCCTTCTGAATCCAAATTTGCTCTGTCTAAAAGTGTTAGTAGATCTCCCCATCTCTCAAGAACTATTTTGTTTTGAAATTCCACAGAGAAATAGATAAATATTTGATCATTTGCTAATATCAAAAATACTTTCAAAAATTGGAAATAAATATTTAAGAATAGGTGGGAGAAGTTAATATTTGGTTGATTATCTCAGAGATCTAATTTTAAAAAGCTTTGCATTTAGTTTTCTGGTATGATAGAAATATAATGTAATCCAATTTCGCTTAATAGCTGTTTTGTGTTAGATGACAGTTTTATTAAGCAGAACCAATAATAATCTTTTTTCAGAGTCATAAATGACCCATTATAAATGGCCTCATTTTCCCTAATTTTAATTTTACCTCTTAGATTGAGCCTTTCTGCAATTGCAAAAGTGGCTATAGTTTCTTTCATAAATATAATTTTAACAATTCCTTTGGAAACATAAGTCATCTGGTAATTAAATACAACAGCTCTACATCTTTAATACAAAAATATTTTCATATCCTAGTTTTCTTCCATGTAAGCTTTAAAACAGGCAAACTTCAGGAAGCTAAAGGAGTAACTTTTACCTCTTGTTGATTTAGAGTGGCAGCCAGCAGCCTTCAATAATTAGAAAATCTTCCTTCAGGGCCGTCCTCGGAGATCACCAAGGACCTCCTCAAAGGTCACCTGCTCAATGAAATCTTTCCTGACCCTCTCGTAATCCACAAGGTGAAAGTGCTCACTTCCACTTTTGTACAAATGATTGGGAAGCAGACATAGCTGGCTTACATAACAAATCTGCAAATCACATAAACGTGAATATAATGCTGAGAATTCCAAGACCCTTAATTTAGCTATGTGGATTCAAAGTTCATTTAGATTATAATCTATGAAGATGTGTGAGACAATAGACTGTCTATTTTTTTTTCCAATAGCTATGAATGCATTTGTGACTGTGGATATACCACATTGGGGTTATGCCTTTCCCTCTTTTTTTAAATTTCAGTTGAAACAACTGATTCATTCTGATCCATTAGACTAAATATATTCAGGTAAATTAAATATGATATTTACTTATTCATAACATTATTTATGTGGCTCATATCCTTTTTAATTGGTCTATGGATTGTCTCTGAAATGGAAGAATCTAAACTGAAGGCTTAGTGTGGAACAAATAATAATGCCCCTGTTTGTAGAAACTTTAATTATGGACAGGGCTAGATTGACACTGAAAAACGTCTCCAGTAAAATACTTAGAAATGCTCTGTGCTTTCTTTAACAGTTAGATCAAAAGGTAAAATTTTTCTTCCATTGAGGTTCTATTGAAATTTCATTTTCTCCATAAGGTTTTTCCTGTTTTCTCCAGCTGCTAGTGCTAGCCTCTTTACCTTTTCTCTATTTGGTATTTATCTTTTATTTTCTGACTTATAAATGTTGTTTTCTTCCATTATGGTGTAAGCTTCTTAAGGAAACTACTTCCTCCCTTTGTATCAGTAGTTAGCGATGAGCCTCACATATAGCTGACACATAATAGATGCTTATTGATTCCTCCTTCATACTCCTAATTCGTAAAATGGATTGATGATACTTTATCATGATTCTTAAATGCATGAGTCTTCCTGAAAATGCTCAGGAAAAAAGTGAGGGGGCTAACATTTTATGAGTTCAACAAAATTTTCATTCACTCAAAATCTATTAAGGATAAAGCATTGACAGTCCAGATGAATCCAAAAGTAAATACAGCACAGGCCCAACTCTCAAGAAATTTACATTTTAGTGGGATTCAGGGAAAGGGAGAACAAATGTACAAAGAGCCATATATGATAGAGAGTAAAATACGCAAATAAGATATACAGGCAAAGAGCTATGGGAATTTCAAGAAAAGAGATATTAGTTTTACCTGAGGGGCTAAATGAGAGTGGTATGTGAAACGTTTGTAAAGACTTTATGGAAGAGACTGCATCTGCTTTGATTTATGGAAACAACAATTTTATAAATCCATTGCTAATTGATAGATTGAATCATTCCATTTCCCTATGACTCCAACTCATTCTGCTTATAAATTTATCCTTCTGGTCACTATTCCTCTATGTGTGTTGTCTCTTATTAGAATACAATCTCCCTGAGGGGAGGAGTTTCCCTCTAATGTATTTGCATCTCTAACACTTAAAAGTATCTAGAAAAAATAAACAGATTTCTTTCATTCATTCTTTATGACTTGAAAGAATTGAGAATCTGTAATAGATAGGGATTGAGTTATAAGAGAGTGGTTAGCAGCTAGTTCCAGGGATAGGCATCCTTAAGAAGAATATTTTAAAATGGCATTCCCTTACAAAAGCAGAAACCTTGAAAAAGACATGGACAGGAATACTTATAGGAATCTAAATTTAGAGCTAGATAGTACATTAGAGGGAATCTAGTTCAACTATCTTATCTTACAGATGCTGAAGCAGAGACCCTGATAGGTTAAGTGAATTGCCCAATGTTACAGTTTGAAAATATCGGAACTCATATTTGAACTCAGGCCCTTTAATTCCAATTCAGCGTGTTTTCACCACACTGCTTTACTCCTTAGTTAAAGACCTAATTTCTAATCCAAGGATATTTGTGATCATAGTCATCAGATTTAGGTAGGCTGTTAGTAACTTCCTTGGTTATTATTTTCAATATCTGTCAGTGCCTCAGAGATATTCAGCAAATGCTTTTTAATAGAAATGATGTAGAACATCTTGAAGCTAGTTATGTTTGATGGAAAGTTGTAATCTCTGAAAAAACTCTGATTCTAGAACTGACTTTAATATAATATAAAAACACTGTTATTCCCAATGAATTCAAGTCTGTAGGACCACAAGAGCTGCATCCTAAGGATATTGATAGCTGTGGTTTCTAAACTATTATAAAATGTCCTTAAAATATCACGAAGAGTAGAAGAGGTATTGCAAGTCCAGAGGTGAGTAAAAATCTCCACTTCAAAAAAAGGAAAAAAAAGATAGATTTTTCACATCATGGGTTTGTTTTCTGTTCCTCAAACAAAACCAAAGGGAGCTTCACATTGAAAAAATACTTTGTATCTACCTGTTTATAAAGGGGAAATCATTACAGACTAATGTAGTAATTTATTTCCTTACTTAATAGTGTTATTAAATTGGTAGATTAAGGTAAGTCCATAGACATAGTATGACTGGATTTCAGTTAATTAGATAAAAACTTCTCATGATATCCTGGTTGGCAAAATGGAGGAATGACTATTTGATGACACTGTAAGATAGGTGGATAAGAGCTGGTTGACTGGACAGATGCTGAGAGAACTGATGAATGGCAACCCAAAGGCAAGATTATAGTAGAGGGCCTCAAGTATCTATCTTTGGTCCTACATGGTTCAGTATTTCTACCTTGACTTCAAGGCAAAGGAAAAAAATGTCAATCATATATTCAGATGACAAAAGGAAGGTATTCATTAGCTACTATTGATGGGCATAGATATTAGACCTGTGAATGAAATAAGGAAACTAGATGAGAAGACTCTCTACCAAGGAAGATTACCTTCTGTGCAACTTGTAGTGTTAGAGAGTTTGCAGATTACCTAATGGTAAAATAAGTTACCCAGGATCACACAGACAGTATGCCAGAGATGCAATTTCAACCTAGATATTCTTGGCTTCAAGTTCAGCTTTCTATTCACTTTTCAGTGACAATATAGTCTCTCATTTAATTGATCCCTAAAGATCTCATCAGGCTAAAACATGCAAAATATTCTGTTATAAAATATAAGAATAACAAAAGGAAAGTCCTACACTTAGCAGACTACAACTGAATTATGGTATTAACTTCTGGGATAATAGTTTTAAAAGAATATTTTCAAAAATTAATGTGTAGAGGAGATCGAAGAAGGGGAACAAAAATCAGTTTGAGGAAATGGAAATGATTAGCCTGGAGAAGAGAATATTTACTACTTCCTAACTTCTCTGCCAGGAAGTGGGAAAGAGATATGAAATAATTCTCAATTATTTAAAGAGTTGTCATTTGGTATTGAGGTTTGCCTTGGTCTGCTTGAACTCAGAGGGTAGAACTAAAATCAAAGAGTAGAAGTGGAAGAGACTAACGCAAGGAGAAATATCCCACAGAAAGACCTATCCAAAAGTGGAACAGGCTGCCACAGGACGTAGGAGGCTACCCACAACTACAGGTCAACAAGTAAAATTCAGATTACAGCTTGTTAGGGTAGAAATAGACAGGAAACCTTTTACATGTTGCATTCAATGATTTGTAAAATCCATTACAACTCTCAAATTCTGAGGTAGCATTTCCTTGTTAACAGCAACTCCTTTAGTCTTCCCCCCTGCCCAAATACTGAGCTTTCAAAAACTTAACTGACTACTTCTTGCTTAAATGTGAACATTAAGTTATAAGTAAGGGCAGATCAGCTCCCCCCACTTTTCTAATTGCTCAGAATATTTTATTTACGTCACTTTTATATGTATGTGTCCATATGTGTACATATAGTTATTTTCACTCAAAGGAAAAAAAATGGTTTAAAACCATAGCATGTAGTATTCTCTTTTGCACAAAGACAATTATCTCGGAGATGTTAGAGGATTGTCACAAGTACACCAAGGGAAGTTTTCATTAAAAATGAAATTAATGTTCTGAAAAAAATTCTGAATTAAAATGTATAAATCTTTGAAAGGGTGACTATTTGTAATTTTCTAAAGATATAAGAGAATTTGGGAGAATAGCTTGGTTATAGCAGAAAATAGAATAAAAACCCCTTTCTTTTTTCTGAGTTCATCAAGTCTACTGACACCATCTACCTCTATCATCTTTATCACTATTCATACCTATTATCCATCTATCTTTATTCTACATCACTTATTTGAAGTGGTAGATACCTTAGATTCCACCATCAAGGGATCTGTCTCCAACAGGAAAGGCCCATTGCACCAAACATGGAGCAGAGAGCAGCCCAGCCTTGGCCACACCATGGCCATTGATCTTTCAAATTCTCTTTTAAACTATAATCTCCCTTCCTTTCACTATTCTTACCAACCCCACTTTTTCTGAATCTGCTGGTCACTTCCAACTTTTAGCCAGTTAGGCTTTTGTTACTCTCCTGCTCCATCTTCTCTTTTTTTGGTTTCACTTCTTTTCACTGCCTTTGTCCATTTGTCATTCTGATCTAACCATTGGATTAATCCCTAAATTTGTGTCATCCCCACAATTTGCCTCCCATATGCCTATTCTTGAGCTGTGTGGCACTGATAGAAGATGTTAAACTGGAAGTGTCTTGACTAGCACAAATACAAATTCATACTATCTAACCTAAACATATTAGGTAACAATTGTTCTGTTAATTTTTCATTGTCTCCTTATGACCACCTATAATAGCTCTTAGAAAAATCAGTTTTTTCCTTAAGCCCAATAATGTGTTTTCTGCATTACTGAAGTGATTAAGGTAGAGCCAAGACGGCAGAGTAGAAGGATGCACCTCTAGAAGCTCTCCTCCCACAGCCCATAAAATACCTGTAAAAATTACTCTAAACAGATTCAAGAGCAGCAGAAGCCACAAGACAATAGAGTGAAAGAGATTTCCAGCCCAAGGAAGCCTGGAAGGCCAACAGGAAAGGTCTATTGCATCAAACATGGAGAAGAGAGCAACCCAGCCTTGGCCACACCATGGCAAGGACAGGACTGAAGTGGGCTGTAAGGCATCACTGGCAGCAGCTGTGGGTCCCAGATTCCTCAACTCACAAACACCAAAGACAACCTCAATGTTAGTGAGAAAGCTCTTTCATCCATGTGAGAAGGGAAGGCAGAGGTCTAGCCCTGCTGCCAGGTTGCCAGGTGACAGTAGCTTCCATTGTTGGAGCCCTGACCTAAAGACCCTGGGGGAACTGTACTGCTGATCTGCATCTCAGTCCTTAGTGGTGGCCCTGGGGGGAGGAGGAGCACTGACTGGTGAAACTGGCAGAGGCTTTGGAAAGGGAATTCTACTCACAGAAAGAGTGTTTGTAGTTGCTCCCAGATCAGAATGCAAGTCAGGAGAGGTGTAAACTCCTCTCCCTTTATTGTACCACCTTGGAGGAACTGAGAACTTACAAGTCCCTGGAGTATACCCTCCTCTTGACAAAGAGCTCAAAAGTCAAGTAACTGGCTGGGAAAATGCCCGCAAGAGGCAAAAAGAAAAAGACAGTAGAAGGTTACTTTCTTGGTGAGCAAGATCTCATCTTCCATACTTTCAGATGAGAAAGAATAATGCATACTATCAGAGGAAGACCTAAAAGTCAAGGCTTCTGCATCCAAAACCTCCAAAATAAATATACAATAGTCTCAGGCCATGGAATAACTCAAAAAGGATTTTGAAAATCAGGTAAGAGAGGTGGGGAAAAAATTGAGAAGAGAAATGACAGCAATGCAAGAAAGTCATGAAAAGCAAGTCAACAACTTGCTAAAGGAGATTTAAAAATGTTAAAGAAGTTAACACCTTTAAAAATAGGCTAACTCAAATGGCAAAAGAGGTCCAAAAAGTCAGTGAGGAGAAGAATGCTTTAAAAACCAGAATTAGCCAAATGGAAAAGGAGATTCAAAAGCTCACTGAAGAAAACGGTTCTTTAAAAATTAGAATGGAGTAGATGGAAGCTGATGACTTTATGAGAAACCATGAAATTACAAAACCAAACCAAAAGAATGAGTGATTAGGATGATTTCTGAGGTCCTTTAGCTTACTTTCTCCACCCTTCAAACCCTTTTTCTTTATCCACATTATTCCTTTCTTCAATTATAAAAGAGTGGCACCCTCTCATTTATTCCTTCCTTATATCTTTGAATCTGTATTATTCTTTTTCCTCTTGGATTGAATTCTATCAATCATTCCCTCTTTCATTTTCTTTGTATTATCTTTTCTCTCTCCATCATTTCTCTATCTAGTCAGGTATCAAGTCCTGCTAACTCTACTTTCAGTTTCTTGCATCTTTCTCCTTTCTTTTCTGCATGCATGTCTGAATTGACATATGTTAAAATACTTTGCAAATCTTAAAGTACTATATATGGTCCATACACTCTGCATTACTTTTCACTTGAACTATTATAATGTTCTCCTAATGGTCTTCTAATGGTCATTCACTTCCAAATTTTTCACTCGGTTAATTTTTCATGCAACTTCCAAAATGATTCACTTAATGCACTGATTTTACTGTCATTTCCCCACTTAGAAGTCTATAGTGGCTCCTTATTACCTCTAGGATAAACACAAACTCCTTAGCTTAATGTTTAAGCTCCACAATCTTGTTCCTATCTATCTTTCATAATTTATTTCATATTATTCTACTTCATTCAAGACAAGTGCCAACCAAACTGTTTCTTAATTTTGTCCTTTCCTCTCTTGTATCCATAAATTTAAGGAAAATGGCTGGAATGCATTTAGGGTACCTTTCTCTTTCCTCCTATTTTATTAAACCATTTCCCTGAATCTTACCTCTGCTCATTTGATATTCTTTAGATTGAATTTTTATTCAGATTTAGTTTGGACTATGCATTCTAGACTGCCTTTTAACTCTGAGATTCTCTGATTCTTATTTTCCTGTTTACCCTTATATCCTTAATGTTTCCACTTATATCTGTCTTATCTCTCCTAATAGATTAAAAACTCTTTGAAGGCTAGGAATGTCATTTTTCATCTGCCCAGTAAAGTGGCTTGGACATCTAGCTACTTAATGAATATTTGTTAAATTGAACTGAATATCAAAATCTGCACATCTTCTTAGTGAAGAAAAACTAATTACTTCTGATAACTCATATTTACATAGCACTTTAAGGCTTCCAAAGCACAGTTAAGTTATAAGATAGGAAGTGCGTACATTAAGGTATAGGCAAGATGCATTGCTTGTCTTTGACAATTAGTAAGTATAGGTCCCAGAATTCAAACCCAAACCTGCTTCTCCTGACTTCGTCTGGAAGTTTTTGTATTATACCTTATCTCTGAAAATATTGAAACTGATCTCTCTCTCTTTCTCTCTCTCTCTCTCTCTCTCTCTCTCTCACACACACACACAGACACACACATCTATACATTATGATATATATCTATACTATATATACATGTATCACTAACATATATGTATGTGTTTCTCTATGTATGTATGTATTTATCTATGTGTCTATCTATGTCACTAGAAAGTGGCATAAACTCACTCCCATAGTACAGTATGGAATGTATTTTGAGATAGTCACTAGAAGAAGATGTCATCATGTCACCAGTTTCGTAGGAAATAATGAGGCAGGGAAAGAGAATCTTACCCTATATAAAATAATATATTGCCCTGTATGTATTGAGAAAAGGAGAGAGAGAGAATAGGATAGGATAGAATATAGTGGGAGAGGAGGGGAAGGGGGAGGGAAGGAGATGAAAGGAGAGGAGATGGTAGAGAACCATGGGAGAGAGGAAGGGAAGGGAGGGAGAGAAAAGGGGGATGTACATAGAACATGATGTAAGCAATTCACAAATACCTCATCATAGATAACATAGAAATATATCATAACACAAACATGATATCTCATCATTATTTTCAGTGTAAGTAATGACAGAGGTCACAAGGAGACAATAAAAAGATTCTATGTCATTAAAATATTTCTATATTAAAATACAATGACACTGTAGATTCTGACATCTTAGCTAATTATGCTATTTTATCTGTTGGTTTTAATGTTCATTTTTTGGTAGATCTAGCACAGCTATTTCTCTTACTTATTCTTTCCCTTGTTAGATTGTTTATTTTCTCTGAGGGGCAGAGTACAGCTTTTTTATTTTATTATGTTGCTGCTAAGTATTTGCGTAATTGCCCTTTTGAGAGCATTAGCAGACAATGCAGTAGAATAACTGGATGGATTCAGGAAAGGAATATCTGAATAATTATTTTAATTCTGGAAATCTCATTGATGACTTGTTATCTTTTTACCTTTGCATACATTCTCACTAGGTTGCTATTTATTTTCAAGACAAGATTTCAAGCTCACAGCTGGTAATTTGATGTATTTTTTCTGTTTTGGAAAATATGCCATTGGGTATGTAGATAAATATTTTAAAATTATGTATGAATTTAAGAACCTATTAAAGTTTTTACTCATTTATTTGAATGAAATTTATAATGTTCTCATTCATACTCACTGCTTTTAGCTCAGGCACCAATTATTAATGGTGAGTACCCTTATATCCTCGAGGATAAAAATATAAAATAATAAAGCAATCTAGGAACTAAGAGTTTAAGAACTAAGCTACATTGCCAGAAGTCATCCAAAAGTCATTTCTGTTTGCTTTTTTTAAAGTGAGTTATATGGTTTTTGATGAAGATATATATTCTTTATTGTTTTAATTTATTTTATAGTTAATTTAGACTTGTTAAACAAGCACCCAGTAATGCAGGTATGAGTTATTTGGGGAAGTTTGGGCAGAAAGATACTGAGAGATTCAAAAGTGGTCTCTGAAATTTTGCCACAAATAGCTCAATGATATTTTATATGAGTAGAAGACTAAATGATATTTAATGCCAATATCTAACAAGCATGATATCCATGGTTCCATAGCTGAATAGTTAAGTAGAAAGATTGATGGGATGAAGGTTTAAAAATCTTTGCTTAGAGGATCAAAAGCCAAATCTTGACTATCTCCCTTAGTGTCAGTGTAACCTTGAACAAGTCACTTAAATTCTCAGGCCCTCCATTTTTTCGGATGTAAAATATGTACCTTGAACAAGACGACCTGTAAGTCCTCTCCAGTCATAAATCAGGGTTCCTATCTGCTTCTGCTTATCATTTTGATTCCTAGATATTTAGTAGATATTTCTACTCATGGTTCAGATGGAGTCTTACGATGACATATCATAAATATATCACCAGTAGCAGAAAATCTGCCACTGTTATCAAGAAGCTTAAAGACAAATCACTTTGGCCAAATGGTCAGAGTCCTATCTGTCAGGTTTGTCACTGCGTAGTTAACATCAATAGGATAATATAGGAAAACACATTGAAAATCAGTTGGTTTGGATCACTATTTAGTTATTATATTAATCATGTACTTGAACAATTTTTCCTTTAACATTTTCAATTTCATTTTTGTATTGTATACTTTCATTTATCTACTTCTATAAGCACCATCCCTTCAGCCACTTATCTCTCCTTCAAAAGAGAATGTTATGTAAATAAATTCATGAATGGAAACCCTCATTTGTTATTTACTGAGACCTATACAAGAAATAAGTAATTGCTCTCTCCTCAAGGATTAATAATTGTGTTCTCACATAAATATTTTCTGATGAGAAATCTTATTGACATCTTGTTGTGGTGTTCGTTAGAATTCTACTTATTTTTTGTCTACATATAGGTTTTCAGTGTGATTTCTGTATATATTTAGTCTTATAAGAAAGAGTAGCACTGTTGAGAGTGGGGAAGGAATAGTTAATTCCTATTCTTGAATTTAAAAAAATGTCATGATCACACTATAACTTTATTAATTACTATTGGAAACCTTGTTCTGCCATGCCTGAGTCAGACAGTATGTATAGATAATTGCCAAAATCCACATAAACATATAAGGGAGTAGGTAATTTACTTAAGTCCTCATTCAGATGAAACAGGGTCTAGGTTGGTGCAGATCACTAATACAAATGATAGGTGAATTCTGGAAGACAAGATTCCAGCCACAAATAAGTAATAATTAAGGAACAGAAAGAAAAGATATTCTGTTCCACAGGATCACAGATGTTCAGAAAAAGCCACTCCAGTACCATGGACAGACCCCAATGAGTCCCATTACTAATATATTCTAAGAACAATTAGTTTTTAAAACCAAGGTTTATGTGTTTGTTGAGACAGATACTATCTGTGGAATTTTCCAGTGGTTAATGAGACCTCACCCCTTTTAAGTTTGTCTTAAATTGGTTTTACACTTATTATTGGTGATCTAGGTAACACACAGAATGAACTGGGAACCCAATAATAACATCAAAGTCTTTCTATACTTTTAAGTGGCAAGGACACTGTCTTCTCTATTTGGTTCCATTGCATGCTTACATCTTTCATAATTTTTGCACGATTTTTACTACTGTCTTTTCCACTTCGTTCCACATCCTTCAACTAGTCTATTTGTAATTTTCTGATTATTACCATGTAAATCTGTACTATTCTTCAAGAGGTCCGAATTAAAAGTGCCTAGTACAACATAATGCAATTTTGGAGTGCTCAATGAAAGAATGAATGTGCAATAGCATGGTACATGTAGTGATCACATGACAAAATATTTCTAAACTCTATCAGCTTTATGGGAATCTAGATATTCCTTTGGAATATGGCAAACCAAACCATTATCACTAAGATCTTTCTATTACCTTTCTTTCTGATATTGGTTAAAGATTGAATTTTCTGCTCTCTCTTTTACAAAAGCAGTACCATACTCATTTTACAGAAGCAAAACAACTATGAATACATATGACCACATCACCATGTTCTTATAGGCACCTTGCTTTAAAGTTATGGAGTGCATAACAAAAATCTGTGGACATTGAAAGGCCTGTGCTAAATTAAGCAGCCATGATTCCATTTTAGGATGGGAAAGCAAAATAAATGCAATGAAAACAAAATGACAGCTGTGGGTGGTTTGCAATTCACAAGAAAAGCAGACTAGCAAGTATGGCTGGTTATGCAGCTGGAAGCACTTTCATCAGCATTCAGGTTCCTGAAGTCCCCACCCATTGCATCAGTTCACGTCCTCAGGCTGGTTTATGTGGATATATTCCTGGATGGCAGCAGTGTCAGTCCAAACAATACTAGATGGGAGGAATTGAGAAATACTTTTCAGCTAAAAGTTCATAAATCTCAAAAGTACATCATATATCCTGCCTCCTACCACTAGTGTGCAATTGCCTAAATTATATAACTTCTACAATTAAAGCCCCATTTTGTCTCAAATTTGAAAAACAAAACATAAAAAATTAATTTACTTGTCTACAAGACCCTAAAATTCCATAGAATTTGGATATAGCCTCAAGAAAATGGATATTCAGGGTTTCAAAGGTCAAAATTATATGACAGCGTTTCAAAAACAGGAAGTTAGGGTTTTTTCCTTCATTCTGTAGAAAACAGATAAAAGTGGTAAAAATGTTGCAAATACAAACTAAAAGTAGAATTGTAAGCATTTTATAGATCTAATACTGGCTATTTTACTCAATCTCTAGTAGATATTTGCATTGGAGGAAAAATGGAGAAAAAGTAGGGTCAAAAAATGTTACATTATTTTCCTTTCTATGAATTTGTTTATAACAAAATTACTTTTTATCACAGCTATGTGGAGGAGATATATTTATTTTCCCCAGTCCATATAGCAGAGGTTTTTTGTGGGTTTTTTTTGTTTCCTTGATTGCTAATTACACCAAGGGACAAAGGGGTATGTATGTGTGGGAAGGGTTTTTTTTTTGTTGTAATTTGCTTGATATTTCTGTTCATCCACTCAGTAGAAATTCACTAAACACCAGCTATGAGTAAGATACTCTACTTTGTGAAGGCAAGATGAAAAAGTACAATTGGATTCAAGGATTTATGTTTTCTGCAAGAACCCTGCATAGACTCTAAGACTGTAAGAGCCCTTGCTATGTCTAGATGCCCAGTGATCACTTTTTTAAAAAAATGTTTTTCACTTTTCTGAAAACTCCATCTTTATAGCCCAAAATGGGAAGCTAGATTCATGACAATAATGCTGGAGTAAGGTCATTAATGATGACAGAGCCCAGTCAAAATGTGTGGTGCCCCATCTGTATATAGGTTTACAATTTTCCCCTTAATTTTTAATCCACTGTGGGAGTGAGAGTTAGAGAGATCAATCTAAAAAATCTCATTGGCATGAGATAGAAACAGTGTCTAAAGTAGGATCAGCTTTAAGGAGCTTAATATTAGGCATAAATGGATTTAACAACATCCAGAAAAAAAAGTGGTTTCACACAAGCTCCCCTCACAATTTCTAAGACTTAACACTCTTTTTATATGGAAGCTGTTATATGTAACTTTAATCGCTCTTGCTACAATGAAAGCTAATTTCCTCCTGTTATTTCTTTGAGGGCAAAGAGACCCAAGAGTATAAGTGAAGTGATAGAATAACTCGTTCTACAACCACTACTGTGTAGTGTAGACGCTACTATAAAATGAAAGCTATTCCACTTGCTTCATAGGACTTAAAGTCTGGAGAGAGAATCCTTTTGGAAAATAAAAAACTCTTGTTTTCCAGAGGAATAGAATCATAAGTCTGTCTCCCCGTGATTGATTATGTCAATTGCCTTTCTTTCCAAAGCTTTTAGAAATACAAAGGGAAAACTAAAAGAAGTTATAAGTCATCATTATGATGCCAGTGGACTATGACATGCAAAACAATTGATTCTGACATTCAGTGGGTTCTATTAATAATTCCTCATGTATTTCCTGTTGCGTTACCATGCTTGTACTTATTTAATCACCACTGCCGTTTCCAAGATTGCCTCATCACAACACGTACTTGTGGCTGCTGGTTTCATCTCTTGGAGATTGAGATCATGTATCAGGAACACCTTTTGAGCTTTGGTGACCTTAAAATCTAGTGTGAAATTGAATCCCAATTACAGAAAAATACCCAACCTGTAACTGTATTTCTCAGACAACTTAATGGCTGCTCTTGTACTTGAAATGACTTATAGGAGACAGTTCAGCACTGAGTCTTTTCTAAGAAACTTACTGAAGTACATTTCAAGTTTATTAGTCTCTTAAAAGTCATAGGAAATCTTGGGAAGAGACATCTGTTGGTTTCATTATATGGTGACCTTGACAATACCTCTTGTTGTTTGTTTGGTTTTTTTTTTATGCTTCAAATGGATGAGCAAAGGGATTTTCTCATGCCTATAGGAAGCATCAGATCAATTTCTTTATCGTTTTGACTTGCAGAGATATGAAAATCTGTTTCCTATTTAGCATTTATCTCCAACATATTCATGACATTTGTGGTAATGCTCAATGATTTCATGCATAGCTGATAAAACAAATACCTAGAATACTCACTCTCTGTGACAGTTTTATTCCAAAATTTGAACTAGCAGAAAAAAAAAGACAGTAATAGTACTTTGAAGCTGTTCAACCTTTAGAAAATTAACACTATCATTACCATAGAGCCAAAGTGACATTTAAAGGAAAGAATCTGACAGCATGAGAAATACACTAATTACTCAGGAACCTATCACTCTGTCAGATTTTTAGGGAAAAAAACCAATCATTCAGTATATCACTATTCACTAATAGGTTACTAAAAAAATGCCAGATAGTTGAATTTTGTCTTTATGTATCTGTCAATTGAAAAATGTACCAGAAGCTGAATAATGTATGCCTGTGGATGAAATTTTAATAATAAAATAAAATTATGTAACATTTAATTTTCAAAATAATTTTGTCACTTTGTTCTGATTATTTTTGAGTTGATATAATTTGTTACATTTGCTGATGATTATTCTCCTCACTTAGTGTTAAGTGCTAAATGAATATATTTTCAAACTTCTTGTGAAAATATTTTTTCTGATTTATTTCTATATGTGTGGCTTGGGCCACCTGCTGGTCTATCTACTTGTTCCCTTTCTTGTGAAACTGCTGGAATATTCAGCAGAAGCTAAAGTTTTTCCTGTAATCCAATGGTCCTATCAGTAGACACAAAAGAATTGCCAGAGAGAAATAAAACATAGTAACTCAAATCTACTCAAATCTGTAACCCTTACGCAAAACTGCTAAGATGTTTCAGATGATGACAAGAAAGATGACCCTATAGTGCAGCTGGGCCATGGGGAGTAATAAGTACCTGCCATAAGCATTCTCTGAGCAAATTTTGAAGAACACATGATCAGTGCCATCCCAGCAAGAGTATATGAAAAAAACTCATATTCTTTTAGCTTGATCAAATACTGAATTGACTATTCTTTTCTTAATTAGCTGTCTTAGTATTGTATAGATATAAATCATTTCATATCACTGAGGAATTGCATTGAGTGGATCTATTTCAGTCACTAAACCTGTGATATGAATCTCTCCAGACAATTTAACCCACAGGTCTCAATATATCAAAGCAAAAAGTCAATAATCAACAATTAGCCATTAAGAATTATATGTGAGAGACATAACATTTCTAATGCATAATATTGCCTATATATGCACATGTATATATGTATATATATTCAATCAAATTACATAGGAATATTCATACTATTCTTCAAGATTTTAAGGGTACTAGTAATCATTACCCATGAAGAATTTTAAATACATGCAAAAAATCATATTAATTTGATGTTATTAGTTTTACCATTCATTACCTAATACATGAACTCCACTCCAAATGCTTTTGAAGTTGGAAAGTCAAAAGTAAGGTCCATACAGTGTAGGCTTTTACTGTAAAATATAATGTCCATGGTGACATTAAGTTCTTTACAGAAAAAACACCATAATACCATTTAGAAAGAAAATGTTCACCACTAAATAAAGAGAAATGCTGTAATTCTATATTATAATTTGGTTGGACTGCTTTCTATTTTTTTCTGAGTAACCCAATGGGACATTTCTGCATTCAAACAGTTTTGTGTATATTTTCATCTTGAAACTATGTTTCTTGTAAAAAATAATTCAGTAAATTAAAATTTGGTTATACTAATTTACAAAGGGAATGGCTTATTCTGTGGTATGTACTGGCTTCCAGACTTTTCTTACTCATTACTCCAGGGGATTGACTTATTTAGTAGTATACCATGCCGGGATTTGAATTGTTAGCAAATAAAATATAGCAGCTCTAGGGAATTCCAACAAGTCACACTGGAAGTTGGATAAAAGGATAATCTTAAGAAATGCAAAGATGACCAGGTTAGTTCTAGAGCTTTCTTAGTGATTCAGAAACATTTAAGATTAATAAGAAAGGACCTGGGGTCACACTTCTGAGCTATACGCCCATTTTACCTATGCTGTTTTTATATCTTTGGCATGA
Organism: Potorous gilbertii; assembly: GCA_028658325.1. Classification (NCBI taxonomy): domain Eukaryota; kingdom Metazoa; phylum Chordata; class Mammalia; order Diprotodontia; family Potoroidae; genus Potorous; species Potorous gilbertii. The sequence goes on from CM053770.1 coordinate 459,125,188, forward strand.
AATAATATGGGTCTGGAACTGACTTGGATACTGAGGATGTGAAGAGGTAATACTAAATTCTCAGAGTGTCCCTACCTAGATTATATAACCATCTGCAGAACAGCTCCAATAACATGGAAAACTCCCCCATTTATGTTTGGGTGTGAGGTGTAACCTCTCTATGTGTCAGTTTCCTCACCTGTAAAATGGAGGCAATAAAAATCTATCTCATAGGGTTGTTGTAGGTCTCAAATAAGATAATATTTATAAAGTGATCCCCACAGTTCCTGGCATATAGTATGTGTGATGTAGCATTTTAAAATGTGGCTCATATAATATCTTTTAAAAGATATTATATGCACACGCGCACACACACACACACACACACACACACACACACACACACACGATTTCCAGAGTTTGGGCACTTGGCTTAATCTACTTTAAAATTAGCATTAAAACAAATTTGCCAAGAGTAAAAGAATGAGGGGTTTTTTTTCCTAAGTCCTTAAGTGGGTGTGAAAATACAAATTAAGAAACAATTATAAAATTCTACTGAAAAGCGTCCTTGTAACTCATGAAAAGTTGCAATAATAGAACATAATTGTGAGCATAGAACTTTTTTCATGTGTATTTTAAGCACCTTTATACTTGGATTATTGATAGGAGAAGCCTTTTACTCTGCTCTATGAATGGAGACTAATGAAACTTTTCTTATTTTTAGTATTTTATCAAGTCAGACACCAGAGCTGCTAAAGGACTCAATGCCCATCTGACCAATCTTTCCCCTCCTCCATTGCCCAGAACTGTCCCTGGTGCTATTTAACCATAGCGATAACATATTCTGCTGCTACTTACCAGCCATATCTCATGATATAGAAGCAGATGGGAAGGAGAAGGCGAAGAAAAATGGAGTATTTATTAAACACTATGTGCCAAGTACTACGCTAAGCACTTTTCAGATATCACAACAATCATGTGAGGTGTGCTATTACCTCCATTTTATAATTGAAGAAACTGAAACAGCAATAGTAAAGTGATATTTATCCAGGGTCACATAACCAGTAAGAGTCTGAGACAAGATTTGAATTTAGGTCTTCCTGATTCTAGGTAGAGTGCCATCTTGTTGCTTCATTGGGAATAATTCTTGAGTAAATCAAATGACTTAGGGGAGAGTTTGTTGTACAGGCAACCTGTGTCCCTCATTCTACCTACTGACATCAGGAGTACTATCCAAGGCAGAAGGACAATATCCTCAATGGAAACTGAATTGAACATAGAATTAGCTTGCCTGCCATCTTTTTATTTTAGCCTTATGGTATGTCCTCTTTTGGGTAAATGGGATTATATACAATATTTAAGAGATTATGTGGGTCACTTGTTTCAATTGTCATCATGCCTGAACCCAAAGGTCAAGTCCATATAATTATTCCTCATATTAAGAGGTCTAGAAGAATTCCAGACTTTTCTTTTTTAAGCAAAACATAAAAGCTATCTAATTGTGTCAGGGAAGAAGGATAATTATGCTACGAATTAATTCCCTTTTTTATATAGATTTTAATTGGAGAGAATGAGATAAACTAAATTAGTAGAAAAAGTAATATAGGGTTAAGTTTGTCTCATGTTTCTGTAAAGGAGAAAGTTTCATCCATGACTAAAAAATCACCTTATGAGAAATGAGCTTTTGATCATCCCATGAGAATTGATTACAGGCCCCTACAGAGGCACTACCCACTGCTGCTATCATGGTGAATTTCCATGTAGAATACAAATTTTGTTTTTCTATAGTTAATATGATAACTTTCATCACATGTGGCTATTACCTTATTAGTTGATGTTTAGAAACTAACTCAGTAGTTTTCATTCAGATAATGTCTGTTTCAGGAAGCTAACAGGAGTTAGAATAAAACTGAGTTTTCATAGTGATTAATGTATATAAATAGTTTACCAAGATAAGCAAACATACTAAAGACCCAGCTCCTGAATAAATCATTTTTAAAATTGTAGGGAACTCAAGCTTAATAGATGGAATCTGGTGTCCAACAAGTGACTTGTGATTTGAATTTTATTTGCATTTCAAAGATAATTGTTCTATGAGAAGCAACAGTTGAATAATGAACATTTACCTTTCTGTACTTTGCTATCCAACAAACTGTAAAGTAAAGAAATAGACCCCTGATGTCTCATTGGATGAAAAAGATGGTACTTTTTCTCATAATTTTAAAAGAATTCTCTTTACCTCCCCATACTAAAGGAGATTTAGAAGAAAAAACAAAGGCAAATGCAAAGCACTTGAGTTTCTGATCATTAAAGAAACAAAGGTGCATGGAGAGAGGCCCAGTTTTATTTTTCCATCAATAAATATGACATTGCTGATTAAAAGAAAATATGATTTTCCATTGTGAACTACAGAAGATGACTTCAAAGTCTCCTCTCAGTAGCAGGTTGGCCATGTAATCCATGAAAATAAGAATCCTGCATAACAATGCAATAAATTGAAATCATCATTTTTCAATGCTATGTAAATATTATAGATAACTTTAATTCAAAGATAAATAATATCAAATGGATAATCAGTTTTAAATTTGCTAAAAATCAATGGTACAGCTTTAAAATGTAATTTTCCTAAATCAGTAAGCTGAAATGTTTCTTTTATAATGGAGGGGTTCTTTTAAGGGTCTTAGAAAAGCAAGGTTTAATTTCTTTTCATTTTCTTAGTACTAGAAGAGAAAAATGTATAATGCATTGAATTAATCTTATTTGTATGTATACATGTATACACTTGTGTACATATATACACATGTGTACATATTCACGCATATGTGCCTATATTGAGCAGCAGTACTTTACATGTATATTTTTCTCCTTGTTCCTTTTAGAAACTGGAATGATACTGTCATCATTATGGCCTGGCTATAGGTCACTTGTCATCTCCAGGAAGACTGGTCAGGAGTCAGCTTCCTGAGTACCATAAAAACGAGGATTATTTCTTGTGGAGTTGCAGTTACTCAGTATGCATTCTAGTCTTTGGTCTCTCACAGGGAAAGATTTAAATAATGTATGAGGACCTTCTTTGTAACAAGCAACTCTTTTTTTCATGTTTGTTGTGATTTTGTCATTTTCCAGGAAATCTCTATAGTTAAAGGGCTACAAATCATGTCAAGAATTTCATCAATGCCCTATAATTGATCTCTCTACGTTTTTTGAGAGGTGCGATTTCACTCAGGGCTTAGTGGCATTTAATCCAAACAACTGAATTTCAGAACCAACAGCATATTGATGAGATATGAAAGAACATGCAGCTCCATGGCCCCAGACAAGACCAGGGTGAACATCTTTTCCCTCCACCCCCCACCCTCCTCATTAAAGATTGATCTGAAGAATTTTTGTGGGACTCATATTTGATGGCACCAGTTACTTTGGTTCCCTGAGTAGCAATAAAAAGACCACTCGATAAAACACAATCTTTCTCTTCCTTCATGCACAGTGAGCCCTCCCCACCTTCAGAATGGAACTGTATGTGTAAAGCTTCCTTCAAAACCAAAGAGAATAATGGAAGGAAAACATGATTTCTAATGAACACTCCAAGTAGTAAGTCAGTAGAGAGCCAAAGACTGTCTTCCTGATCTATACCCTAGCTTGGAAAAATTTTGTTTTGATAGGGAAAAGGCTTCTTAAATTGAGCTTTCATCAATAACAAATGATATATAGTTTATAGCATGTATATTTTATATACATTTATGGCAGGTATATATATATATTTATAGCATGTATATTTTATTACATTTAATACTTATCACATGCTTGTGAGATAAGCACTTTAGGTACTGCCATTCACATTTATAGATGAAGAGGCTGAGATTCACGGAGGTCTGATTACGTACTTATGATTTGCACAGCTAATAAATATCAGAGGCAAGATTCATATTCAGGTCATTACTGACTCCAAGTCTGTTTGGCTTTGCAATAAAATGTAATGCTGCTCCTCCTCTGCTATTTGTTTCCTTAAATGTTTCCCGAATATCAATAGTTTAAATATATTCTAATATCCTTTACCTACTCAGCTACGGATATTTTTTGGTTTTTATACCTATATATAAATATATGCTTGATGCTTTTTGTTTATATATACATATATTCATATGAGTGTGTCTTTATATATATATAAATTTCTTTACAGTATACACACAGTTAATTGTTCCACATCAATCCTCTCCCATCAAGTCCCCTACCTTTATCCTCTATCCTCCCCACCCAGTTGAGTTGGAAATCCCATGTTTGACCTCACAAGATCATAGTTTCAGCTGTAAATCTAAATCTTAATTCAGAGGCCATTTAATCCAACCCTCTCATTTTACAGATTTGGAAACTGAAACCCAGAGAGGTTAAATGACGTGCCCAAGGTTATAAGTTATAAGCTTCAGAGGTGACCTAAGTCCTCTGCCTATTGAGTCAGGTCCCTTTCCACTGTATCATGATGGCTAATGGTCTAAGAAACATAATAGAGAGCGGCATAAATATATAAAAGAAATTGAGAATTGCATGTTCAAGAATAAGAAAAAAATATTTGACTGTTCATGGAAATTTCTTCAGTAAAACAAAATTGAAATTCGTAAACTTTTTCCATAAATTTGCCATACATAGTTAGGAGTGTTCCCTTGTCTTTATGTGTCCCTGCACATGCACACATGTACACACACATGTATACCATGTATGTGTGAGAGACAGACAGAAAGACAGAAAAAAGGAAAGAAAGAGAAAGAAAAAGAGAGAGCTATTTATCATCCTTTGATATATAAATGAGGGTCTTGCTTCTCACTTTATAGCTCTAATTTGATAACCTTTAGGAAGGTTATCAAGGCCTTAAGAGGCTTTCCTTTAAACATCATTCAGGGGACATGGATATGTTTGATATAATGCAAAGATACTACACAATCTCTTATAGATTATAAATTAGACTATTACCATGATTGTTAATTTGGGGTTCTGTAAAACAATGAAGGCATTAAAATATACTTTGCTGATTATAAATTCTGATATTATTTTATCCAGTGCAAAAGCAAAGTTGAAAAAAAAGCACAATCAAATTATGATTTTGCAAATCTATAGAGAAAACTGGGTTTTTTTATTACATTATACTCTGAATGTCTTTGTATTATTTTACAATAAAAAATTTTCATAAAATAATTTAATAGGTTTTATGTCAGCATTCTAATGAAATGTTACATTTAAGTTCATGATTTAATATTTTATTATCAAGTGAATGAAATAACTAGATTAGGGAGACTAATAAAAACACCTGCCTTATATAAAGGTGCCACATATTTATGAATTTTTAAGCTTATTAAAAAGGAAGCAGTATGACCTCGTGATTAGAGTGCTGGACTGTGAATCAGGAAGTCTTGCATTCAATTCTTGTCTCTGACACCTACTTCTTTCTTTCTGTGAATTACTTTACCTCTCATCTTCAGGCAATTTCCTAGGACCTAAACATAGACAAATTGTGATTTGCCTTGGCAAAAGGACTTCCAAGATGGGTCATTTATACATGTTAGTACAATCTCAAATCTTCTTTCTATACTTCACTAGGAAATAGCATTTGATATATTATCAGAGGATCATAGATTTAAAACTGAAAGGAATGTCATATAGTATATAGTATATTCCCTAGTTTTACAGAGCAGGAGACTAAAGCGCAAAGATGTTAAGTGGTTTACCCCACAGAAAAGTCATAAGTAATGTCATAGGTAAGATTTGAACCCAGGTAAATTAACTCCTAAACCAGGTCTCTTTCCACAGTGCCAAATTCTTGTCATGTTGTATGAGTGTCTGATATCTTTTAGAAAGGGACAAGGCTTTGAAGCAGTGAAATGCCAAACTAGAAATACCTCCAACATCTGCTTATTTTAGAACATTTTGATCCTGTTTCCTGTAGGCATGCTCTCTGCTTTTTTCAATAATGTGTGTAAGCTACCTTTATGAAGCCATTAACGAGCCCAGTGAAAAGCTAAAATCTCTAAGTGAAGACAAGGTCTACATCTTCAGTATATAATGTGAGCACTTTTATGGATTTAATTATTGTAGAATTGCAGTTGATATCTATTACATTTGATTTATTCACTCTCACATATCCCATGCTTGCCCTGGCGGTAGGAAGTATGTTCAGTCACTGTATTATGAACGCGCTAATGAAACTTGGCATCAGTACTTTCCTCCTCTGTAAAATGAGGAGGTTGGGCTAGACAATCTCTAAGGTCCCTTCCAGTGTTCATATTCTGTGCCTCTGCTTGTTCTTGGACTTTTTACCCCAGGTCCACACTGCCACAGTTATGTTGGCAAAAAGCAGGCTTGGGATTTTTAATTTCCCTGATAATCTCTCATTCATGAAAAGGTTAATTGCTAAAAATATATTGATAAGAGCTTTGTTTGGAACTTTGACTCCATTTTCCCTTTGGAACAACATGGCAGTGGGTTCCTGAATCAGTCCGCAAATTTCTAGGTAACATATAACCTCAGTAACAAAATCTGAAGTTAGGACAAGTATTACTGTGGAACCTAAGCATCATGCATATAACCTGGATAAGCAGCAATGTGTCTAGGGAAAAGTAGATGCTAGAAGTAAATTTTCACCTTCTATCCTCTACCCCCCAGTGCTAGTCATAGCAATTAGTTGCTTAGCCATCACTCATCAATCCACCTGCATAGACATCCCCCAGTTACATGTCACTGGTGGTGGTTCCAATGAGCCACAACCAAAGGAGCAGGGACACCTGAAGGGTGGGTTCTGGGGAATCAAAGTCAGTGTAGTCTAGGCAAAGGGCTCTAAAGCAAAGAAGTGGGAAAGAGATGTGAAAGTGTGGAAAGGAGATGGAAGATTTCCTTCCCTGTGAAAAATATAAGGGCTGGGATAGGGGTTAAAGAAGTGGGATCAGGGGTAGCTAGGTGGTGCCCTGAATAGAGCACCAATCCTAGAGTCAGGAGAACCTGAGTTCAAATGTGGCCTCAGACCCTTGACACTAACTTTGTGTGACCTTGGACATGTCACTTAACCCAAACTGACTCATCAAAAAAAAAGTCAGATTAGGTAGGGTGATGTTGGTGAAAGAGATCCTGAAGCAGAGATATGACACCTCTCTTTTCTTTCTCTCCCTTACGCCAGTGTCAATAAGATTGGTCCTAGGGCACAGGGAGGGTCAGTGAGTCTTCTATGGAAGAAGCAGGGGTAAGATTTGTTCATTCACCCTCCTTGTTTTCCCTCCTACCCATATGACTGCCTGTTGGGAGTACAGATCCTGCACTGGTCTGCACTGAAGTGAGGGGAAAGAAACAGGAAGGTGGGGTGGAGCCAAGATGACGGAATAGAAAGACTCACATAAGCTAGCTCCAAACCCACAGCCCATAATTATCTATAAAAAGAACTCCCAACAAATTCTGGAACAGTGGAGCCACGCAGCAATGGAGTGAAGGAGATTTCCGTTCCAGAGAGCCCTGAAAAACCGATCCCAAAGGTCCGTCGTGCACCAAACGGGAGCCGAGCCCAGCCCTGCCCTGGCCCCATGACACTGAGAGGAGTGTACAGATCCAAGTAGGCTTCAGGGACAGAATCTCCAGTAGCCGCGAAACTCCCTCCACCCACAGACACACAGGTCACTGAGAGAGATGTCTGGACAGGCTGAGAGGGGAGTGGGGTGTCTCCATGACTCGGCCCCCCTCAGGAGGCAGCAGGCGGCCAGAGGCTCCCTGAGCAGGCAGGAGCTCAGCAGCAGCTCCATTACAGAAGGTCTCTGCATAAACCCCCTGAGGGAACTGAGCCTGTGAGGCAGCCCTGCCCCAACCTGAGAACCTGATTTAATCTTACCCTGAATAGCAGCTGGCCAGCCGCCAAAAGCCCTGAGGCTGGGGAGCAGCATTTGAATCTCAGACCCCAAGCACTAGCTGGGCAGATCTAGGCCTGGGGTGTAGAGGACTCTCAGAAGTCAAGTAACTGGCTAGAAAAATGCCCAGAAAAGGGAAAAAAAAAATAAGACCATAGAAGGTTACTTTCTTGGGGAATAGATGATTCCACCCTTTCTCTCTGACGAGAAAGAAAACTGCTTACCATCAGGTAAAGACATAAGAGTCAAGGCCTCTGTATCCCAAACATCTGAAATAGATATCCAGTGAGCTCAGGCCTTGGAAGAGCTCAAAAAGGATTTTGAAAATCAAGTTAG
>CM053770.1:459133876-459225391 GCA_028658325.1 Potorous gilbertii
GATAGGGGTAATTAGAATGTCCAGTGTATTGGGGAGGGGGGAGGGGACAAATGGGGAGAAAATTTTGGAACCCAAAATTTTGTGAAAATGAATGTAAAAAGTTAAATAAATAAATTTATATTAAAAAAAAGAACATTATAGAGAGACAGACAGATACACGATAGAAAGGTAGATGTGTGTAATCTGTCACTGCAATTATCATCCCTGTTTCTGGCATGATCTTGTATCTAATTTGTTATCATTACTTCAAATTATAAAACTTAGAACTAAAAGAGATCTTAAAAAAAAAGAAAAGAAACAGGAAGAGGAGTGACAAAGGAAGGAAAGACTTTGCAGCCTGTACCTTCCTCTAACCCTGCCCCACCAAGCCACATGTAGAGGAAGGAGGTGCATAAATAATACAGAGATAGGACCGGTACTGTCTTTATAGAATAATGTCTACATTTATCTACATTAAGAGGGTAATAGATGTAACTGGGGATGTCAACATATTTATATGAGACTCTCCTCATTAATGAAGACTAATTACTTCATGCACCAGACTATATGAGAGAGACATAAAGCTGGAGAGAGCTTGGTAGTCAGTCAACTAGCATTTATTTAGCACTTACTATATTCCAGACACTGTGATAAGTGCTGGGGATAAAAGATACAAAGGAAACCACAAACAAGAAATTGTCTCTGCTCTTAAGAAACTCACAGTCTAATGGAGGAGATAATATGCAAACTATAATGTACAAAAAAATGTTTTTCCAGGATAATTTGTGGGTGGTTTCAGAGTAAAGAACTAAGATTATAGAGAATGGGAAAAAAGCTTCTTGCAGAATGTGAGATTTAACTGAAAGAAGCCAGGAAAATCTCAAAGGCAGAGAAGAAGAAGTATTCTAGGTATGGAGAGATAGAATGTGTCATGTGTGAGAAAAAGCAAGGAAACCAGAGTTACTGGGTCTGACCATTTAGTACATGGATAGGAGCAAGATGTAAGAAGACTGGAAAGGTATCAAGGAGCCAGATTATAAAGAGAGATGAAAGATTATCCATCTGCCTTCTAACTTTGAGAAAGAAGATGGATGGCTCTAGATTATCTTCAGGGAGAGGTCCTGTAAGGGAAAGAAATATTCTAGGAAGAAGCCAATCTGTCTTCTTAAAAGCTAGTAGCCAGCAGAAGGTGTCTCCTCTCCTTAATTCTTGCCAACTTCATGGGTTACCCAGACATGGATCATTAAGTAACCAATCTCCAGCAATTAGGAGAAGCTTTTACAAATGGACTTGAGTGCCAGGTTACATTCCCATGGTCTGTGGTTACACTGGCAACCTCCTTATGTCCACAAAGAACAGTAGATTTGATCATCTGGATCTTGGATTATAACCAAATAATTATAAATTACTATATTATAAGCATTACTTGCTTATAGGAGACATTAGTCTCCTTACCAGCTGGTTGCAGGTAGTATTATTTTGTACATATCAGTTTCTACATTAGAACAATTCTGGGGACATTGTAGGCTTATTGGGGGTCTAGCCTTAACAGGAAATGAGCCTGTTGGAGTCATCTCACTCCCCTGAAAGCTTTCAAAGAATTTTGTATTAGATGGGACTTCTGAAAGGCAGGGGACTTTCACTTGATGAAGCAATCTCCTTACTGGCCGCTGAACAGGAAGCGCAACTGATTTATTGGACCCTTAAAAAGGAGAAATCCATCTAGCCTTGTCTCCTTCAACTCTCTATATGGCATCATGTAAGTCTGAGTTGTACTGAGAGGCATAGGAAAAAGATGACCCTCTCCATCCTGGAAGCATATTCAGTGCTCCCATATAGCACTTAGTACTCACAGGTTTTCCCTAAAAAGGCAACAAAAGGTGCTGCTAGAGTTAGAGGGATTTGTGTGTGTTGGGTGTTGTGGCGGGGAGGGGGGGGGTTGGAGGGAGGGAGAGATTGTGCAACCAAAGGCAAGAAAAAGAAATCAGTAATCTCATATTGCAGCAGTTGAGATAAATACTTTCAAAAGAAAGAGCCAGCATGGAAATAATTGGAGTTTCTGTACCAAAATCCATTTTGGAGGGAGGTTAAAGACTTTACAAAGGAAATCAACATGTATTTTTATGTTTAGTGACTTCGTTGCAAGGCTGTGAATGGGTGAGAGTGGTGAAAAAATGGGTGGTGAGTGTTATTGGAAAATAACAGTAAGTAATTAAGAATGAGAGAGATCACAATGAAAACTCATACCTATAGATTTTAGTTATTTTCTCTGAGAAAAGAAATGGAGGGTGAAAGAAATGGAAAAGTATTGAATAACATCAAAAATGAAATTTATCATATATTAACTGATAGGAAATGTCACTTTGCTGAGGTGAGAATGATTTCTAGATTAGTGGTTCATTTAGTTGGACTACTGATTTGCTAAAAGAAAGATAAAAATAAGGAGGAAAAGGTAGAAGGAACAAAATGGGGAAAATATATTGTGTACAATTAAAACTATCCTGACATATTAAACATATTCTTGATGATAAAAAAGGAATACAGACAGAAGAAAGCACATATGCAGGGACTACAATCATTTCATGTGGAGTAATAATTGTCCATTACAACAAAAGGAACTAAGAAGTATCCCAGTCAGCAAACACTTGACTTATTTTCCCAGCAAAGAGACTTGGTAGCCAAAGGCAAGAACAATTTAGAGTATAAATTCACTGATAAAATCTAATAACTAAAATAGCTAACTTTTATATTTTTATTTACATTTATTTTATATTTTATTTATTTATATTTATTTTATATAAAGTTTTGCCAATCAGTTTTACAAATTTATCTTCACAATAAACCTAGAGGGGGTGGGTGTTGTTATTATTCTTTTTTATTGATGATGAAAATGACAAAGAGGTTAAGTGACTTGCCCAAGGTCACACAACTAAGTAATTGTCTGAGGCTGTTTGCACATAGATCTTCTTGGTTCCAGATCCAACACTGTATTCACCAAGTCAACTAGCTACCTCTTTATGAACAATATTGCTACATAAAACAAAACAGAAACAGGGAAGAGTAAATCATTTTTAGAAAGTTTGGTAAGTGATCCAACTATATAATAGCTTACATTTACATGGTGCTTTAAGGTTTGCCAAGCACCATAGATATTATCAAATTGGGTTTGCAAAACTGTGAAATATTATTGCTAGTATCATTCTTTCACAGATTGAGAGAATGCATTGAAGACCCTCTGCCAGCAAAGCACCTTCTATGCATACATCAAAATGATTCAAAATTCCTTGAATGAGATATAACAAGAAAGAAGGCACTGATTTTATGAACTTCAAGTCATTAACATTGGATGAGGCATAAGAACCCCATCATGGAAGAGATGTGGAGTAAGTCCAGATTGAATTGGGATTATCTATTAATGAGATCTTTTAGATGCTATTTGTGAATGACATTCAGTTATTTGCCACAAGCCCTAATATACTGAAGGGCCTCTTCAGAAAGAATTGTAAACACTGAAAAGAGATTGATCTGGTCACTCAATTAACACGCATTTATAAAATGTTTAATATCTATCTATATGTAGATAGGTATATACATGCACATATATGTATTATATATACATGCATATATACATGTACATGTATGTGCATGCATATAGCCAAACACACATATATACATGTGCACATTTGTGTGTATCCATTTTGATGGACTATGTTCATCAAGTGCTATAGGTCATACTATCATGTCAAAATCTGGAAAAGAGACACCCATATGTGTATACATGTATATATATATATACATACAAATATGTGAATATTTAAAGAATTTGGAAATACCATGCATATTTTGAAAAGAAAGAGTAAATGGATGAATCAAGCCCAGATTAAAGGTTAGGAATATTTGATGGAATCTCTTTAGAAAAGTGTAAACCTTTTCTCATGACACCAGGTTTCATTCAGATATATAACCAGTATTTTATTCATGTTGGCAAATGAATATAAGTCATGGAACATGATAATTTCTGAAGAAATAAGAATGAGTATCATTTAAAGGGCAATGTAGGGATGCCTGATGGGTGTGTGTAGGCTGAAATACATACTAAAGAACTATGAAGAAGAATTGGATGTTCTAAATTATGTCATCAAAAACATCTCAGAGACAGAGCAGTTGAAATAGCTAGTTTCACTTTTGTTCACATTTTTTCCAAAAGTATAATAGAAACAAAACCTATAGGTGATCGTGCCTCTTAAGAAATGAATTTAGCGATATCATTTTTGTCTCATTATGACTACTAGCACAAGTTGTTCTGATTTCCTCGTGATATTTATTCCAACTTTTTGGGTTTCGGTATAGAAAACCAACTTTATTTTTCATCAGTTTGACTAGTAATTCTGTAGGACTTTCCTTCTGATATTATAACAAACATCAATCCAATTCCATTCAATACATCCACTAAAAAACCTAATTAGAAATGTGCCAGATTAAAAACAACAACAAAAATAGGCCTTGCCTCCCCTCCAAAAAATATTAATTTCTTCTGAAGGTGTGGTGAGGTGACTAACCGGCGCGTTGGATAGAGGCTGAGTGTGGAATCAGGATGTCTTAAAATCTAGCCACAGACCCCTGCTAACTGTGTGACCATCAGCAAATCAGTTAACCTATCTGCCTCAGTTTCTTCATTTGTAAAATGGGACAATAACAGCAACTATTCCTCCTCCAGGGATGCTATGAAGATCAAATGAGAAAATATTTGTAAAGTACTTTGAAAATTTTAAAACTCTATACAATTGATTGTTATTAATATTGTAGCTGTTATTTTTATTAATCTAGGGCATTTGAACACATAGGAGTGAGGGAAATGATGCTAATATTAGATAACAGATCAATATAAATAAATAAAAGATCCTTGATTTCACTGGAATGAGCCTTCTTTCTACAGGCACAGGTCATAGCCCTTCCTTGCCTTATCAGACAGCACGGGCTGAACTACTTAAAAATAAACAATCATTAAATAAATAATAAAGATATTATTATGATATTATGATAAAATAAATAAATAATGGCCAACTTTCTTGTAACATGTTTCTCCGAACTTAGCTAGGCTAGTGCTCAGATGACAAACACATGGTTTCACCAAGTCTACATTCAAAGTCTTTACAGCTTTGCAGGACCTCCCCAATCATGGACATAGCCTTGTAAAAGCCAGAGTCACCTCCATTCCAGGAGTATGCATCACAGTAGGATTCTAGTGGAGAAATGAAAGTATACAGAGAGTAGATAATACTAACAGAAATCAAGAAATAGAAAGAAAATTTCTAGAGAGAGACTAGGAATAGAAGATTATGAATTCACAAATTTTGTCTCTTCCCTTTGATGTCCACTCTTTTATCTTTCATTAAAGTGCAATAGTAAAAGTGTTAGGAATGTAAGCATGGACTTCATTCTTTTAGTAAATATTTACCAAGGTCCTACTATGTGAAAAGTACAATTAACAATCAAAACAATAAACTGCATCAATTTTCGTCAAGATTGCTTTCCCATAGCCAAAAAGAGTTCAACCAAAGAATTAAAAGTGCATGTGAGGGGAACGTAGCGGATGAAAATCATTGTGACAGCCAACAGAAGCAGCAAATAAGCAAGATGTCAACTCAAAATTTTCAAATAATCCATTTAGACATTAAGATTTTATTGCACTCTGACAAGTGAGATTTAATATAATATTGTATTAAATTACTTTGTATCAGATCCAAAAGATAGAGTAATCTTTTAATCAATGAGTATACAAATAATTAGGATCCTGACTTACCAATGAGGACTTTGTCTAAGACATCCAACTTAGAAATCTAACATTCCTATTAAACATATTTTCACATTAGTCATGTTGTATAGAAGAATTAGAATGAATGGGAGGAGCCATGAGAAAACAAAACAAAAGAAAATAGTTTGCTTCACTCTGTAGAGATCCCTATTTCTGTTAAGAACATTGTTTTAGTGTCAATCTCCTATTGTACAGCTTTTCAAATGAGATCTATAAACCCTCAGAAGGATGATTCACACCTGAAAAAATAAAATAATCCATGGCTTTCAACAAAATAAATCTACATGTAATGCTTAAATGATCATTTCCAGGTTATAGGAAAGAAATCTTCTAAAGAATCAGCCTATCTAAAACATGTTAGAAAACGGCACTAAATATAGCATCCAAACAGGAAGGACAACAAACTAACAACAAATGGAAAAGATCTGTGGAGTATTTCTCCCATTAGTAATAGTGGAAAACATTTATACATTATTATGCAGTCACCGATGTGTCTAATGAGGAACTAGAACTAGCAATAAAAACGGAGAAAGGATGAGCAGTTAGACTAAGACAAGGATATACAGAGGACATCTGTGCTGGAGGCATCACATTTTTGAGGTTATTGAAAGGTTATTTATCAAGATATGTGAAAGAAGAAATTAAAGCTTTAGAAAAATTCAAGAACTTTATTATTGCCAAAAAATCTGATCAAGAGAATACTTATAACTTCATATTCATATTTCTCTCTGTATAAAAACTTTAGAATTATCTATCTACACTGAAAGCATTCTTGACAAACTCTAGAAAAGGGATAAACAAGTTTTGCAAACAATACTTTACAGCTGGTCACATGTTTACAGTGACATAAGGTGGCACAGTGGATAGAATGCTGGGATTGGAGGCAAGAAGATCTGAGTTCAAATTTGACCTTAAATACTAACTAGCTGTGTGAACCTGGGCAAGTCACTTAATCCTGATTGCCTCAGTTTCCTCATCTATAAAATAATCTGGACAAACCATTTCAGTATCTTTGCCAAGAAGACCCCAAAAGGGGTCACAAAGAGTCAGATACAACAGAAAACTGACTGGAAAAACTGATTGAAGCATGTAGAGATGATGGTATTATGATTGTATTCTATAAATACTTTTTTAAAAATTGATTTCTAGATCAAAATGCCTCCTCTCTTCTTTAAAATATTAAAATCATATAAAATTTCTCAAAATGTTATTTTGAGAAAAAAAGAAATAATTTTAATCACCCAATGATGACTAATATCAATCAAGGTATAAAATGGAGAGTTTAGTTACCAAAGGTTTTTGCCACTACTGTGAAGAAATCTCAACACATTATCCAAATGAAGGAAATCTTTTCTATAGATTACAAGATCACAGATTAATTGCTTCAAGGGAAATCAGAGATCCTACAGATTCCTATGTTTTAATAAATTTATTTGTTATTTTTCATTTTCAACATTCATTTCCATAAGTTTTAAATTTTCTCCCCCTCCTCTCCTTTCTCCCTGCCCAAGATGGCATGCAATCTTATATAGGCTCTACATATACATGCCTATTAAACATATTTTCATATTAGTCATGTTGTCCAGAAGAATTAGAATGAATGAGAGGAACCAAGAGAAAACAAAATAAAAGAAAATAGTCGGCTTCACTCTGTAGAGATCCCTATTTTTGTTAATAACATTGTTCTACTGTCAGTCCCCTATTGTACAGCTTTTCAAATGATATCCATAAACCCTTGAAAGAATGATTCTTGAAAAAATAAGTGGATATATTTATTCCTAAAATTCGCTGGATAGCTAATTTATATACTTCATAGGACACATATCTTGGACAGACTCTTTAAATAGAAAATGAGCTGAACTTAGTATTGAACAGAAGGAAAAGAATGGGCTGGATCATTTTTTTGGGAAATTTCCCAACGCTTCTAATGATCCAAAGCTTAATAAAACCCAAAGTTTAATAAAATATAATTCTTCAATTCCATGTACTGATGATAGTGAAATATACAATATATGTCTCTGAAAAATAAAAATTATGGATCACTAAAAGATATTAGAGAGGCAAGTGAGACCACTGAATCAAAGATTTAGAGCCGGAAAAGATATAAGAGAGTAGTGCGATCAACTTTCTCATTTTATGAAGTAACAGAGATTGAGCGACTTTTCCAGAGTCACAGAGCTAGTAATCGTATTTGAACTCTTGTCTTCTCAGTTCAAATCATATTTGATGTTAGGCATGGGTAGGCTGATACAACAGCATCTAATGAACTGAACCAGAAAAGTGGAATAAAGGATATCATTAGAGTGATGTACAACTCTAAAATACGGTTATCACGCATTGAGAGAGACAACAAATGTGTAACTCACATGCTCCATTGGTATTCCCACCATTTTAAGAGATCTACAAGAAGATCCCCAACATGTTGTTTGTGTCTCTTATGAAGGTTTTGTGAGAGAATATGGGGCAAGAGTCACAGAGGAAGAGAAGGTTTGCCATCATTAGAGAGAGGTCGCACAATGGTATCACTGATTCATCAATGAAGTATCCAAATCCCTTTGTAGAATGCTATTTTTTCATGCAATTTTCTATGATTATGCAATTAGTTAGGACTTAGGATATTCCCATATGACTGTTCCTGAGGCAGACTTATTTGTCTTATCTTGAATCCTTTGCTTGAGAAATTTTTTTCCCTTTTAAGTTATAAGGTAAAGACATACAAATATTCTAAGTAAAATATTTTTTATCAAACATTCATTATCAAAATATTATTTTTGACTAAATATATCCATATAATCTCTTCTTATCACTGGATATCTGTTCATTTTTTCTATTTCATCTAGTTATTTCAAACAACTGACATTCCTCTTCCCAATCCAATTCACCAAGCGTCTATACAATGCCTGTTATTTGTAAGGCTAGAGATGTAAAACTCAAGCCAAAAAGAAATCTCGTATTAGAATATCTTAAAGAACATGTTTCAGAAAATCACAAAGCAGTATAGTTTGAAATCTAACAAGAGCCTAGGAACAGAGAGAACTAGCTGAGAAATGAGAATAGGGAAGTGGTCACCAAGTCATAGCAATATATCTTTACCAGCTGTTACCATGCATATCACCTTAGTCCTCAAGACTTGTCATTGGCTCCCTCAAGTCTTCTGAAAGAAATTTAAATCAATCCTCCTTTTCTAGGCTTCTCATCGGATTTTTTCCTATCCGTGTTTTTTCTCATTCTCCTTTACTGCTTTATTTCATTCTATATTTAATCTGAATACACTTCATCTCTTTTATTATTTTTCTCCTATTGTCTCTGTCACTTTATAAATGTATTTATGTTTATAATATTTTCATATCATATTTTTATTTCATAAAATATTTCCCTTTCAAAGTACCAGTGAGAAGAACTTCATATCTATCTTGAAGTTTTACAACACACACATAGAGACATATGCATGTACACAGATATGTGTATATATTGTTTTTGTTTAGTCGGGTTTGACTCTTCATAACCATATTTGGGCTTTCTTGGCAAAGATACTGGAGTGGTTTGCCATTTCCTTCTCCAATTCACTTTACAGATGAAGAAACTGAGGCAAACAGGTTGAAGCAACTTGCCCAGGGTCACACTCCTAGTAAATGTCTGGGGCTGGATTTGAACTCAGGAAAATGAGTCTTCCTGACTTCAGGTTGGACACTTTATCCACCGTGTCACGTAGCTGCCGGTGTCTGTGTATCTATATAGATACACATAGAAATAGATACATACACATACATACATACAGAGGATCATAGATTATGTAGAGCTAGAAAGCACCTCAAAGCTCATCTAGTCAAACCCCCTCATTTTACAGATAAGCAAATTAAAGCATTAGAACCTAGACATTAAGTAACTTAATCGAGGCCACAGACATAGTAAGTGTTTGAAGTAGGATATGAATACAAGGCATACTACTCTATGTCCACTTCCCTATCCATTAGATGACATTTTCTCTTTCCAATTACATTTTTAAAATGGCTTAGTGGAAAACATTCTTAAAAGGAAATCTTATCTGCAAATCTAAATATGATGTTTCCA
The DNA here is from genome assembly GCA_028658325.1 of Potorous gilbertii. Lineage (NCBI taxonomy): Eukaryota > Metazoa > Chordata > Mammalia > Diprotodontia > Potoroidae > Potorous > Potorous gilbertii. The sequence goes on from CM053770.1 coordinate 459,143,742, forward strand.
TTGTCTGAGACTGACAATTTAATGAAGAACTAAAATTTTCTGAATCTCTTACCCATGTGTCTAGTTTCAGGAGCTAAGGAAGCCACATCAAGGATTTCTACCAATAATGCCTAACAGAAATCATAAACGGAGTGATAATAACCACAGTAATGGTAAGTCCTTTTTAAAAAAACAGTGAACTGGTCACCAGAGGAACTGAGGTGAAGGGCTACTACTCCTGCTTATTATCCACGTGATCTTAGACAAGTCACGTAATTTCTCTGAACCTCAGTTTTCTAATTCCCCAAATCAGTAGGTTGTACTAAATAATTTCTACTGTCTCGTCTAATGTGAAATCAATGATCTTTTCAGTGACCTTACATATCCGTAGTACTTTGTAGTCTTCAGTGTGCTTTCTCGTACATTAATCCAATTGGGTCTTACTCCAAAGTCAGGCCAGATAAGAAAACTAAAGGATGTACGAGGTTCAATGATTCATCCAAAATCACATGGCCAAAAGTAGTGTAGTTAGCATTAGTATCGAGTGCAGTTTTCCTTGTATTCTATACATAGTGTGTCATGTTTATCATCAAAAGAGATAATTTTTCTCTTACTCATCATTCAACCTAAACTCTCCCCATCTCTAATTTCCTATTTATGTGGAGAGCAATACCATCCTCCCAATCCCTCAGACAACCAAGGTGTCATTCTCAACTACTCACTACCTCTCATGTCCCATATCCAATCCATTGTCACAGCCTGTCAATTTTACCTTCAAAACTTCTCTGGAATATATCTCCTTCTCTCTTCTGATACCACCATCACTTTGGTGCAGGCCATTATCACCTCACTTTTGGGCTATGGTAATAGCCTGCTGGTAGGTCTGCCTTCTTCAAAAGTCTTCCCTTTGCAATTCATCTTCCACTGAGTCAGCAACATGATTTTCCTAAAGACCATTTCCAATTATATCACACCCCATTCAATACATTCCAATATCTCCCAATTGCCTCCGGGATCAAGTCCAAAAATCTTTACTTTGGTGATCTACCTCCTCTCTTTCCCCTCCCACGCATCTTGTCAGTCTTCTTTCTCCCCACCACATGTCTCTTTAATTCAGTGACACCTGACCTTTTTGCTGTAACACAAACAAGTCATTCTATCTCTTGGCTTCAGGCGTTTTCTCTGACTGTCCCCCATGAGTGGAATGATCTTCCTCCTCATCTTCACTGACTGGCTTCCTTTGCTTCTCTTAAGTGTCAAGTAAAATCCCAATTTCTTCAGGAAGCCTTTCCTAATTCCTCTTAATTTCAGTGCTTTTCCTCTTTTAATTATTTCCTATTTATCCTGTATATAATTTATTTGTACCTATTTATTTGGTTTTCTCTTCTACCCCACATTAGCCTTCAAACTCATTGAGGGCAAGGAGTGTCTTTTTTGGCATCTCCAGCATTTGCCATAATGCCTGGTATATAGTGGACACTTAAAAATATTTATTGACTGACTGCTCCATGATCAGTGGAATAACAACACCTCACAACTTTTAAAGATTCATAGAAGACCTTGTGTTTCAGACTTGACTCTGCCAAAATTCTACGAGCTTAGGCAATTACTTAATTAGTATAGGTTCATATTTCCTCATCCATAAAATGAAGTAGTTAAAATAGATGATCTCTAAGATTTGCAACTATAAATTTTTTTATTAAGTTATTTAGTGGATTTTTTTAATGAAGAGTAAGACACTTCATTATTCCAAAATATAGGCTGTATTTACAGTCTCAAAAAAGGCTACTATTGTATAGACAAAAACACACAGCATGAAGCATTTCCAAGGCTTCCTTTAAGGAATCCTAGGATCGAGGTCCTCTCTGTTTAATCCATCCATTATAGGATTAATTTTATATTCCTTTTTGCTTGGCTTGAAAAAAGATTTTGCAACTGAGACTACAGTCATGGGTTCATCCACTCAATCTGCCAGCTATTTTTGTTTTGTTATATTCCCATAGATGATATACTGCCTAAAAAGTACATGTCAATGATTATGGAGGAATAAGAAAGGCACCAAAAGAGAGTATAGCTATCCTGGTATGAATGGGAGGCAACACGTTTCAGTGCAAAGAATATGGTGCCCAGAGGACATGGGCACAAATGCCTTCTTCTGGTGTTTACTGCCTGTTTGATCTTTGGTAAGTCACTTAATTTCTCTAGGTCTCAGTTTCCCCATTAATAAAAAAACAAAGTGGTTAGATTAAATGGTCTTTGAGGTTCATTCCAGATCTACTATGATATTATGGTAAAATGGCGTTCCAGACATGTATTTAGAGCTAGAAGGACCTCAGAGGACAGTTAGCCTAAACCATTTATCTTATAAATAAGGAAAATAAGGCCCAGGAAGTTTAAGTGACTTGCCCAAAGTCAAATAGGTATCAGTGTTGGAAGTGGGATTTGAATTAAGGTTCTCTGACTTCCAAGCTGTTATTCTTTCCTTCTGTATTGCTAGAAAGAGGCATGAGTGAATGCTATAATGGTAGAGACACTACTCACTTATCTACTTATCTGTCTTCACATATACACACATGATAATATAATACTACCTGACATATGCTTTTAATGATACTCTCATGTTTTATAATGATATCATTTGAGATGACACTATGAACTAGGTACTGTAGATATTGTTATCTCAATTTCACAGATGAAAAATTTGAGTCTTAGAAAGTTTAAATGACTTGACAATAGTCACAAAACTACCTTAAATGTAGAAGGTCTACTTCACTCCAAGTCCAATGCTATCCACTGTTCCACACATCTTCCATATTACATATGCATCAATATCGAGATAAAATATGAATGTGGACCTCATGGTGACACAGCCCCTCCCTTCATGACCTATCCAGTAACCTAAGGAATATCTGTGTTTGATGGATAGAACATATATGTATCTTCTGAGTATGTGTCTAAATGGATGAGTGCTACAATATATGAAATAAATGCATTTTACAATGGATATATGTCTTTCAGTAACTTTAGAAAATTGAGCTGCCAAGGGAAGAGGAAAAGGAAAGAAAAGCTGTCATAGGGCACAGTAGGTGAAAAGAATCCATCAGATCTTTCCAGACCCCTCCCACTATAACTATAGGTAATAATGAATAGTGTGAGAAGAGTCTCATAAAAATAATAGGAATTAAAAGTAAGCTCATAGATCTGGGGTCAGAAGGTCAGTCATCCAGTCACTCAACAAGCATTCATTGAGTACTTACTATGAGTCACGTTTGGTCTCAGAAGCCATCTATTCCAACTCCATCATTTTTACAAGGAAGGAAACTGAGACCCATAGAGGTTAAACAATTGACCTCCAGCCACAAGACAAGATGTTAATTCCAATCCTCTGAATCCAGAACCAGCTCATTTTTACCATCCAACCCCTTCATTTTACAAATGAAGAAACATAATCCCAGAGAAGCTGTGATGTGATCAGTTTCAAATAGGTCATTAGTAGTAGTCAGGATTTGAACCTAGGTGAAAGGATCACAAGAATTAGGGCTAGAAGAGATCTTGGATATTTTGTACATGAGGAAACATAGAAGTTAAATGACTGTCTCATTGGCAAGAAGTAGAAATGGAATTCACCTCTGGTCTTATTCCCAATTCATTGTACTTTCCACTGCATCAAACTGTTTTTATCAGTACCATAGTCAAGAATTCACTTAGATCTTATTTCCCATTGACAAAACATATTCCCACTTTAATCAGGCTAGATAAGAAGAACAAACAGAATAGGAGATGAAGAAGATAACAATTTTCTTGATTTTCTAATCAAAGCTTTTTCCATGCTATGGCTCATTATGTTTGGGTGACATGTGAATGGATAGATTGACTCAGGGTTACCTAGATTCCCATTCATGAGTAGAAACTGAGATCTGGATTTTAAAATCTCATTGGAGATAAAAGTCCTCTCTTTTACATTATTCTTATCTACCCATACTTTTTGACAATAGGTCTGTGTTATGGCATGCTCATGTGCTCCAATGGCTTTCACTTAAGATATTTACTCAAGTTAAATTCACCTCTAGCTATTAAGAAATGAAGTTCAAAGGCTCGAAGGGCTTATAAAAAGTATCTTGGAAGAAAAATGAGGGGAATTTTCTCCTCAGATCCAATAATCCTCTGTCTGCTTAATGTGTCTTTCTACTTAAATACTGTCTTTCAATAACCTTAGAAAATTGATCTGCCAGAGGAAGAGGAAATGGAAATCCTACAAATTCTATCCCTAAATACAATGGGTAGTTGTTGGACTACTATAGCTGCCTCATCATTTGAGATATTATTGATGAGAAATATGCCATCTAAAGAAGCTTAACTTACATACATTACCTACATTCTTATACGGGATTGGCTCCACTTATTATTTATTGTGTGCTGGATTATAGGAAATATACATAAAATAAATCTGTGTGAAAAAATTGTGAGGGTGATAAGAAATTGATTCCAAACAAAAATTTTAGTATAACAACTCATAACTTCAGTAAAATAGCAGGATTGAAATTAAACTCAGAAGTCATCACATTCTCTGTATGTTGCCAACAAAAGCCAATAGAAGACAGAAAAATTTAAAATAAAATAAAAACTACAAAATAAATGGGCAGTTAGGTGGTATAGTAGAACAGGAACTTGACTTGGAATCTGAAGATTTATATTCTATTTTACCCTCTGTTTCTAGAATATCAGGGAAGTTTTTCTTGATAATTTCTTGAAAGAGGATGTCTAGGCTCTTTTTTCATCACAGCTTTCAGGTAGTCCAATAATTTTTAAATTATCTCTTCTGAATCTATTTCCAGATTAGTTGATTTTCCAACGAGATATTTCATATTGTCTTCTATTTATTTCATTCTTTTGGTTGTATTTTGTAATTTCTTGATTTCTTTTTGAAGTCATTAGCTTCCATTTGCTCCACTCTAATTTTGAAGGAATTATTTTCTTCAGTGAGCTTTTGGACTTCCTTTTCCATTTGGCCAATTCTCCTTCTAACGCTTTCTTCTCTTTGTTGGCTTTTTGCACTTATTTTTTCATTTAGGTTAGTCTATTTTTATGGTATTGTTTCCTTCAGCATTTTTTGGGTCTCCTTAGCAAGCTTTTGACTCGGTTTTCATGATTGTCTTGAATCACTCTCATTTCTCTTCCACTTTTTCCTCTACTTCTTTTACTTAATTTCCAAAATCCTTTTTGAGCTACTCCATTAACTGTGAACAACTCTTTCTAGAGGCAGTTGGTTAATTCTTTCGGTTTCTATTTTACTCTCTGATTCTAGAGTATCAGGGCGGTTTTGCTTGATAATTTCTTGAAAGATGATGTCTAGGCTCTTTTTTTGATCATGGCTTTCAGGTAGTCTAATAATTTTTAAATTACCTCTCCCGAATCTATTTCCATGTAAGGGAATTTGTATCATCTGTTTGACCCCCACCATGTGTGGGCCTAGAGCTCTGGAAGCACCCTCTGTTGCTGCTATTGCCAGCTGCTACCACCATCACCACTCCCACTGCCCTGGGGCTGGGGCCTGACCTGACCAGACAGTATTCTCCTCTTTCACCCAGGTCCCATAGAGTTTTCTCACTGACCTTTTTGGCATCTATGGGTTGAGAATTCTTTAAACTTCCACAGCTGCCAAAGATTCACTCCCCTGAGGCCTGTTCTAGCCAGTCTATTCCAGGTGTGGCCCATGTCACACTGCCCTCTGTGCCCTGCCTTGTATGAAAAACCTTTCCTGTCAACTTTCCAGGTTGTTTTGGGCTAGGGATATGTTTCATTCTGTCATTTTGTAGGTTCTGTAGCTCTAGAATTTGTAAGAGTTATTTTTATAGGTATTTGGAGCGTTTTGGGGGAGTCCTTGCTTTTACTTGACATCTTGGCTCCACTCACCAAAAAATTCTTTGTAGAAATAAAACACTTCCTGTCAATGGATGGGTTGTATTAATAAAAATGAATATTATACTATGTAAATTAATTTAGAGATTTAAATTTAAATTTAAAGATTTCAAGCTACCAGTGACTTATTTTATAGAACCAGATGAAATAATAACACATTTCATCTAGAAGAACTAAAAGTTATGAACCTTATTAGAAACTTTTTTTAAAGAATGAAGAGGGACTAGAATTAATATGTCTCAAACCATAATAAATCAGCAATCAGCAAAGCTATTTGTTAAAGATTTAAAAATACATTGAAGAAATTGACTAGGTAAACAAGACCCTGAAACTTACATAATAAGTTACTGCTCAGGAAGCTCAACAACACCCATTCCTGGGGTCAGAACTCCCTGTTGAACAAAAACTCTGGGGGAAAAAAGTAGAAGCCATCTGAAAGGAATTTATTTTAGACCAACAAGCTATACCACACACACCAAAATAAACTCCAAATAGATATATGACCAAAATATATGAAGAACATAGATCAATAGTATGTGTTCGTCCTTCGTTGCTGATGAAGACCATGGCATCAGAGAAATAATGATATGACTTGTACTTGACTTTGTTTTGAGTGAGGGAGGGCTGTGCAGCTCACCCATCTCACTTCTCCTCCAGAGCCATCTGAATCCAGTGACCAGATATTCATCAGGATGACTGAAGATGACCCAGGATGAGGCAGTTGGGGTTAAGTGACTTGCCCAAGATCACACAGCTAGTGAGTGTCAAGTGTCTGAGGTAAATTTGAACTCAGGTCCTCCTGACTCCTGCACTGGTGCTCTATCCACTGCACCACCTAGCTGCCCCCATAAATCAATAATACAAAGTTGGAAAGGACATCATAAACCATATAGTTCAAAACCTTCAATGAATTGAAACATGAATGTTTGAGGAAGTTAAGGCCCTCAGAGAGTAAGCAATTTACCCAGACTCTCATAGGTTGGCGTATGAATAGCCTGGTTTCTTTCCACTGTACCACACAATCTCATAGAATAATTAGAGAAAAAGAGGTGATTATTTTCACTACTTTGATTAGAGAAATATTTCATAATTAATCTAGGGAGTAAAGGTAATTAAAGAAGACAACATGTACAATTTCAATTAAATATAATTGATAAGCTTTTGCACACATAAAACCACCAAGGTTGAATGAGAAGATATATAGGAAGCTGGAGAAAAGAAATATATACCACAAATATAATAATAGCATGAATTTATATAGTGCTTTATGATTGGCAAAGTGCCATACATATGATATCTCGTTGCCTCTACATAATAACCCTGTGAATTAGGTGCTCTCATTATCCCCATTTTATAGATGAGGGAACTGAGGCTGAGGGAGAGTAAATGGCTTCCCAGGGTTACACATTTAGTACGTATCTGAGGCAAGATTGGAAGTCCAGCACTTGTAATACTGTACCACCAATAATTCTGATAAAGGTCTGATAGGTAAGACACCTAGGGAACTGATACAAATTCTTAAGATCAAAGTCATTTTCCAATCTATACATAGGATATAAAGAGAGAGCTTTTAAAAGCAGAAATATAAACTATCAGCAACCATATCAATGAATGCTTCAAATTGCTTCATTCTCTATCAACAGCTCTGTTTGACTTCAGTTTCATAAACCACCAACCATGTCCCTGAGCTGGGTAATCCCTTATCATCCCCCCTTGTTTTTCAGTTTCCTTCATTAGATTATAAATTCTTCGAGAATGGGGACTATCTCTTTTTCTTATTTGTATCTCCAGTATTTAGCACAGTGCTTAATATTTAGTGAATTGAATAAAAATTAAAGTTAAAACAATTCTAACCTCATACCTCTCAAATTAGAAAAGATGAAAAAAGAAGAAAACAGCAAATGTTGAAGGGTTTTTTTCAGTCACACTGAGTTTCTTTTAACAAAGGTATAAATTGGTGTGACTTCACCAATCAAATAATATAACATTCACCCAGTGGAGTGTCTGGTATATAGTAGGCATTTAATGAATGATTGTTTCCTTCCTTCCTTCCATTCAGGAAAACAATTTAGAACCAAACCCGAAAGACCATTAAGCTATACATATCTTTTGATGCAGAAATACCACTACTAAGTGTACGTAGTCAAAAGGACAATGATAGAGGGGAAATGACCATAAGTTACAGAGATACTTACAGCAACTCTTTTTGTTTTAACAAAAAATGAAAACAAAATGTGTTCCCATAATTGGGGAATGGGTGAACAAATTGTGATATATAGATGTAATGCAATATTATCCAGCCATAAGAAAAGAAAAAGTACAAAGAAACTTTTGAAGACTTTCATGATCTAATCTAATGCAGAGTGAAATGAGCAAAATGAAGTGAACAATTTACATAAAGATTACGTTGATATAAAGGAAAATGCATTTGGAAGACTTCAGAACTCTGATCAAGACTGACTACAGCTTCAGAAGATAGAAGATGGAGTATGAGCCCTCCTATTGGAAGAGAGGTGATTGACCAATGGTGCAGAAACATACACTTTCAGATATGGTCCATATACTGATGCCCTTGCTTTGAATATATTTATTTATCATGAGAGAGGAATTCTATTTTGTGGAATGGTGAGGTGTAAATTATAGTTAAATGATAGACATGATAACAATATCCATAAAATACATAAAATAAATAAAGGAAAAATAATATTCTTTAAAAAGAACATTCATAAAATGAAAATTTCACAGAAAACAAAAAATTTCATTTTTTTGTGGCAATTGTGATACTACATTGCTAAATTTCTCATACACTTAAAATCACAAAACATGTAAAAAAGAATTTCACAGTTTCATAAATATTCCTTTTTCATTGTATATTTGAATATGTTATTATTAATGACCTAATTTTATAATCAAAACCTCGGGAAATTCATTACCAGTTATTTATGGGAGGGAAAAATGCCAAAAGTATCCACAAAAAGCTTACTAATACTCAAAAATAAAAGCTCCCCAAAATATTAATAATTACCAATCTATATACTTACATTCTCATTTATGTAAAATTCTTAATGAAAATTATCTATGTACACACTGAGGACTCTCTTGATGAGGTTATTATTGAACAGGCAAGCTTGTACTGGGATTTCCATAGTGGGGCATATCTTACTATCACAATTCATAGAAAGCTGTGGAAAATATACAATTCCCTCATACTTATTTTTTATTATTGCTTATAAAAAAGTCACTTAATTTGGAAGAGCAAAATGTTACCTTAAAGGTTCTATTCCATTAAGGTGTCTCCCATCCATATGTAACAGAATTAATCTAAGTCAACAACTTTCTAAGTATTAGTGTTAGCCAATGTATAAAATAGGAGGCAGCTGGGTAACACACCGCATAGAGCACCAAGAAGACCTGAGTTCACATCCAGCCTCAGACATATTAGCACATGACCCTGAAGCCTGTTTGTCTTAGTTTCCTTGTCATAAAATTAGGTGGAGAAGGACATAGCAAACCACTCTAGTATGTGTGCCAAGAAAACCCCAAATGAGGTCGCCGAGTCAAACATGACAGAAATGACTTAATAAAATAGGAAGCCATATATTTGCCAATGTCATGGAAGAGACTAGAGCAGAATCTACTTTGAAAAGGAAGCTACCTTTCATTAATGAGGCCATCCAAATGCTCTTGTTTACAGATGACATTGAGCTAGTTGTATTAAAACAGAACATTGCTGAATCTCCTGGAAAAACTCTGTAACCTACTCAAAAGTTTGGCATAAACATCAACCCAGGAATACCTGAGTGGGTGAAGATTGCCAACTGTTCAGTTCTTGTTGCCGCATTAGAGGAACAAAAAAAATCTGAAAAAAATGCACTTCTCTCTCTTCTTTGCAAAGTCAGAGAATTAGTAACTGTGGAATACTGACCTGTTTTTCCCCCTAAGCAGCTTTTCCCTCTTAATTTTATTTACTTATTTTTTTAAATAAGGGATTGCTAAATGAGTAAAGGAAGGATTGATATATTTGGAAATAGATATGATATAAAAAAAGCAAAATGCATCAGTCAATATAAGATTCTTTTACAATAGCTCACATAATTTAAATTCAATGCATTTGTGATATCAATATGAGTACTTTCTTCAACAGTTCTCATTGTGTTTCTTGTTCATGTTATCACAAAATTTCTCCAAAGAAAATCTAACCAACTCATTAGAACATTTTCTAAGTCTTTTAACATTAAGTGGGCTGCATGTAATCCATTTGGCTGTCCAACTATTTTCTATTACTTAGTGGAAAAAATGGTTTCCTCTTTTTCTTCTGGTCTTAAATCTCTTTCATCAGTCTTCCCACACCCATCAGTGTGTGGGTAAATGTTTAAAAACCAGCTCTCCAGAATAAAAGCATGCCTGACACACTTTCAAGTTCAATCTGTATTATTAACATTTTATCCATCACTTTCTTAAGTCAAAAATTGACAAAATAATTAGTCAAACCCTGATTTGTACTGTTTGCCAATTCCCAGGGTATAAATGCCCACGATGAAAATTTAACAATACTCTCAAAATTTTGCAAGTTGGCTCTATCACATCCCTGCCTGCACTCCATCATCATTAGTAATATATTGAAGTTTACTTGTACCCAGTGCACACCTTTCCATAACCCTTTGGATCATCTACTCTTTTGGTTCTTCAGACATGTAGTGTGGCAGGATTTACAGTCATATATTTCATCACAATTAAAATAGTAGTTTGGGAAAAAAGACTTTTACTTCAGGATGGAGGTTGGGATCACTAAAAGTCTTGCACAGTTTCTATAAAGCAATCCAGACCACATTTCTTTTTTCTTCTTTACTTATGGGTCCATGTCATTGTTCATTAGCAGTGTCCATCTAAGAATCAGATACTATTGGATCAGCTCAACTATCTGTCCATTCAGCTGTATTATCTTATTCAGGACAATAGGTATTCTCCATTCTCTTGGTTTTCCTTGTTATAACTAGCACAATGTCATCCACAGACATGAACTTGAGTACTTGAGGTATAAAGAAGAGAAATCTGTTGCCTCTTCTATTTTAACCCTGTGCTACATGTCCTATATGATTAAATATTCCTGCCAAGAGTGAATCTCCCCATTTTATACCTCATTTAACATTGATAATCAGAAGCTCAGTAAATATTTATATAACACCTTATAAGTGACAAATTGTTTGCTTCACCACGACTTTCTGTTTGGATAATATTAATTCTATTTTAGAGATGAGAATAGAAACTGATTGTTGTTGAGTTGTCAATGACTCTGTGACTAGGGGTTTTCTTGGCAAAGATATTTTGCAATTTCGTTCTCCAGTGGCTGAAGGCAAACAGAGATTAAATGACTTGCCCATGGTCACACAGATGCTGAGTGTCTGAGGTCAGATCTGAACTCAGGTCTTCCTCCTTCCAGGTCCAGGGTTCTATTCACTGAGCTACCTATCTGATTCCAGATAAATCTAATAGTCACACAGCTAGTAAGTGGCAGAAACAAGGCCTAAACCCAGGACTTCTGACTGCAAACTCATAAAGTTTCCCTATCCCATGCTGCCTATCTTTATGTCAAGCAGGGCAAAAAAGACATCAGATAACCATGTGCTCAAGAATTGTTCCCTCAGAAATACCACTGGGTTTCCATGCTTTCCTTCTTACTAAGTTGATGGGAGAGGCATTTTGGCTGAATGGATAGTGGATCAAGGATTTGTAGTTATGAAGACTACATTCAAATTCTGCTTCTGACTTTTAACTAGTTTTGTAACTGTGGGCAAAACATTTAACCTCCATGATATTTCATTTCCTCTTTTGTAAAATGAAGATGATAGTGCCATTAGTTTCTAGCTTACAGGATAATTGTGAGACCCAAATGAGAGAGTAAATGCAAAATGATTTGCAAGCTTAAAGCCCTGTGTAAATATTAGTTGCTATTAAGTAACATTCAGCACAAATCACTCATCTCATCTTGATGTAGTCTTGTAGTACAATAGTTTTGTTTGGATCTAGGAATTATGGGGAGTCCTTTTCAATGGATCAGGATCATACTGAAGCAAATATCTCAGATGATGATGCCCTGCATTCTTACATCAAAATATTTTTTTTTCCAAATGAACCTGACCTTTGAATTACCCCTTGCTCTTAAAATGCTGTATTAAATATATGACACCTTATTTTCCAAGCTCCATAAGCCAGTAAAACCATCTTCTCACGTCAACAACCACAGCAACAGTAGCAACAACAAAAGCAGAAATATCCAAGGAATTTTTAGGTTCTATTTACAGACAGAAAGTCATCATGCAAAAAGCATAAAACTTATCCAGATGCATAGTTGAGCATGTACATGACTAATTCAGAAAGTGGCAAAATATTTGGGTAATTTTAGCCAGGGAGAAGCGATCCAAGTGCCATGACAGAGCTGCTAATTATTAATTTAACTTAAACATATTTTTCCATTTTAAAGCTAACGATTGTAAAACAAAGACTGTTTCAACTTTGATTACCGATTAAGGCAGAATAATTTATTTCCAATTTCAACAACATGATATGAATTTTGAAAATAGCAACCATTTTTAATTTAATTTTATAATTTTATATTCTTTTTTTGTTTTTCCCAAATTGATTAATTTTTTAGTTTTCAACATTCACTTCTATAAATTTTAAATTTTCCCGCCTCCTTCCTCTCTCTTTCCCCAAGACACCATGCAATCTTATATAGGCTATTAAACACATTTTCACATTAGTCACGTTGCATAGAAGAATTATGATGAATGAGAGGAATCATGAGAAAAACACAACAAATTATAATTTTACGTTCTTGCCAAGTTTCCTATTTATTAATAATAAATGCTTTGAAAAGCACAGAGTTAAGGGTCTTACTGACTGCACTAACCCAATTAATTTTATGGATGAGGAAACTGAGTCCCAGAGGTCAAGCAACTTGTCTGAGATCATGCAAAAAATGATAGGCAAATGCTGGAAGAAAACTTGAGTCTCTTGCCACGTAAGTTGTTACTGTTTCCACTCCAGCACAGTTGTATTTGTATTCCAGAACTTCAGTGAGATATTGTTTTTTGTTCAATAAAAGAAAAAATGCTGATATATACGCTAGTTGTTATTGAAGTATAATTTTTCTATTATTATTTTTTGATTTTTAAAATAAATTCTCTTTTAAAGTTACCATATCGTTTATCCTAACCGTAGAGATATTTTAGCAGTTGGAGAAAAGGGAGAAATTTTAAAAAGCTATTATGTACTTAGCAGCCTGGAATAGTTCCAGTGGTTGATTTATTCGTCACTGGTAAGTATATAATTATGCCATATTGTGCCTCTACCAAAGTACTACTCTGATGCTTCATCATGGACTAAGGTGATCTGAGGTTCTCAAAAGCCACATACTAGAGAACCAGCTTTGTTACATTTCTACCAAGCTAGTTTCAAGGATTAGGCTCTGTATCCTGTAATCAGTGACCCAGTTTAGCTAAGGGCAAGAGGCTCCATTTTCAGAAGGGTGACCACCAGGTGATCAATTTTCTCTTGGTTATATCAATTCATCAATCAATATAAACATAGAGAGAGAAATAACAATCTTCATGAATGCGAGTATTATGTAAGCTGAATTGAGCATGGTCTTTTTGAAGTTCTTGAGGTCAAAAGAAATTGTGAAATACTCCAAAATCTGAATATGCATTTCATGAATTTTTCAGAATATGTTTATATGCTAACAATGCATAGATGCCTATTAAATATATCCATTTCCTTTTTACTAGGACTACAGTCAACAATGTTTATAACATCAACATTCTATTGATATTGTGCCCAACCTAGGAGTACCATGGATGCTCATGGCCCAATCTCACAGCTGATTGTATGTAAATTTTGACACATTCCATTTCCCATCTGGGTCAGTCTTCCCCTCCTTAGGCATCCCGGTGGCCTCTCATTCCCGATCTCACCCATGTTATTGGCTTCAGTACAACTAGTCTAACTATAGTTCCAAGATCTGAATTCAAGCAATCCAAGTGATGGAAAGTCTTAGCCTCCCCATTTTCAAAGATTACAGGTGTTCAGTATCATACCTATTTTTTTTCTTAAGGTAGATTAGGGAACATATTATTTCTTCAAATAAAATCAAAACAGAAGATATAAAATCTTGAAGAGATTACTAATATATTGGTTAAGAGAGTCAAGATCCAAACAAATTTCTTAATAGGGTAGACTTTGGGGCTTAAAGAAGAAATTTAAAGGCATGAATATAAAATCATACACATATTAAAATATCGCCTCAAATATACAATATGGGGGAAATGTGGCCAGAAAACAGCCCGGAAAAGTCATTCTAAAAATATTTGAGGGTTTTAGTGACCTGGACAATTCAAAATATTTGAGGACTCAGTTATCTCAGTAAAATAAGGGTGTTGAACTACATAACTTCTTAGGTTCTTTTCAGTTCTAGATAAATGATTCTTTGATTCTTTGGGGATCAATATAAGGCAATGATATGATAGGCAGTCAAAAACGTTAATGAAGTCTTAGGTATCAAGATACATATAATATCCAGGAATAAATAGAGAGGCAATAGTTCTATCATGTTGTGTCCTGGACCATACCTGGGGCACAGAGTTCAGTTCTGAATGACACAATTTAAAAAGAACATTGAAAAATTGAAGAGTGTTTAGAAGAGGACAATTAGTATGAGGAAGGTCCCAGATAAGAGGATCCACTGAAAGACTCGGAGATGCATAACTTTGAAGATGAGAGGTTTAGGAGGAACATGAAAACTACTTTCAAGTATTTGAAGGGCTGTCATGTGGAAAAGGTACTAGTCCTCATAGGAAAAAAAGGGCAATTAATGACTAAGAATTGTGAAAGAGGCAAATATAGACTTAATGTCAGTGGAAAAAAATTCTCTCTTTTAATTATAGCTAACCAAAAAATATTGTGGACAGTTACATGAGGTAGTATTTTTTACCTCACTGGCAGTCTTAGATGACCACTTGTCAGAGATGCTGAAAAAGGAACTCTTGTTCAGGTTCAGTTTGTACTAGATGGTCTCTGGGGTCCCTTTCAACCCTGACTTTGTAATAGGACTTAACAAGTAATTGTTCCTAAGAGTTATATTGAGTGAAGGCTGATATTTGCAATTAATTGGCTTTTGGGATCACTGGACTAGAATTAAGCTTAATAATCATTCCTTATGTGATCTTTTCTATGTGATATAAATAATATATCCACAAATTTGAGAAATTGATTGAATTTGAAACTCAGGCTCTTCCTGAAAATCATTTGAATATGTTATGCATTTTTTTGCAGTCAGTTCCCACTATTTTCAAATGAATTTTGTAATTTACAGTGCCTGAATAAACTGTGGTATGTGGATGTAACTGAATACTATTGTACTGAAAAGATAATTCCAAAGACCTATGGAGAAACTTATATGAATCGATGCCAAGTGAAGTGATCAGATCTAGAGCAATGTATATATGCTACTGTATTGTGGCTCTTCAGTCCTGTTCAACTCTTCTTGACCCCATTTGGGATTTTTTTAGCAAAGATATTGGAATAGTTTTCCATTTCCTTCTCTAGCTCTTTTTTCAGATGAGGAGACTGAGGCAAACAGGGTTAAATAACATAGTTACTAAGCATTCGAGGTAAAATTTGAACTCAGGTCATCATGACACCAGACTTGATGCTCTATCCACTACACAATCTAGCAGCCACTACTATCACTATTATAAAGACAAAGAATATGGAAAAATTTTAAGACTCTGTAATTCTGATCAACTAAATGATCAATCATAATTCCATAGGATTGACAAAAATAACACTAATCCCTTCATGACAGAGATGTTGTATTTATATGAGAATAAGAAATGCATTTTTGGATGTGAGAATATTTTGTTTGCCTATACTTTTGTGATCCAAAGCTTCTTCTTCCCTTCTTTTTTTCCCTCCCTCCCTCCTTCTCCCCTTCCTTCCTTTCTTCCTTCCTTCCTCTTTCTTTTCATTAGATCAAAGGAGATGGAGAAAATAAACCAAATGCTTATTAAAAAATTAAATATATTCTTAAAATTGTGAATGAATTATTTGTCCTGATAATAACATTATGATATCACTATATCCTTTCATGGCTATAACTTATAAGTTGAATTTCCAGTAGGATCTCTCCATTTACAGTTTACAGCATATGTTCATAGCATAAGAAGTCACGATGATTGAATCTAATCTCTCTCTGGCTTCCCTTCTCATAATTGTGACTCAGCTACATGGAAAGAAGGCAGGATTTTCTATTGGAATAAACTTTTCTCCATATTTTACCTTAAATATGATGTTTATATTTCAGTATTTCGGTTTTCCAATATTTTTTCAATAATAACAATTACCTCTTTCTTGCTTGTAATGGAACTCCATGTTCTTAATATGAAATAACATAATTAGAAGTTGTTACTATTTATTCAAGTTATTAAGAGTTATACAACTAGAAAAATGTATTATAGATAGAGCAGTACACTTATGAGCATCAATATTAGGAGATTTGTTTTAACTTTAAATACAAGAAAAGTAAAACCCCAAGCCAGTAAAATTTCTTATGTTTCATTAGTCATTTTTACCACTAATTTTTTAAAGTAGTGTGATTACAAAATTTCTTTATGTAAACTTTTACCCAGAAGAAAGCAAACCTGTTAACATTTATTTCTACAAAGGGTTATTGTTCCTTTTGAAGGTTTTAAGTATCCAGAATTCTTTAGTAGGAGCTTTAAAAAAAAAAATTCTGAGTTGGGCTCAGCTGAAACTACTGAATGACAAATCTGTGTTGTTTGATTTATTTTTACGTTTTGTAACGTCTTTGGGTTAGATTTAGTAAAAATAATGGCATAAGATTTTATTAAAAAATTCATAAATATAGAATTTCCTTGGGCTTCTTTGTGTTACAGACTTCAGAGTTGAATCTTGGTTATCCTTATGGTAACTGAAGCTTTATTTGTAAACTATTGTAAATACCATCTTTTAGAAAACTACCTTCAGAAGCTTGTTATCTTTTTTCAACTTTGATCATATTTAGCCTTACTGTAAGGACAAACTCCCTTACAATTAGAGTTGTTCAAAAGTGAAATGGACTGCCTTGAGAGATAGTGGCTTCTCTATCACTGGCAGTCTTCAAACAAATTCTGGATGATCACTTGTCAGGTACACAGAATACATGATTCCTTTTGGGGTGCAATTTAAATATCATGTTGAATACCAAAAGAAATAAGATAAGATGGTTATAATGTCCACAATAAATGAATCATCAAGAGTAAGCACATGTAAAAATGATCATAGATTTTATTCTCATTAGAGATTCCACTTTCTGTCTATTTATCTATCTGTCTGTAATATTCCAAATTGCTTTATGTGTAACTGATCTAATTCTGAGCAAGAATCTCAAATCAATAAGAAAAGGACATATCATGCACCTTTGATTTTCTGTTTAATTCTATACCCATGCTCATACTTTTAAATCCTTCTTAGTTAGGTTTGGAATCTACAGTAAGTTCAGGTAGAATCTACAATAAGTTCACTCAGTCTTGCCTTGATGGTGATCTTGCTCCTAGGGTATTTTAACTGAGTTAGATTGCCATCACTTAATAAAGCATGTATAGTTTATTTTTAATAACCAATGAATTTCCAGTTTTCTAGATTCTTTTAAAAATATTTATTTGAGTTACAATCCCTTGCTCTTTATTGAGATCTCCAAGTCTCCTACAATGTTATCCATTTATATACTTATTCAGTTAACCAGATTTTATTTTTCCATTGTAAAACTATAATGAGCTTTCTGGGTGATACATAGGTCCTTAAATGTATTTTTTAAAATTGCTATCAATAGAGATGGATTCATAAGATTTCTGAATTTTGAAATATTATATGATCCTATTAGATTACTAGGATGGTAAATTACACTTTGGCCCTGATTATATTTACTTTGTATTTTGGAGTCACTTTAGTTAATTAATCTTTTAAAGGGAGACTGTCTAAATTATATAATCTTTTAAACCTTATACAGAGGCAATGCATATAAAGCTATAATATTCTGTTAACATTTACATAATTTTTAAATTAGTTGTGCCTTACACAAAATTTTTGTAAAAGTATTGAAAAATATAACATACAATCAAAATTACACTAATGATAGTTTTCAGTGGCCTGGATCTGCATTATTTTTATGAATAAAAAGTAAATTAATTCAGAAACAGCAAACAACAAAATTCAATAAATAAACAGAAGATAAAAGTCACCCTAATTCATAGGAATATTTGGACTATATATATATATACATATATATGGTCACATATATGTGTGTATAAATATATCAGTGTCCTTCAAATATCTGAATATTGCTTTCTATGTCCATATGGTTTTGAACAAGTGGTGCAAGCATTCAGTATTTTCTGTGTGCCCACACTTGTATAGTTCAGCTGGAATGCCATCTGGTATCACACTCTTCTCATTTTCATCAATTCGATTGCTTTCTCAATCTAGAAAATAGTAGATTGGTCATCCAACATGTCTCCAGATGGCTGCTAGATGAGTCTATGGAGTAGACATTGGATGAGTTCTATAAAGTTCATTCAGGGTGTCCTTTCTGTATTTGTAAGTTAATCACTTGTCCATGAAGAATCATAACTTCATCTTGGGGGCAGTGCTAGCATACTAGGCTTTGTGAAATGAAAGTATTTGGATAACCGATGAAAGGAATAAGAAAATACATTCATATCTCTCTGAGAAACAGATGGCTACTCATGCAGTGTTAGTTATTGAAGGCATTATCTATTTTTATATTTCTCCAGCAGCTCAAATGACATTTTAGTAGAAATTACATCCTCACACAAAGACCGTCTTTATTCTTTGAAGGACAACTGGTGAAATAAGGATGCACATATATGAGAATGAGTTTTTTTTAAAAACAATGGTATACAAAGAACATGACATCTGAAAAACAGTGGTATGCCAAGATTGATTCAGGGAGTCAATAAATGGAAGTGGAATGAAATCCTAATTATACCATGAGTGATTATAATATATAAGATTGTCATTAGATCCACAATAAATAATTATTACATATTTCGATTTAAGAAACATTTTAGGCAGTCGGAAAGACATCGTATTGGGCACTGAAACTGAAAAGACAAAAGTAAATTAATCCCTGCTTTCAAGAACTTCACTTTCTGTGGCAGAGAGGCAGTATATTCATAGACAGGTGAAAGGAGTGCATATGCAAAGTTAAAACAAATCAATTTTGGAAGGGAGAAAGCATTAACAACTGGTGGAATCAGGATAAATTTGTAGGAAGGAAGGAAGAGATTCTAAGAGATATACATAAGCAGGGTGTGAATTCTAGAGGTAAGGTATAGCTATATAAATATATAGGGAAGGTATGGAAACTGAGGATGGCATGCTGTAGCAGAGCAGTTTACATGCTTTCACAAGAATGTGAACTAATATAAGGACAGTGAGAAACTTTATACTGTAGAGCCTTAGGACCCACCTTAGAACCAGAAAGAAATGGATTCAAATTCTGCCCCTGGTGCATTCAAGTTGTGTGATCACAGTCAAGTTACTTAACTTTTTGACCAACCCAGCAATTTTTAAAGACAATTAATTCTGGAGGAGTTGTGATCTGTATATGTGGAGGGAGCTTCCACACAAGGAGTTATATGAATAACAAAGAGCTATTCATACTGATAAAATCAAAGGTCCAGAGTCCCCCTAAACTGTCCAGATGTATAAGAAATAAGGAAAGTAGGCACTCTCAGAAGCATCAGTTTTCCTCCCCACAACTTGACTGAGTATCCTAGAGTCTACTAATTATAGTTAATAAAATAGTTATCATCTATATAGTGTTTACTATGTGCCAGGCATTATGCTAAGTGCCTTGTTAATATTATCTCAGTTGATCCTCACACCAGTCCTGGGAGTCAGGTGTTCTATTATCATTTTACAATTGAAGGAATTGAGGCAAACAGAAGTTATGATTTGCTCTGGGTCTCATAGCTATTGTCTGAGGCTAGATTTAAACTCAGGACATCCTGACTCCAGTAAAAGCACTCTACCCACTGCACCATTGATTTAATATCACCCAAATTCACAATCCAATCCAAATAACAAGAATTTATTATGCAACTGCTCATGTGCCAGAAAACTGCATTTTATGTTTTTATAGTATTCTTTGTTCTTAGATACCATAGGAGAAAATTATAATGTAAAATGTAAACAAGTCATTGTCTCCTTATCTAATTCCTTACTATTTTAAATTGATTTCAATTGCCTCTATCTTGAACTTCCTATACTCTGTTTCTTTTTCTGAATGAGGGCCTGCCTTCTGAGCATGCTCTCAATTCTTTCTTTGGTTTTTTCCTTAATCAATATAGGTCAAGATATTGCTGCTATAGATAACAGACCACTTTATTTTAGCCTTCATGATGAGTTGTCTGAAGCCACGTCAATGATGTTACCTTATGTAAATAAAAATTCTTCTCATAGAATTCAAACAATTTTAAATCAAAGCATGATCAAAGTGGGAGCATTATTGTCAAATCTTCCTCATTACAGAAAGACCTTAATTTAAATTTGCTTTTACCATTCAACATGTTCCAGTTTTAATTGTTGCTTCTTTCTTAATACTTATAGGACTCAATATAGGAGATACCCTGCATTTTTCCACCCTATTCGTTCTCTGAAAAAGATTTCTCCGGTCAGAATATAGCCTTGACATTCACAGGTTTTAGCCTCCAGGTTTGATTATTGCAATGTCCTATTTTATGACCTTCCTAAGAACTTTTTTTTTTATAGCTTTAACTTTTGCAGAATTGCTTTTCTAAAATTTAGCTTCTTCAAAATGAATTCATACCATTTCTTTAGTCCCATGAGAAATGTATTTGCTTTGCTTACTGGTTAGCTTTGAATCCATTTTGAAACAATTTGCTGATGTATTAAAATGATGGCACCCTAATTGGACCCTGTGTATTTAGCAGAACTGTAGTCTTTGAAGAAGAATCACAAATGTCAGAAATTATCAAAAAGTTGATGAGTTCATCTTTTAATATAGTCATTCTAAAAATGCCAATTTCAAATAGCAGATAGAAAAAAAATTAATTAATTTATTTGAATTTAAGATAAGTTCTTCTTTCGTTATATTACGACTACAACTAAAAGCAATGTAGAGCAATGGATAGAAACTAGGCCTTAAAGCAAGAAAGACTTGGGTATAAGTTCTACTTCTGACAAATTCTCAGTATCAGACCTTGGGGAAGTCTCTTAAACTCTCACTAAGATAAATTGTACAAAAGGTGCCAGCTTACATGGCTAGAGAGTTTCTTCATCTAGAAAATCCTTATATAAATAAATTAAAATGAGAAAAAATTCATATATGGACTAGATATGTTTAAGTGTGTATATATGTATATGCACATACACATGTGTGTATGTATTAAATTACTATAATATACATATACATGTATACAGACACAAAATAGTTGTGCATGTATACATACAAATATACATATATACACAAATATTTATATATTACATAAATTAATGTGTGTCTCTATGTATATGTGTGTATATGTATATGTGTGTGTACGTGTGTGTGTGTGTATAAAATCACTAATCCATCAAGGCAGTCTGGACAAAGTTCAGCACACTGAATAGAGAATAAAAGTATGTCTAAGGTCTGTGTCAAAAAACGTCAGAGACATTAGTCTTTTTTTTCTTTCTTTCCAGAAATATGTTTTTAGATAAAAACAGTATGACCTCATAGATATAATACTTGATTCAAATTTAATAAGTCTTAGATAGGATTCTCCAACTTTGGACACTTACTAACTTCATGACCTTAGACAAGTTATTAATCTGAGCCTCAGTTTATCTGAAAAAACGAAGATAAGAACACTTTCCTCGTGAGGTGGATGACATGATCAAATGACATGATGGACATAATACACTTTGCAAATCTTAAAATGTTCTAATGATAATAGCATGTGATTTATTCTTCTAAAACATTTTATATATAAAGAAGTTCATTCACAGATTTTTAATGGTCATCACTCCATTGTTTCACAGTTCCTAAGTTTTCCTATCTGAATTTTTGTTTTATACTTGAAGTATCAAGTATTAGTTAATATTTGTTGATGATGGCTGAGGAGGAATAACGATAAAGCTCAAAGCATTATGGGCCATACAACACTAAATAGAGAAAATTGTTAAAAAACTGGTTTTACCATGTATATGAACGTAAGCAGATACTGAAATGACTCTCCTATTTAATAAAACTAGACAGAGCCTTTGGGAAAAATCTGAACAGAAATTCCTGCTCTAAAGGAAATTTGTTCCCATATAATTTTATATTCTATAGAAATATGTTCCTTTTTGTGTCATGTTCTTCTTTGGCAGTCTTGGGAAGCCTACGGACCCCTTTTCAGGGTAATGTTTTTAAATGAATAAAATAAGCACACTGGATTTCAAAGAAAACAGATAATGCTGAAATAGTCATCAAAATATTTCTTGAAACAAGTTCATGTACCCCAGGTTAATAATGCTAGCTTAGAACTTATTCCTATTACTAACTTGAAACTTGGGGTTCAATTTATTGCTTTAGGATAAATAAATGCAGTGTTAGTGATATGCATACTAATCAATGAAACTCAGAAACTGCAGTGGGATTGAGCAGCAAGCTTTTCTATATGAATTTCTAGTAAGGAACTGGAAATTATTTCTGAAATATAGAAATGTTTCTTCCTGCACTATTCTTACTGCAAAGCAATGCTCTTAAATGATATCATTCTTCACATAAAAAACAAATCTGATAAGAAGAAACTCTAGGTGCTTCCCGAGGATGCAGGAAGGAATGATTTGTCCTGATCTCAGACATGGAAATCAGAGAATTTTGCCTGCACCTCAGTGCTAGCAATTACAAGTTAGCAGAGTGCAACACTGTTGAAGAAAATGATAATTCTTTTCACTTTACCATCATTTACATTTTGTCATCTTTTGAAAAAGAGAAAAATGGCGAGAAAATCTGTATAGAGTTTACACACAAAAAGAGGATTGCAGCATAGAGAAATATGTCAGTTTACTATACCATATTTTGTTCTCTCAAAATATTACAGAATTGACACTGGGCATAATGGTGTTTGATGTTCAAAGAAAAATACAATATGTCAACATATCTATATGGGTGATGTGAATGGCTTTCTACAAAAAAGAATATGAACCTTGATACTGATAATTTCTAAAAGCATAATAATTTTTAAAAAGCCAGGTATGTATGTTGGTATTTGTGTGTGTATATGTGTGTGTTTATATTTAAATGAACTGTTGAATGCTAAGGCTTCTGTAGTTATTAAGCAGTTTTTACAAAAATCTTAGAGTTTGTTTCTGTCATTTTCTCTTACATATCCTTTTCACAGTTAAGTATGAATCTCTAGAGCGGTTATGACTAAGGTAATAAACTTCAGAGGACAATATAAACACCATTATATACAAACAACACATTGCTAGTCTTGATGTAACTTAAGTAGTGTATTTTGTATGAACCCAACCTTTCCACTTTTTGAAATAGCAAAATAGACTGTTGTGCTTCTTCTCACATCTTGTAAATATTATTTACATGTCTGGGTTATGTTTCCATTTTTATGGTTTCAGTCTATTCTGTGGCATATTCGGAGAGGGAGAGACAACTCTTTGAAAGACTGATTTGGGATGGGTTATTTTATACCATATTCCACTGATCTGGTGTGTGTAAAATCAGTAGAAACATTGAATCAAGGTCAAAGAGTCATAGGCTTAGAGTTAGAACATCTTCAGGATTCATGCTAGACCATTTCTTTGTACAGATAGTTAACTTGTAAATAGTATTCTAAGTTTTGCAAAGCACTTTAAATAAAAATATCATTAATTACATCTTATTATCCTTATTTTAAAAATGAGTTGACTGAGATCAAGAAAGTTTGTGTTCAGGGTCACAAAGCAAGCTTGTAAGGGTCTGTGGAAGGATTTGAAATCAGGTCTTTTTTGACTCCAAGTCGGACACTTTACATACTATACCACTGAGTGCAAAGAAACATAATGCTTACCCAAGATCACACAGGCTGCAAGGAGAACTGGCAATTGAACCTATGTCGGACTACAATTAAATCACATTTCTAACTGCTCCATTCTGAGGCAAGATAAAAAAAACTATAGGAAAATACTAGATGGAGTTTGGGATATATATGGAGCAGAACAGGGCCATGGGTGGGTGGAAAGTGGAAGACCGGAAGTCACAGTAGGGTAGTCACTCCACTTTTACTTCTCAGAAATTCAATTCAACTCAACAAACAAGTGTTAAGTATCTCCTGTGTTCCAGGCACTGGATCCTGAGGACAAAAATAGAAAAATAAGACAGTTCCTTGTGCTCTATGAAAATCTGCACTGATATCACTTGAGTTTACATATACTAACAGAATGCTACTATTTTACTAGAAGCTAGTAAAGAAAATAGATTGGTTAGACATAATACAATCACTTCAATGGGTGATTATACCTAATGAACAGAGCACTAGGTCGTAAGTCAGAAGACTTGGGTTCAGATGCCATCCCTTGAACTTACAATGTGATCTCAGGCAAGAAATTTAATTAACTTCCATGAGTCTCAGTTTCCTCATCTACAAAAAAATAAAAAACTAGATGGTCTCTGATTCCCTTTGTCATTCTTGATCTTTGATCCTATGTAGAGCAGTAGTTGGAACAGTAGTCAGCTAGAAATGGAACAGCCTGGGCTGCTTCTACAGGATCTGGTAACATCCAGTTTAGAGGTAATTATTCCTACTCAACCAAGGTAATCGGGAAATTGGCCCACAGACCATATTTGCAGTCTTATGTAAAGAATAGTGATTCAATATTCAGTAATGGTTAGGTACTTTCCGTGCTCAACCCTGAGGTCCTTATGCAAATATAATTGCTGTAGAAATGGAATGGAAGTTTTGTGTGCAAAATGACTGCAGGAGTAGGTCCTTAATCAGATTTACACAGAAAAGGGGCAAAAGCATCTCATCACATGCATGCCAAATGAATAGATGGGCTGGAATGGGAAAATCAGATATTTTTAATTTTAACACAAAGATTAGCTGTAATAACGATATGCCCTTTATTCTCTCTTTGCAGTATGATTTGTATTCAACAAATAAAAGGCCTAAAGAGGTTAGTGTTTATTTGTTTATCATTTTATCTGTGAAAGATATTTACTATAAGGAGCTCAAAGGTATTAATCACCACAACTTTAGTTTTAAAGTAGAAAGTAAGAAAGAAGAGGTAGAAGAATTTCTAAAAGTAACTATTATTTATAAAAATAAATTTTTTGTAAATAATAAGAAATCACAATCACTACATGAGACCACTTGTTGATAGTAGAAGGTTCTTTGGACAAAAGTAAAACTGCAACATCATGAGGTGAAAATGATCAAAATGTACTTTGGTTAGCAACCAAGCAATGAACAACCCATCCTAACCTCTGCAAACCGGGTCAGACCCAAACTTTATCAGCCCCATTAAGTTCAGATAATAAGAGTCCTAGGGGCAGACAGAGGAGGTCAGGTCAATTACAAGGCAGTTTGCTGGCTGATTTGTGGTCATTGGTTTGATACAGGACTACACCCAAACAATTAGGTCTCATTTTTAGGTAAAGCACTCTTGGATCTAAGCTATTTTACTCCAAGCCATCCTCTATCCATGTACTCTCTGGAACATGGACCAAGGTATGAGACTAGTCTTTAAGCTCCATGACTCCGTTTTTGCAAGGTTTCAGAGTGACATCCATTACAAATTTTCTTTGTTTAACCTATGCCAGAAATTGAAGTGCCCCTGAGTATAAATGACAGGAGAATAGGCCTGGAAATCTTTTCTTTTCAGTGAACAATACAGTCTCATTTTACACAATAAAGCTTGGAATGCCTCATTTTGTGCCGATAGTGGGCACTTTTGGAGTTCCTCATCCTCCAATAGTTAAAACCTATGACTAAGAAGTGGCCACTTGCAAAGAAAGATAAAGCGGATTAATGAGCATGAAATTCAGACATGTATAGACCCTGTAATGCATGATAGAATGGCATCTTAATCTAGCTCTATTTGTAGATAAATAAAAATCCCACTCTAAAAAACAAAAAACTTACATTGCCGGTTACTTTTGCTTTAAGAGTTCTTTCATTAAAGCAACCTTAGTAGAGAAAACAAAATGCTTTCTATGACAATCTTAGCACTATCAAATAGAAGGTGAGCACGATAGTGAAACTGATCCAAATAAAATATATACTAGACAATATTACCAATGAATCACCATCCCAATAATTACCAAATGAATATATAACTTATAAACATATCAAAGTAAGTGTTACTATAGGGAAATAAGGCAAGGTAGAAGAGGGGACTAGCTGTGGAAATGGTTAGGAGTAACTGAGTTGTTTCCAGAAGCTTAAACCCTAGGCTATCTGGCCCTTGTCATAGAATGCAAATTAATATTTGTTTTTACACCAAAGATAAAGGAAGACCTTTTCCTCCACCTGCTGCTCAATGCTTAAGTTACTGTTTTGTAATTACAATAAAATGTAAAAATGAGAATTCCATTTAAGTATGTCCCACTCCCACATTTCTACTGCCAAAATAAAACGAAAAGGATTTTTAAATGACCTAATTAGTCTGTAGTTGTTGTTAGTGAGATTAGACTTTGAGCTATAAATTCTCTTCCTTTAGGGAAATATCATGGAAGGTCAAGGTATTAATAACAACCCAGCCTTTTGATCCGATTGCAGTAATTCACAGAATATTTATCAAATATCCATTATGTTCAGAGGTCTGTGTGTCAGGTGCCACCTGAGAAGCAAAAAGGTTAGCTAAGTTTTTGGCCCTGACCTACAAACAAGTTGCATTTTTAATTAGTTTCAATTCCTTAATGTAAAATTATATTTGTATTTGTTGATTAAAAATTAGTACCTCCCTAATATCCTACAGGAAATCCAAAAAATAATTTAGATCCGTATAATTAAGAAGCAGCACTAACATATGACTAGAAGGGTAATATATAGCATACTTTGTGAGAAGTCTTCTCAAACATTTAATCAGGCAATCATATAGTCAACTTGTAAAGCGTTTAGATAGCCCATTTTATAGGTCAAGAAAAAGAGAGCTGAAATGGTAGCCTACAGTTAAAATATTTGACTTTTCATACATTCAGTCCAATTGTTGATCTGCCTTTCTGAAATGACATTTGCCTTCCCCTTCCATTTTTTTTATTAGTAAGGGGAAAAAGATGTATCCAATTTCATTTTGAGAAATTCGGTGCAAGGCAATAATAATTTAGGATCTTCCGTATTTTATCTTTGTTTTCAGCAGTAGCCCAAGATACGGAAATATAATGAATAGTGGAAATTGTGTGTATTTTTTCTGGGAGTATAGGCAGAATTTTAGTTAGTTTCATTTTCACAACTCAGTGTCTAGTGAACTCTTATGATGGCCTAGCTTTGATTTGTAATGCTTAATTTGCTTTCATGCTTTGGGATATTACTATTTTAAGATTTTTTTTGAAACATTACTGGTAAGGTTAATAGTAGCCAAAGTTTAGAAATCTTTGAATACCCTGCTTTATCATCATCTAAAAATGCCTTGTAATTAGCTTTTTCCCTCTTTTATAATTAGCATTTTACAGAATTCTTTTCACTATAATGTCAATCCCATAGTTTCATAAACCATTACTAAAACATCAGGGAGTATCATTTATAATGTATAGCAATCCATTTTGATCCAAGAAAATAGACCTGGTTGCAGTGTGCCATTTTTGGATTCTTTTTTTAAAACATAATTTGAGGTAAATGCTAAAATTATGATCTTGCTTGATTCCTGCTGTTGAGCCAGCCGTGACACAAAGGAAGATGCATATCAAAAAGAAGAATGTAAAATAACTAGGGAATAAGAATGCCTTGATTCAATAGAAAAGCTGCATCTGTATCCTTCTATACTAATATGTCAATTTCAGTTCTTATGCTTAATATTTGTCCTGAATCTGAGTTCATTTATGCTAATTTAATACCCTTTATTTCTTCATTTATCTCTTCTTATCTGACTAGCTATTTCAATATTCTCTCTTTTAAAAAAAATGGTAGGTTCCCCCACTTAAGTTTACAAATAAAGAGCCCTGAAAATGGGAGACTTAGATCATTCCACAGAATAAAGAATATCCTGAATGCATTAAAATATTTGTTCACATTGGCCTTCATGATTCTTTTTATACATTCATGATGGTTTGTAGTTACCATATAATTATCATTTTAATAGTTCCCTATTAGAAATAACCACAAAAGAAAACAGAACTCATAAGAGTTTCTATGGAAATGTCTTGGGCATCATCAATTGGTAATTTTATGATAAATATATGAATCACCTTCTCTGTTTCATTCATATGAGAAACTAAATTAGTGACCTTCAACTTCAAAACTGTTGCCTTGTTTTGGAGTGGGCTGGTCATGGATGTCTATAGTGGAATATAAAGTGGAAGGTTTTTCAGGCAAATAATTGCTTGAAAATTGACTTCTAATACACATGCTTTCTGAAAGAACTTCCGAGAAAAATGAAGCCATATTATCTGAAGATAATACATAAGATGTTCCTTGGAATTTAAGCTGATTCAAAAATATATGGGATTGTTCAAAAGATAGACAATATGAATAAAGATAGTATTTTTTTCCCACTTGAGGGTTAGCATATGTTTTCCTTGGTGCCTGGAAAAGGGTAGCCATAGATTGCTATGGTCAATATGCATCCATAGTGAGAGGATTATGGGCTACATGCTTACAATGAGTCATGACAAGATTTATACCAAAATAATTCCATATATATGTTCAAATATGAGAGATCATGTTAAGGGCTGTGGTACTGAGTTTTTTTTTAACTACTAAAAGCTGAATTAAAAATGGAACAGAAAAATAAACCATTTGTGATATTTCTTTTTAATTCCATCAAAACAAAACCTAAGCTATATAAGCACTTGACCTGCAGTCCTTATACAGTGAAATAGCACAAGTATGATTTCTGAGCTACTGTGTTGTTAGTTGCTAGCTGTTTTATTCTGAATCTGTGATTTCATTGGATAGTTTCTATATGGAAATTTCCTCCATTTCGATAGAATAGAAATTCATCTGTAATTTATAGTCAGAGAATTGCCTGGAACACTAAGTGTTACAAAATGACTTTCCCATGGTAACACACCTTATACGGAGGCAGTACTTGAATACAAATCTGCTTGATTTGGTCATCCTTCTGTCCACCATGCCATGTTGACTCTCAAAGTTGTGGTTAGTGCCTACTTGTAAGTAAAAGCTAAATCCATCAACATTCTGACTTATAAAAAATTATTTCTAGATCTTGTGAAAATGAAGTTCTTAATCTTGAAATGTTAACCTGGCCAAATCATGGAACATTTTTTGAATCTTCAAGAATATCGAGATTTCCTTAACATATCACTTGTCTATCATTTACATAGTCCAGGAGCGCACAAATTATCCCACTAGTAACTATGATTTTCCATTAGCTTTGGTGTTTAAGTTTGATGCTCAACTCTGACATAGAAGGAAAACAAAACCAAGGTGAAAGCCACATCAAATGTCTAATTAATAATTTAGGAGTATTTGAAGAGGGTTGGGTAGATTCCTGCCAATAAGTAAACTGAGAGTAAGAAAAACTAAATGTCAAAAAAGACTGAAAAACTGAGAGGATGTAAAACTAAATGTCAAAAAAAGGACTGAAAAATGAAGCAGATTCCCATCTGGATCCCCCCTTCTCCTTTTAGTCTTGAATTAAGGAATCTGGTTTATACTGTAGATTGTTACATACATTTTCACAAAGAAGATTATTTGTCATATTAAGCTTTTTCTGCTTACATGCCTATATATGGGAAATACTAATTATCCCTTTAGTCTAATTTAGATAAAAATTACTCATTGAATGCTCTCCAGTTGAAGCTCCCAAAGATAACTTAGCCCTAGGTAGCAAATAGAGTTCTGGGATCATGGGATCATAGGATCATAGATGAATATGTAACAATTCCTTTTTAATGATTAATAACATTTTTTCTAACCATTTCCTCTAGATTTCACTGATCAAAAATTAGCTATATTTGCATATACCAGAAAATATTGCTTTTCCTTCTTATTTATATATTTTTGGCTCATTGGGGCCTTGCTGGACTAACTGTTCTTTGACCCTTTGCCAATAAATAAGTTTCTTCTCCTATTTCTTTATACAGGAGTTTCGTTTGAGTGAATTTTATTTAAAGCATTATTTAGTGAGCTAAATATCAAGTCTTATGGATGTTTAGATATTAATTCTGGTGCAACTTTCCCAGAAAACAATATTAGTATAAGCAGATGATCTTTTCTTAGTCCTTAGCATCCAGAAACAAATACTCTTAACAGTCATTCTCCCTTTGAATTTGTGTTTTAAAGTGCTAAACAGGATGCAATTCACTGCATTTTAGAGTTACATTTTAAATATTTTTAGCTTCTGAATTTCTAATATTTCCATAATGGCTTGGATGAAAGCAATGGTCTGATAAACTAAGAACATATTAGCTTCCTATGAAACAATCCCCAATTAGTGTCATGAGGACTCATGCAATCTCTTTACCAATAAGAAGATCATGTTGTCATTTTATAGCCCATCTTCTACATTTTAAAGTGATTTTTATAAGCACTGTATTTAGGAAATTCTTTTGAAACTACTTTGGCACTTGAACATTTTCTTTTAGATACTCAAAGCATCATCTTTAGGCAATTCACTAGCACTTTACAACCGAGATTTTATTTTTTAAGGTGAATGTGACACAGAAGAGGGAAAAATGTTTTATTATAGTTCTAATGTTCAGAAAATACATCCAATACTCTGCAGTCTGCCTATCATCTACTTGTTATGCAATCAACCTAATTCTCTCAGTGTCTAGGCTGGGAAATATTAATTACTCCCTTAGTCTAATTTAGACCAAAGTGGCTCATTGAATGCTCTCTAGCTGAAATTCCCAAAGACAACTTATACCTAGGTATAAACTCAGATTCTAGGATCATAGGATCACAGGGACATGAGAGACCATCTAGTCTAAGCCTCTCATTTTACTGATGAGAATACAGGTCAATGGAGGTTAAGTGACTTACCAAAGGTATCATAGGTAGATTCAAATACAAATTCTTTGACTTAAGATTCGGGACATTTTCCACCATACTACACTAACTCAAAAAAACAGAATAGTAAAAATGATATCGACAATACTAATTTATTTGGAATCTGTGTTTGAAATCAAATGATAGATCTTTGTTTCCCTGCCGAGAGAATAAAATAAACTGCTTGTGAAAGGGTTAAAAAAAAAGACTATGGAATTTATTCTAGACAACCTTCTGATAAACTTAGGATTTTAAGTACTGAAAGTAAAATATAATGTATGTAAGTCTATAATTGAATGTATTCTATAATTGCGATGAATATAAATCTAAAATTTATCCCGCTCAAATTATCTAAAATGTCTATAGAGCCTAAATTCCTCCACTGTATATGTGTGTATGTATATCTTTATACATGCATATATATTCAAACTTTATGCTTCTCTTTGTGCTGTGCAGACTAGGTCTCATCCTAAGAGGATTTAGTTAAACAACAATTGACAGAGAATTATATTTTCAACATTGTGAGCAATGCATTTCTGGATAGCTAAAAAAAATCAGTCTAAAGTGAAAATCTTCTAAAGAGCAGAAAAATGCATTTTGATCAGGTGCATATTTTAAAAATCACATTTGTAAAGTACCTTGAAGATTGTTGATTTAATTTTTTCAAAGACTATAGGACTAGATCATCCTCAAATAAAATTCATCCTTAAATAAAATTTCCTTTCATAAAGACTACAGCCTTAGGTGCAGTGCCAGGCTTTTAGCACCTTCTACAATAAATGGTTTTGTCAAGTTAGCAAACTACTTCTGTTGGCTCTGAGCCCTAGTTCTACTAATGGCTTTGGGAATCATCTATATGCATTATCATGCTTATCCCTAGCTTCCTAAAAGCACAGGTATTATGGTGGTCCCAGGTATTCTAGTGCTTTTTTTTTAAAGGGGAGCATCATCATTCCGTGCCTACATCCACGTTTTAATTATAGAAATAAAGTAATTTTTGACTTTCAGGGCTTTATACAGCACTCAGTCCTTTCCATTCCAGTCATATCTCATCCTAATTGTTTTGAGAGACTTTCTATACCACAGAAAAAGCAAATAGCAAATCTCTGCTGGAAAATGTTTTTCACAGTCACTGCCATTTAACAGTCTCCTCCATGAAGTCTTCTCTGACCAGCTGAGACCAGTAGTACAGTTCCATCTGTGATATATATTTGGTACTTATCACATCAGGCCTTATATTTTCAATTCCTTTTTATATATACACACATTTGTACATATAGAGATAGATACATCCTACCTACTGACTATATTTGTGTATCCACATATGCATATGTATATATGTTTACACACACACACACACACACACACACACATTCTCCAGTTGATTTAAGCTCCTAAGAACGGAAAATGTATCTTCTACATCTGTCTCTTTCTCTGTGCCTACTGCAGTAGCTTGCACATAGTAGGTGATCAGAGCAGTTGTTAAAGCTTTTTGAAGTATTTGGAGAAATTCCTTTGACCTACATAGGCCAAATATATTTTTCTCTTTGCAGTATGAAAATTTCTTTGCATTTCTCTCCTTTTCCCTAAGTGAAAAATTGTGTAAAAAAAATAGTGAAAACAAGCAGCACACACTGTAGATGCCTCAGACATAAAGCAGCTCACTTCTCAATTTGGTTTCAGGGTACCATTTGTACCCATGTCTATGGTATAGGTGCATTAATAAGAGAACATATTTTGCCATATTTTAAAACCTATCCATTGTACTTTGAATTAAAAAATACATATGAATCTGTAAAAGCAATGCAACTTTTTAAAACCTCAAAAGGATAGCAATTTCCTGTAGCATATATTTAACCCCTCCCTCTTTCTCTCTTTTTAAAGTTATTATTGTTTTCAACCTGTTATTTTATTATTGTGAGAGAAGTTCCAGTGTGGAAATTCCTTCCATCAATGCTGATCGACAGATCAGTTTTTGTCTCATAATCTTAATTTTCTGGAACACTAAGACATTAAATTGCTTTAACATGGTTACAAGTCAGTACATATAGGAGAATACTGGAACTTAGCTCATTCTGATTGTAGGGTTGACCCAGGCCCTCTCTATTCAGTACTCTATGCTGTCACATGAGCAGCTTTGGAATAAGAAAATACTTGGTTCATGTACTAACTCTAACATATTTATATGTATGTGTAAGTATGTGTGTACATACATATACATATATGTAAATTTATAAAATATCATGTGTGTATAGACATATGCATAACAGGTAGAAACTTAAAAGAAGTAAAATGACAGAAGATAAATTTAATCTTGTTTCTGACTTTGAGGAGATTACTTTATGAACCTAGTCCTCTAACTTGTTAGTACACCTATTCATTACCCTGTAACGTGCATCTGATTTCTCCTCCAAAATACATATTAGCTCAGATATCTGGGAAATGTCTATATATATGAACAAGAAAATAAACCAGTAACAATGGTGGGAGACATCTACTCCTTAGTTAACTGTTATTTTTAGATACTAAGATCTGGTATAAGAAAAGACCACAAAGGTCTGAAAATATTTCCATACTTCCTTCTTGAATTATAAGGAAAAGCCCGGGAGAAAAGAGAAAAGCAATCCATAGCAGTTGGGATGTATAGGAGGAAAGATCTCAATAATAATAGAAAACCAGGTGTCTTGAATGAACCTGGACTAAGTTGTCCTAACACAGAATGTTTGGATGAGGAATCCGAAAGAAGAAACTACTTTCAACAGAGATCATGTCAGAGTCATTTTTAGGACCCTTAAAAGATATAAAAAAAAAACCAGAGGAATCCCTGCCCTGTGTCTATTTCAGGGCCATTACCAAAAATGTTGTAAGATCAGAAGGCTGTGTTACTCTTCTCTCCAAGGAAAAAGATGTATAAAGTGAGAAAACAATCCCATCCTACTGCAAGCCAGAGCAATAGTTCTGCCTGTGTTCTTCTTATCAATGCCTCAGAAAAAGGAAAGAAATGCTGCAGATGCTTAACATGAAAGACTGCATCTCTACTTCCTTTCTCCCTTTCCTCATAAACTGAATGGAACTGTTGTTATAAGACAACACACTGCTGAGTTAATGTAACTTAAAAATTTACAGCAGGTTGTATGCCTGGAGGCACATTATGGTGCCACCTGTAGGCATCTAATTCCACTGAAAATAATAAATAATTGTAAAGAATTCCTCAGAGCCTAGAGGATACTGGATGAGAATAGTGTTGCTAGTTCCCTCCAACACTGATTCTGCTGTGGAGGAGGATTAGAGGACTGTGCTCTTGCCAACAAATATGAGTAATCCTTTTCCCCACAAAAGAGTCCAGTGAATACAAAACCCAACACCTGGGTTCCAGATATACCCGGCAAATTTCTTTTATTTGTGCCATCGCTAACCCACCTGCAGAAAGTGCCACATGGTAGCTGCTTAACTTAGTATGTTGATTCCATTTAAGGGGAACTTTTCATCATCATAAAGAAATCTATTTTGTCTACCTCTCTGCTTCCAATGTATTTTCTTGCAGCCTTTTCCTTATTCTCTGTCAAAGGGAAAGAGGAACAGTGGGGGACTTAATTGTTAAAATTCCAGACATTCATTTGAAATATGTTAAGACATAGCATTTTAGCAATATCCATCAACCCTAACCTTCTTGACTAAGAGATGAGAATTAATGTATTAATTTCCTAGTGTGCTACTAAAAAAATTAAAAATAAGTGGCTATCTATTGTGATTTGACCTAGGAAAGTGATTCTTGTCATTTGGTTACTGTATTTGGTATATTGGTATTTTTGGTATATTTGGTATATTTTCTCTCAGATTATTTTCTACATCTTGTATCAATGGCAAATAACTTCAAATTCCTATGCCTCTTTCTCTGAGATTGCGTTAGAAGGCAGACTTTATTTTTATGTGGCCAAGTTTTAATTTCCCCTCTGACTCTAATTAAAGTTATCCTGTCCACATGAGGCTGATAAGTGTTATAAACCTAGGACAATCTTTATTCACAGGTAGAATCACATGACTTGGGATGAAGTAAACTTTGTTTAAATTACCATTTAAAGAACCGAAGATTGGATTTCAGGTGGTATTAAGTTGACATTTACTTTTTTATTTATACTACACGAAGGGTTAATAAGGTTGGCATAACCTTATTCTCTGCCAGCTCTTCTGCAAAGTATTTCAGGATCACTGCCAAAATAGATTTTAACCCTTTTAATCTCGTTAATAATCCATAGCGCTCCTCAAACTGCCTATGTGAAAACAGAGTTGAGAGCACAGTTTGACCTGATATCCAAACTAGGGAATGGAGGGAGAAAAGCTTACATGCCCTTTTGGTTGCTATGGTGAGTTTCATATTTTGAGGAAACCTCTGTTAGATGTCTTAAAATAGATCTCTGCCAAGAAAAACACTGGTCCAGTGGCATATGTTGGCTGAGCTTCACAAGGTTGCTCAAATTCCCTTCCTTTGTTTTTCCCTCTGGGGGTGGGGTAGGAGGGGGGAGGGGGGCAACCCCCCCAGGGCCACTGCTCCAAGAATCAACCTACTAGTCTGGCAAGCTGAGAATCCAGAAACTTGCTGCTAATTACAGTGTTTACAATTCCCAACCTGTTTATTGGCGCCAGCAATCAAACTGTGTCCTCTTGAGTGTACCCAAAAACACTTGCTGGCTTGAGTTTACCAAGGTTTCAAGCTGGTTACATTAATTATTGTTAACTTAAAATCATGTGTTGCATAGAAACTTTAATTGGCTGATTTAAGGATGAAAATCTGTCCTTTAAATTTTAAAAAGCATTCTGTCTACATTGACAGAATTGAAGAAATTTGTAAAACATATCATTTCCTTGACAACATTTATGATGATTTTTAGGGACAAGCTGCTATGATTATACAGAATGTACTGTAAATCGAAGGGTGGGCAATGGGGATGGGAATGTTACTGGGATAAAAGGAAAGATGGTTGTGGTATGAGAAGACATTTCTAATAACCCTTTCCACTGGATAACTGTCATTAAGTATGGAGAGAAATCCACAACAGAAAGCCTTGATTTATGTTTAAATTATTCTATGTAAGGTAAATTAGATACATACATATTATAGAATTATTCATAGGTAATAAAAATTAAACTTCCTTTCTTAAGGGGACAGAACTGGTATCAGGAATATTTGGGGGGCAGGCATTGCTTTTTTTTTAAACAAACTCAATCATCATCGGGGCTTTTTTGAGAATGAAATTCAATTTTCATTAACTCTAGTTACCCTCTTAATTGCAAGTATTTCTTTGTTTGAGGAGGCAACTGACAATAAGACCTGATATTTGTAGCTGAAAGGGTCATAGATTTAGAGTTTGAAGACACTTTAGAGGTCAACTAATTCAATTGTTTCATTTTATACATGAGGAAATTGAGCACAAGAAAACCTGAATAACTCCCCCAAGTTGTGGTGGTGGCATTTAGCAGGGCAAGGATGAAAACTACATCCTCAGGCTTCAAATCCACCATTCTTTCCTTTACACCACAATGAATGTTCCTGTAATTTCTTGGATAAGGGACCACATACTAAAAGCACATTTTCACAAATGCTTAGTGCTATAAATGTTATAGATGCCATCATCTGACTGATCACCATAGCAATGTTTTTTAAAAGATGATTTTTGTAGTAGAAGTAAGAAAAGTTTACCTTAACTTGGAAATTCAGATACATTTTTTTAAAAAAGGTGAAGCTACAAATGGATAGGTCAACCAGATTCTCTGTTCGTGTCCATATAATGCCATCAGATTGTAAAGGAAACCCTCAGTGGGAAGAACCACTGTAGAGATACGTAGGAAGACATGAAGAAGAGTCTTATGAGATGGATTCTGATTAGTGTAATTACAAATATCAATATGAGATAATGGATCCATGGGATCAGTACCAAAATACAACCCCAAATTGAAAAGCCATGTTTTTTAAGCATTTCATGTTTGCCTACAGAAATAGACATTAATAATTATATTCTGAATTTATATTTAGGTTTCTTTTTAAAGATAGTGAAATAGGATGACACAAAATGCATTTTATATATACACAAATATGTCTCTTATTTTTATAATTGTCATTTAACAAGTTATAAATGGTAATTTCTTGTTATGATTGTTTCAGTTGATTTAAACCCATTTCCACATAGTAGGAAAATTTTATTTGATAGTTTCCAGTTTTAGGAAAACAAATTAGAAATGGATGCTATAGATTTTTTTCAAATTTCCTTTGAATTTTATGGGCTTGGGGCTGTGGAAAGAGTTAACCTAAGTATAGTTAGCGGTTGATTTGTAATTCTGCTTTTAACTGAAATATTTGTAAGCTGAGTAGCTCAAAAATTAGGATATTTATTTAAAGCAATCAAAATAGTTTTACAATATTCACTTGCTGCCTTTA
Source organism: Potorous gilbertii (assembly GCA_028658325.1). NCBI lineage: Eukaryota > Metazoa > Chordata > Mammalia > Diprotodontia > Potoroidae > Potorous > Potorous gilbertii. The sequence goes on from CM053770.1 coordinate 459,181,305, forward strand.
ATGGAGAGTTTAGTAATATGTAATATTTTATTTGGTCTTTTAAGTAGACAGTGCTATGTGAACACATCTTCAGGGTTATATTTTCAGAATCTATGTCTCTTACCAAAAGTCACAGAATCATAACTTGAGAGCTGACCTGGTTCTTAGAGCCTACTTAGTCAGCTCCACTTATTTCGAAGATGAGAAAGGTGAGGCTCAGAAATGGTAAGTGACTTGTCCAAGATCACGTGGTAACGTAACCATGATTCAAACTCAGGCCCTTTGATTCCAAACTGTTCCTTTTCCACAATTTCAGAAAGTATGTTAGGGATCATTAGACCAATCCCTTCATTTAGCAGATAAAGAAATTGAAGCCTGAAAAATTTTAGTGACTTGGACCAAACTCAAATAAATATTAGGTGTTTCAATTGGGAATCAAATATAGGCTATATGGTTTTGATTTCAGTGCTCCTTCTATGATACCAAGCTATTTAATTACTATGTATTACGCTATGTATTTTAAATGATTTAAGGCTTTGGATAGTTTTCTCAGAATTGGATGCATTTATCAAAAAATTGCCGTGACAGATATCTTGGTGACCTAGTTATTAGCATTTGTAAGGAAGCCAAAGGCAAACGGATGTAGAGACCAGGTATGTCTCTTGATTCTGGGTTGTTGATCCACCAGGCTTGAAACATGTTGACGAGGTTGTATAGAGAAAACTACACTATACCATGGTCAGTTTGTTACAAAGAGAAAAGAACTCAGTCAATACCAGAAGTTGATTTGCCAAAAGAAAAAGTTGTGTTCTTCCTTCAAGTTGTGCTCAAATTTAGTTGGGTCTCAAATTTAAATAGCTTAATCATTTTCTAGTAAGTAAAATGAATATCACAGAAGAAAACATTTACCACATAATCACCATTGGCAAACAAGCTGAAAACTACACTACACTACACTATACAATACACACACACACACATACATACACAGAGTACACATTTGCATCTGCCCCAAAATGTGTTGTTCTACATTACATGATTAATAAATATTCTTGACTTCCTGGATCACAAGGGATTATCATTAGTATGAAATAATCACTAAGACTTCTAAAAGTCTCTTTAATTTTAATCTAATGATAAAGGAGAGAGTGGGGGAGGAGGCCTTGGCTTTTAGAGTTTACCTTCCTAACCAGAACACTGTTCACTGTGATCTAGTTTTAGATGGCAAAAATCTATTCAGAAATATGCCTTTCTTTTCCTTAGTCATGCTAATAGGTTTGCCTCTTTCTTTGAATACATATACAGATAACTTTATAGTGATTTCTTTTAAATGCAGAAAGTGTAAATATATTTGAAGGAAGATACATGCATTTAATTTCTTGCAACACATAAAATTGTATTAAAAAGAAATATTAGATAAAAGTGTTATTTGCATCTAGTCTTACATGGAAAGAAAAAAGAAAAATGAATGTGCTCTCCCAGTCAATTTGAGAAATTCAGGAAAAAATGATTGAATTCTAACAGGACAGATAAGGAAATCTTGTCCATAGAAAAACCACACCTGCAAAGATAATCCATCTTTTTCATGAACTGCAATGACTAAGCATATGTCAAATCCATAGCGTATATACTATTATATAGCATTTGGGTATTAGTTTACTCAGACCTCTTCTTAAAAATATCCAACTGAACTGGTTTGTACAAATCCAAGAACAAAATTCAGCTTAAAGGAGCTCTATATTCTTCAGAATGGAAACAAGTCCAAGATTGCCATTACAATCACACTTTGTGAAATTCTGATAATTTTTTCATGACCCTAAACAATGTTTAGGCTTCATAGATGGTAGGATATAAGGGGAAAGGAACATGTATTTATTAGCCACCTACTATGTGGTTCAAAGCACTTAACAGGAAGTTCTTGATCAAATAAAATAGCTAAAGTTTTTGGATTTCGAAAGTTCTAAACCCTATCGCTTCTGTTTTAGGGCTGATTCACAAATGACCTTCTCTGGCATGCAATCTAAACATGACACAAGAGGAATTAGATTTGTCATACTGATGTGTGTTTTAATTCAGGCATTCTAAATTTCTTCATTTTATTTTGTAATAAATTTACATTGCACTGTGCACTGGAAGCCTATATAACAGCAGGACTGTATTGAGAAGTAACTTTCTAAAGGCAAAACTGGACCTTAAGCTGGACCTTAAGCGCTTTTTTTCTCTCTCCTTTTATAATTTAACCTTCCTAAAGTCCATCTTTGCAGACTGATTTACTTCCTATTAACATGCTAAGATCCAGATTGCCTGCCTCTCCCAATTGCTTACTTACAATCTGTGTCCTTCCTACTCAAATGTGATTTCATTTTCAAATTGATTCAGAGCCTTGTACCAGACAGACAAATCTACTGAAATTATAAGCAGAGCTTTGGAGCTCAGCTGCTTGTGTATCACTGGGGGCTAGAAAAGACTCTAGCCCATCTTACCAGGTCACCAGCCATCACTCCTTCCTACAAAGTAAGAGTTCCAGTACTTGAAATCAAAATTAAACAGCTATAGGCCATAACTGGGATTGAGATATATTGAGGAGTAAGAAATCTTTCCAGTACTTCCTCGGGACCAGCTACAGCTCTGTCCATAAAAACTTGATTGATTCTGTCACTTCTTTAAAATCTCATCTACACAATTATAGGCTTAACATTTTCAGTATTTTCCCCCTAGTCTTCAGTATTCATTTGACTAGTCAAAATCAAATCTTTTCTAAAGAAATACGAAAAAAACTTCCCCAAATTTAGGTTCAACTGGCAGTACTTCCTAGAGAACTTAGTGAAATTTATGATACACCACCAAGGAAGATTCCGTCAAAGTCTCAATAGTGGAACCTTAGAATTCAAATTTATATAGCAATTGATGCTGAATCATCTCAAACCAGGCACCAGATTCACCAATAAGACCCTGAAACTTTCAGCATTTAAGTAGAAGTAAAATCATCCAAGCATGATCATTTTGTTCTTTTTTTATCTACTCAAAATAATCTGCTTTTGATGACTGTTTTACTACAGCCAGAATTTCAGCTAGATACAAAACTGTATGTCTTTTATCAAACTGTAGGCAAAATATTGTAATAATAAACTGAATAAAGTAGTAGCTATTGAACTATACAATTTTAATTTTTGAGAAAACTGTTGCTCTCTGTGGTGCCTAAAGAGGTCATGTTATTTTGAATGTTCTGGAATAAGCATATGTCACCTTTCCAAATAAAATTGTACTTTTTTTGTCTTCCAAGCTATTAACGAGCCAATTTAAAAATTGCTCCATTGCTCCTAACAAGGTATTTGCCTTTAAAAATTAGCACATCATAGTGGTTACTATTATTTTAAAATTCATTTTTGATTTCCAGTAATTCTTCAGTTTAAAACAAATGGGAAACTTTATAAGTTACTATTATTCCTTGGTGTTAAATAAGTTACAGAAGTTCTAAAGTACATCATTAATTACATAAGATGCAATGAAATACTTCTATATCTATAATAAACTATTTGATTAATCCATGTTCATCAAAAGCTCTGGAAGTTCTTGCTTATAGCCCCATGGAAAAAATACAATATACCAAAATGACCATATTCTCATTGATTTTCAATCAGTTTGAGAATGACAGCTAAGTGAATTTCCTAGCATATTAAACAAAAAAGCTAAACTATTAATACCACAAACAAATTTGTGATTCAGCATTTCCTTGAATTTTAAAGCAAACAGCTGTAGGACTTCAACATTAATTTCAAACATAAGATTTAATTTGAAAGTCTTATGTGTGTTCTGTCAGATTCATACAGAAAACAGTAAAAAAAATTTTTTTTAACAATTCTTCTTGAAGACTATCATCATCTATGGGCAGTACCTGAAAGACTACGCTTGTAAGTCTACTACTTTTTCACTAAAAGAACAATAATACTAACAAAGTCTTATGATGTTTTTAATTTTTTAAAAAGAATAAAACGGCATAGTAACTTAAAGATTTTTGAAAAACTGAAATATTCAGGTATATTTTAGCATATGTGAAAAAAGCACATCACATATGAATTCACTATAGGTTAAATATTTATATATAATTTAGCATCATAAATTTATTATATTTTATTTAGAAAGATTATACACTACCAAAATGACTGAATATTAATGAAAGATGAATCTGAAGACACCATTTGGGATCCTCAGTTTATTTCACACAGAGGATGCTATATCATATGGTGTTTGATTAGTAAATCATTCCCTTCCTCCCCTTTTAAATAAAGTTAAATTGAAGATAAAAATGATTTTTAAATGATCAAATAAATGCTTTCATAGGAGTCTATTTCTTTAAAAAATCAGATAAACATCTTGAGAAGACTAAGGCACCTTGTTAGACTGATTGACATGTCAATACGAATATTATGAAGATTTAAGTAGGCTTCTTTTAAGTTCTTAGTTTTTCAGTTACTAATGAGTACTGTGTCAACATACATAAAAAGATGCAGAAAAGCAAAAACCACCACCACAACCTTTCTCCTAAAAGGATGACTTTTTTTGATCTGGACCTTGCAAATGGACATTAGAAATCCCCTAATCCAATGTCATTTGTATATGTGTAAACTAAGACACCAACAATAACTGTGATTAGTGCAGTCACTCAACCAGAATGTGGTAAAGTGAGGGCAGGAACTTGTTTCCTAACTCAAAATCTAATTCACCTCCAGCCTTTAGTACACCATACTTCCTTCCGCCTTAAGGAGACAGATAACCAGGGCAGAGTTTGATATGAAACTTGAATTATCTAGACATTTACCTTAATTTCCTATTTTGCTTTGCATATGTAGACATAGCCACAGTTTGACATAGATGGTCACTATAGAAATCACCTACAAATAAATGTAGACACATGAACTACTTCAATCTTGATTTTTGTGTGTGTCGAACAATTCATTCTCTCTGTCCCCAATGAATTTGTATGTATATAATGTGAAAGATGCCGAGTTCATTTGGAGGGAAAGAGTTTATGGAATATGTGTCAGTTACATAGAAATGACCTTATATGAAGAGTTAATAGTAAGAATTCTAGAAACTGGACTGCAGTTACTTAAGATCCAGTAAAAAAAATTTTTTTGTCACTTTAATCATTTAATAGGGTGTGAATTTTAAAAAAAACTAATCTAAATGGATTTCTAAAAAATTTTATCTAAATTGAATTGTTGAGAATACACTTTAAGTAAAAGGACTTGCTCAAAAGCACAGTTATATCCCAGGAGCAATAGAAATGGCTCTCTGATTATGCAATAATGCTTTTATTTCAGTAAGATAAAAATTATTTTTAAAGCTCATTATAGCACAGATAGCAGTTAGCTAGCATTCAACAAAATGATGGCAGTAAATCCATTACAAGAAAATATATGTTTTTCAGATTAAACTTCAGTGGGCAAGACTCAGCACTGATTTGAGACTAGTAAAAAAAAATGCACCAAGCCTTGTTAATATCCCTTTGAACTGAATGTAACCTTATTTGTAGTGAGTGTGTGGTTTGTTACTTATACTTCTAGCTTTATCTGGCATATGTGTATGTATATTTGCTAAATCCTGTATATTATATATAGTTAAGCCATAAGGGGGCATTTCATAAATAAACAATTGAGAAAAGTAGCCTTTATGTTTTAAAATTATTACTTTTTTTTCCGTGATTTCATAACCAGATTGCTCAACATAGCTTAAACTATTATTAGTCAGGATATAATAATCCTCCAAAGATTCAACTAGTCACACAATGGCAATCTGGACAAGAACACAAACAGAATACATGCATTAAAGATTGCATGAGTTCTATTGTTAACAGATTTCTGAACAAAAACAACTAATCATTGGGTACTAAAAACATTCAAAAAACAGAATATCACAATTTCCTTATTTTTAGATGATGGCTTTCTTGGTGTTCTACAATGTTTTCAAATTAGAAAAATACTTACTCCCAAAGAAAAGGGAGAGGAATTTTTTGGGGGGAGTATGATGTAATGCCAACTCATGATAAGTCGTGACACAAGAAAAAATGTCAGCTAAAACCTAATTTCACTAAATATACATGTATGTGTATATATGTACTATATATGTGTGTGTGTATCTCTATGTATGCATGTATATTTGTATTACAAATCAGAATAAATATTTGCTGGAGCTGCGATTGTCACTTTTTGAAGATACATATGGGTCTATCCCTAACTAAATGATTCACTAACAGCATAGTAGCATAACTCTTGAAAGTATGCTGTTTTGGTTAACATGATTTCTATTCTTTTTAAATAATTACCTTCAAAGGAAATTTGCTTTCCAGTAGTATCATAAAAATACAATGATTATTACTGCCCTATCTACCATTGAATGAACAACAGGTCTTACATATCTGCAATTCCTGGATAGACAATATTGAACAGTGACTAGTGAAAGGCCTCAAAGGAAGTCAAAAGCATAATGAATCCTGAACATCATCTTTCAATCCCTAGGTTGCCCTCTCTTTTCTTTTCTCTACTATCACCACTTGGGGGGTGGGGGTGGGAGGAATCACACCTTCTCCGTCTCTGTTGCCCTTCTGTACAGTTAAAATTGCAACATTGCTGATATGCAGTACAATTTCTGAGACTCTGAGCTGAAATACTTGTTAAAAATGATCATATATTTTATGGAGAATAATTTGGTTTATGGAAGCACCCATCATTAAATGATTTTGACATTATTCTTCTCTTTTTTCTTAAAATATGTTCTTGACATCACCAAAAGCTTAGTTTTGATTCTAGATTCACACTTGTCTGATCTCACCTCTCTTCCCCTCAAAAAAGAAAGAAAGAAAGAAAGAAATAGGCAATTTTACTGTATTCAAGGACTAACAGCAGCCTCTGGTGAAGATCTGTGGTTCTACCAGGATACTGTTAGTTCTTGAAAAAGTACACTCAGTCAGCCTCATTGGATCCAGTCATGTTAGAGATAGGGTGTGTCATGAACAAAAATAAAGCCTTAAAACCATATTCAACTGTTTTCTGGGATTTTCCTCCAAGGAAATGATTAGAGAACATTTCACAAGTGTGAAGAGTTCTGAGTATTAGAATTGTATCTTTCACAGGAGCCCCTTACCAGTGTAATCAATAGCAAATCATTAACCAGCATAGGATTTTTACACACCATTAATAAATATCAGATCACAGAATTCAGTGTTCCTAAATATCATGTAAATTTCACCAGGAACTATTTATAACTTCCAGTTATGAACCATAAATTTTGTGAAACAGCAGGTTGAGTGTTTAGACTTGACTAAGTGATTAATGGCTATGAGGGATTTGTATTAAACTTCAGAAATATTATTTAAAGTAAAAATACCACTAGTAGAGGAATGATCTAAGAAATAACTGAACGCTATTTGTTAAGTAATAGCTCAAATGATATATATATATATATATATATACATATACATACATATGTGTATATAACATATATGTGTGTGTGTGTGTGTGTGTGTGTGTGTGTATAAAACCCCCAAACTAACCATATTAAGGGGAAAACAATGCTTACTTTCCCAGTGTTTAGATTTGGGTAAGAAAAAAATCTCTAGCTAACATGAATGCTTAAGATCACTTAAATTTAGCATGAAAGGAAGGAAAGAGAAGACTATAACATTATTTAATCCTAGCTATGGATACTAATCTGACCAAGGCAAAGACCGACTGATAGGTGATGTAATTTAAAATTCTATTTTCTGAGTAGAAAAAAGCTGGTACCAAGAGCAATTAACTATAACGATTTCAATTAAATAAAATTGTGATATATTTTTTCTTCCTTATCTTAAAAAAACCCTGTCTGGGTAAAAATAAAATCCCTCCAACTTAAATAGGAAGCTGTTCAATGAGGCTGACATCTAATGGAAACTTTTATAAGGATTCAGCAAAGAGGTGGAAAGTAACACAATTATCTTAGATCACCATTACCATGAAAATACAAATCTCCTTGTAGACTACAATTCATAGGACTTGGCTTTACCAGTCACAGACTTTCACAATACTTAGTTCTAAAACTGTTGTAATGTAATGTAATTTTAACTGATATATTTCTAATTATAAATTGAAGTATTCAATTCTTAGTGAATTTTTACTTCCATGGGCCTCAGTTTCCTTATCTGCAAAATGTATTGGATTACATGACCACTGTAATTCCTGCCAGCTCTAGATCTAGTAATTTTAGAATTGTGTGACTCATCTGTCAACGGACTTTTTTTTCCCGGAAGCTTTCATCTCTCAGTAAGTTCAATAGCATTATATATTTTAAAGATAAGTAAACCATCCCTTACTGGCACCCTAGTTTTCTTTCTGCTTTTCAAAACTCATAAGCGGCAATCTATCCAGGACCCAAATATCTTTCCAGAAATCCCCATGGATGTTAAGCTATCTGGACTTGACTGCTTTCCATGCTATATTATCATGCCTACAAGTGAAAAAAAATACCAGAAGTTAGTGTCTTGCTGACCATTTCACTGTTACAAGTATGATGGCCCTGAAAACTGACTGATGGACCGCAGGAAAGGCTGATGATGATTTACAGAACAATGCAGAAAAGAAACACGAATACGATATTCTTTTCTTTTCTGTGTTGAAGAAATGCAGGATATCAAGATACTGTATTCCTTCTGCCTTCAGAACATTCCTAAAATGCAATCTCCTAAGGTTTCTCAGCAGAGCTCCACCCCGCCTACACAGCAAGCCTTTTGGCACTTAAACTTCTCCTTAGGTCAAAGGCCTTTTCAAGTGCTGTGGCTCTGAGGAGTGAGAACCTTTCCCTGTGGGGAGTTTCCATTGTGGGTTTATGAAGGGATGGAATGAGGGTGGAGGAAGTAGAAGAAGGGCTCAGAGAATTACCCCTCACCAGATTCTAAAGTTCTTCCTCTATTCCATGGGTTCGCTGGAGTTATTTTTTCTTCAGCTAGGTACTGAAGTAAAATGAGAATGGCTAAGAGAGAGCAGAAAGGGGTGTCTATATCAGCGCCTCGCCCTGAGCTCCCACAGGGTCTAAGGTACACGGTGGGAAAGACCAACTTGCTGGAAAAGCAATCCTTCAGCCCTGGAAAAGTCTTATTTGTGCTCGGGGAACAATGCTGTCTGAAACGCCTCTTGGCTTTGGCTGTCCGGGAAGGCAGACGCGTTAATTTCACAGGAATTCAAGTCGTAGCCGCGGCCATACAGGCTCCGGTCCAAAGAAAGGGTAACAACCACAAAAACCCCTCAGTCCTTGCTGCTTTCCCTTGCAGCCCGGGACGCTCCTTGAAGAGCAAACCCAGGTTGTTATCCAAGGCGGACTGGAGGGTTTTTCTCCCAATCTCCAGTCATTTCTGCTTTCCCCTTTGGAGTAGTCACGGGCTCTCGGCGTGTTTGAATATGTAAATGAGGATCGGAGAGTTTAAGAGAGGGCGATTCAAGCTGGGTGGGAACCGGTCCTCTCTGAGGCTGCCACCTCTCCGGTCCACTACCTTCGGCAACCCGCTGAAACGTCTTCCAAAAGCACCTCCGCTTGAGTCAACTCCCACAAAGTCCCATTGCTGCTACAAAACGCCCGCCTGAGGTTTCGGTGGGGTCTTGGGCACTTTTCGGCTAAAAGAGGCGAGGGAATCCGTGACACCCCGCCATCACTTTCAAAAGTAATTTAAAAAAACAAACCAAACCGGGAGTCGAGAGGGGTACAGAAAGTCCATCCTTCCAATCTCAAGGCATTGGCCATAGGTTGGGGACTAGGGGTGGGTGGGGAAATAAGGGGTGGGGGCGGGAGTCCTTACACGTGTTTTATTAACACTTTACTCCCATTCCGAGAAGCAAAGAAGATAAGACGAGTTGAAGAGTGAGGAGTCTCAAAGAAAATGGCAAAGTGAGCAGTCACCGCCCGGCCTTTCCTGCTTGACCCCATCTTTTACAAGCATAGCCAATCCAGTTAATTATCCGGTTCCTCCACCCCTTCCCGGGGAATCCAAACCGACACGCTTCCATCGGGAAGTTGCACGGGGCGTCAACGCCCCAACCCTGCCCTTCCAACACAGCCTCGGTCTCCTCCCACCTCTACTCCCCCTCCCTTCTCATCCTCAGCCCCGGCCGCCATGTCTGACTGCCTGAGTGACACAGCTAGGGGGGTGGGGCGACAGGAGGACGACTTCCTTGCAGCCTCTTGGCACCAGATTCACGAAGTAACAGAACTATACAGCAACGTTGCGAGAAGGATCATTCTCCCCAAAGGCTCCTTCCCACTTCTCTCCTATGCAGAAGTCTCCACATCAGCCAAGTTACCACTGTTTTTTTTTTTTTTTTAATAATTTACAACTTTTAAGGAAAGAGAAAGCAGGTAAAGAAGTGACTCAAAATTGTGCCACATCCACTGTCTCAACGCAACGTCTATATGTGGCCTGAGATGGAGACTTGCCTGAATGATACCTCTCCTCTTTTAACTGTCACCTCTCCTCCTAAATCTACCCACCCCACACTCCTGGGACAAGGCATGTGGCTGACAGAGTACTACTGTGGTGGGAAGAAACTTTGTGTTCACTTAACACTGTGGAGAGGGCAAAATAAAGTAGATAGTAGGAAAAGATAAATAAAAGATGCTACCTTGGTAACCACAGTAGTTTAGAGGCCAGTTCGTGATCTGGGAGGGGGCGGATGCTGCCTGCCTGCCGCAGGTACTCTCCTCGACTACGCGTATTCTTAAGCAATAACAACGTAATCCGTATTATCCACCCAAGAATACCCGTCACCGAAGAGAGTCAGAAAGATGAAGCTGCTGTTGTGGCTGCTGTTACTGTTGCTTCTCCTCTTTCTCCTCCTCCTCCTCCTCCTCTTCTTCCTCCTCCTCCTCCTCCTTCTCCTCCTCCTCCTTCTCCTCCTTCTCTTCCTCCTTTTCCTGCTTCTGCTGTTGCCATTGGACTTGATCGAGTCAATAAATCCATAACTCTGTGTCCCTAAAGAAGAATCCAAAGAGTTGCTCAGCTGCTTCTTTCACAAATCCAATGGATAGTATATTTCCGTTTCTGAAAGACAAATCACAAAACCAAATATTTAATGTCAGAAGAAAGAAACAATGCATACATCTCTATGAAGAGATGCTGTCTTATCAGGTGGGAAATATTTCACAAGGCTATGCATTTGGTAAAAGTCAAAAGCAATATCCACTTTACCTGCTGGTCTCCTAATTTCTTCCTCTGTACTTGCTTGACTTCATATCTCCTTGTGGTCCATCAACTCACTCTTGGTGCCTTGATTGAGTGTCACTGCCAGCATTAGATCCCTGTAAAAGACATGCATAGTTAAGCACACAAATATTACAAATATATTTGCCTAGGCAGGTTGAGAAAGAAGTGCAGTTCAAATAAAGATAGGGTCACGCATGGGTAGGATTTTCAGTGGTGTGTTTTGGAAATGCATTTTCTCAAGTCTAGGATCACAGAAAATAAGCACTTGTTCAATTTACCACTCGAAATCAAATGCTTATAGATCTACAAGATTAGGCATCTTTCCTTTCCAGGCCCCTAGAGAAACATGATCTAATGATTTTTTAAAAGTCAAAGTACAAAATAATTAAACTCATTTCCCATAGTTCCTACAAAGGGGTAAGTATCAGAACTCACTGAGTCGACAAGCTGCTTAGATTTCAATGGTTTAGGCATCATTTTGTAGTACCCTAATGTGTGATTATACAGCTCACATTTTAATATACACTATAAATGCATTATTGTGCAGCTGTTGAGAGTACCTCAGCAGAAAGACCTTTAGAACCTGGTCTCCATAAAAAAAATTAAGAAGCAAATAACCAAAACTCATTCCCAAAGTAGCTGGAATTCTAGCTTTCAGAGAGAGTAGCTCTGTGACTCTTCTGTGATCAATATGGCTCTTACTGGAAAAGCTTTGTCTTAAGATCCTGCGGCGGATATTCTGATAATAGGGGTTTATTGTTCACTAACTAAATGGAACAGACAAGTGCAACGTCACTGCCCAAGATATGTTGTGCTTCCATTAGAAAGTTCTCAATTTGGCTTTCCTTAACTCTTAAATACATAAGAGAACATCCATGTGAATGGAATGGGGAGGGGACAGGAAAACATGGGAAGTCACTTCAATTCTACAAATTATGTAAGTGTAAATAGCTTCCCAACAAGTAGATAATTATGTAACAGTCACCTATTTCTATTCCAAGTTATCTCCAACTGACCAGGTTGTAATTTAAAGTAGTAAGTGTATTTACCTTTAGTTGTTAAATCAAGGACTTGTACAAGCACCCTAGCTATACATTGGACTTGGATGCTTCCTTGCAGATAGGGGAAGTCACATCAATTTTTGTTGTTTCCTGACCTGATATATAATGACTAAATTACTTTGTTACCTGGGAAAATTCTAGAGAATAGTAGCAGTGCCTATTTTATCTTCTATTTAATGTATTTTCCAACACACCTTAAAAAGGCACATGCAAAAGAATCCAACAGTTACATACATTTTTTTCCCCTGTCACCAGCAGATCTACACTGTAGGGCTATTCCCTGATAGTATTCCCCAGAAGACAGAAAGCTGACAGGTCTCCTTCAACTTGAACTCTTAGACACCAAAGCCCTTAGGGAAAGTAATGCAGTAGTCTAGGAGGAAAATATACCTTTGATTGTTTGATGTACACATGTTTTATTTAAATAAAACTAATATTAATTTGAGGTCAATAAATACACTACTCTGGGTATTGGACTTTTTCAAAGAATTTTTTTTCTTTTAATTCACCAGCATTGCCGGAGTATTTAAACTCTCTGAAAATAAAGCCCCACAAGAGACGACAATACACGGGTCATCAGAATAACATCATAAATACCCACACAGGTTTCAAACGTTTTCTAATGCCTCCCGAGAAATTTCCCTTAGCTTTGCCTCCTCCCAAATGAAATAAAGGACACACACACACACACACACACACACACACACACACACACACACACACACACACACACAGAAAGAGAAAAGGAACGTTAAGAAACCAGAACACGCAATCCCTAAGCTTCCTTCCCACCGATGCAGTGACAGCCTTTCTCCTACCTACCCAAATGGTCCAACAGCTTCAGCACCTGGGCGAGTGGACAGCTCAGTTCCTGGCAGGCTCCCGGCAGCACTAGCAGCAGAACTGACGCTCTGAGCACTAACCAAAGCTCTCTCTAGTGCTTCGGCGGGGCAGCCTGACTTACGAGAACACCATTTCCTACGAGACCACTGCCGCTGGGTGCATATTCAATTCAAACCTCCTTAAGCTGTCGGATTTCCCCCACCCATTCTTCCTCCCTCCCCCCCTTCTCCACCCTCTACACAACAACAGGAGGAGGAAAAAGCCCATAGCATCAGGGAGATGTTGATCAACTTACACTTTGCTTTTGAATATGCGGGTACTACTAGGGAGGCGAAATTGGCGGAGGCTCACGTCCGCATTAAGTACCTTTGTTCATCGATTCCTGCAAGCCATGTTTATTAGAATCTACATTCCTCCTGCTTTGCAATAGCAAGAGGTATTTTTTCCCCCGTGTAGGATGCTTTTAGCACCTTTGATCACCCTGGACCACCGGGGCTGCCTGCCTCTTCTACTTTCCCTTTCCTAACCGTCCCTTCCCCCTTCCAAGACACTCACCCCAGTCAAACGTTTGGTAAATTGCAGCCAAATGTTCAGAAGGCATCGCCGTGATGCTATCGGTTTGATGGAAGTAATCAATTAAGCAGAAGCAGAAATACCTTATTCTTATTCTTATTATTATGTAAAAGGGGGCAAACACCAGCGAGAGAAAAATGGGGGGTGGGGGAGAAGGAGAATGATAGTGGTTTAACAATCAATGGAAAAACACTACATACATTTTCTCCCCTGAATATTACTCTCGTTCAATGGTTAGCAGGCAAAAAGAAGCACATTTATCGATGTAAACACAGAGACTCACTCGCACACACTGCATCCTTTACATTTGCTCAGATTTGCCTTGCGGTATAGCAAAGTAACTGCCACAAATCCACCTCTATTGAAGTGCTTACCCTCTAAATCCAGGTTTCAAGCAGAACTCCAACTGTGTGTAAAAGCCAGGGAGTCATCTGATGTGTTTTGGGGATAGGCTTTGGGCAGTGAAAGCTGATTTCCGCCGTGTGCCGGGTTACTGTGTTAACAAGCCCTGGGAAGGGACCTCGGTGCCTTTCGCTGGCTGTGCCCCAGTGCCTTCGCGTGGCGGCGGCTTGCTCATGCTTCTGAGTCCCAGGCGATAGCCTTCAGCTGATGCGAGCTTCCAGAAAGGAGTGGGGAGGGAAAAAATCATCTAATGCAATCAAATCGATCTGATCTACACCATCTGTCGCCTGCCACTATACACAAACGTTAAAATAAGAAAACGGAAAACACTGACAGTTCAAGAAGGTTGGTCTGCAAAGAGTTCATTTTTAGCTGAGCATAATTGGGCATGGACAGCATACAGTCACCAAAGCTGCTGTTACCCATCCAGTAGTGGATCCCAAACATGCTAATGGTGGATTAATTGAGGAAGATCTGACGTGCAAGCTTCATAGTCTCTTATTCATGACTTCCCAATGGGAAAGGACCAATGCCTTGTGGGACTATGGTAACATACAGTCAAAAAGCTGCTAAGAAAATGGCTCTGTGTTCACAGCACCTCTCTCTGATAACAAACATATGTCGACCAAAACCGTTTAGTAGAATGGGGAAAAATGAAATTTTCCTTCCTAGTGTAAGCAGCTCCCATCACTTGCCCTTAAAGAAAAGCAAAAATAGATACCATATCTTCACTGTACTGGGGGAAAAAAGGAATATTTTAAAAGGTTTTTATCAGGATCAAACTCTACCATCTGAAAGAAACAGAATACTCCTGTGCAGGAACTATATTAAAAAATCTATTATCTTTTTTTTCTTACTGTGATCAGAGTAGATCCATAGCATGTGCAGTATATAGAAACTCAGCGCAGTTAATCCCATCAGGACTGACTCTAGGCTGCTTTAATGCCAGGAGCCCTTTTGACTTTTTGCAATGGGAATGACTTTTGGGCAAGGCATTTCTGATCACAGAGCTTTGACATAATCTGAATTCAGTATGATTTGGGGGGATATAGGAGTAGAGGGGAGAGGAGAGTAGTTTCAAGCTCTCCCATTACTCCCACATGCCACCCCCACTTCTTCACTCTATTTCCAGTCTTTTTTGACTAGCTATTGGGATGGGGGTGGGGGTGGGAGGTAGAAGCCTAAAGGAGGGGAGACAAAGTGGAGTTTCATCTGTATTATAATTTCTGGCCCTCTAGTAAATTCTCATGGATCTCTAATAGGAAAAAAAAGAATCTTTGGTAATATAAAGAATAGATAAATTACTAATTAACTTTAAAACTTTTGACATAGAGTAATTTCTGTGGATGAACATCTTTTATGGAAAATAAAAAAGTAACAGAAATAAGCCAGTCACTGACCACTTTGGAAGGGCTGAGAGGGAGATTGAAAAGCCAGGAGAAATTAGACAATACCCACATGTAAAGTGGACTTACTAGCTATTGCCATTCTTTTTTTAATGAACCTTATTGAAAATCTACAGATTTTCTCCTGTACTTTGTCATTTACTTGAATGATTATGAAATCTGTTTGTTTTTAACCTCTTCTTTTTTGGATAGAGAATAAAACCTAAGGGAACTGTCTCAATGTTGTGGTAAAACAATTAGTCTTTAGGATAATTCTTGAGATAACTGAATGTGCCTCCTGGAACTTTGGTAATCTCTTTAGAATAAACCTAACAGTTATGAATTAGATTAGCCTAAAATATAGCCCAAAGACAAATCAAACAATTTACCCAATCTTTTGTTTCAATATACATTAATTAAGCACTGCTGCCAACCTACACAGCATTCCTGGGTCACAGTCACAGATTCAAGTCTAATATTGCTGCAGCCTTTGTTATCATTTGCGTCAAGCTATTGCCCTCTGCAGGTCAGGCTTAAAGTACAGTCAAGACTATTCCACATCCTCAGGAAATTTATGGCAGTCACGTTATTTAGATTGTCTATTTAAATAGATTCAACTTTTTAGTTTTAGATTTGTTTTCATTAGGACTTAAACTATTTATTTAGAGATAGCTAGTAAATTAAGAAAAACGTGTTTTAAGGATAGGTGTTCTTTGTACTTCAAAGGGATGTGCTTTATGGAGTAGACTTGCTTTGTTTGTTTTTGAAATATGAAGCATCTTGAAGCTAGAAATATAGTAGTCTTACTTTCTCACTTACCTTTATCCCTTTTCTAAAAGGGTCAGGTGAGCTCCAAAGAGAATTTGCTGATGTTGGTATTCTTATATTCTCAGGAATAGAGAAGAGTTTCTTGAATAATTTCCCACTTGTGTGTGTGTGCTTTGGAAAAACTCAAGAAAATATATACATGCAAAACACAATATGCAATCCTTCCTACCTTCAATGTGATGGGCACACTTAAATTTCTTCTACAGTGTGAAATCACACTTCATCAACCTCTTTCTGATCCTTCCATCTCTCTTCCCCCTTGATTTTTTCTATGACTCTACCCCTTTGTTACTTTTAATATTAAGGAATACAGATTATAAGTAACATCAAGTGTTTCAAAGTAATGCAAAGTGGGATAGGCAACTAACTGAGTGCTGTTGCCAGATAAGATCAGTCCTTCAAGTCTGTAAGTCATTGATCTAACTTTTAATGATCAGGTATTATTCCTATAGTGGTATTTCCACAGTTCCAAACTCTCCTTTCTTATAAAATGTCTCATGACTCTACTAGCAAATTAAAAATCCACTTCATTTGCAAATAAACAAATACTAGAGATCACATGTACTCTCAGTTAAAATGGGTAATAAGGAAAATGCGTTTTACTTGGATTCAAGTTATTTTGAAATGCTTTCCTTGGGAAGGTGTGTTTTCTTTCCTAAGCTACTATTTCCTTCGCTTGAGTCTGCAGCATGAAAGCAGTCAGGGGAAAGAATGATATTGTCATCTTTTATAATGTGAAATGTGTATCATGATGTTTGTCTTTTGCTTGTGTGTTGAGTTCATTATTTTTCAGAATTTGGGAATATCGTGGGTGTAAGAATTTAGGAGCTATGCTTAAAATAACATAAGCCTGCTTCTTCCAACCCCATGCTATTGCTTTAAGAATTGGCGAGACAAGTATTAGACAGAGGAGGGACATTGTCCATTGCACACGTGCATTGAGATTGGAACAATACTGATTTGTGTTTTCAAAGGAAAGAAAAACATGCCCTCACATAGTATCTTCTTTTGCCTCTTTAGGTTCCCCCATCCATGCTTTGCTGCTGGGCCACAATTCTTCAGATGAGTTGAATTACATGCTAACTACATATGTTTCATTTAATTACAGTTCTGATGCAATGAGGTGGTGCCCAGATTTGGGATTTCTGTACTCTGGGAAAACTTTAGTAGCCCTCTACAAAGTCTATCACTACCAGGCTAATAATTTTCTAGCTAATGCTATGGCCAAGAGTCTTCTTGTCTGGATTTTCCTATATTTATGATGATTATTTCTAAAACAGAATAATACAGAAATAGAAGCCAAATGTGAAGCTGCCACAATTCTGAGAAATGTGAAGTATTCAAGGTTGATCTTTGTATTAGGGAGAAACATTCTGCAGGGTTTTTGTAGTTGTTCTTGCCTTTTTTTTTTTGTATTTGTGTACTTGGATTACTATGTTTTTCTTTCCAATCCCCACTCCTCCATCTAAGACAAAGTCTGATCAGATACAAATGTTATGTGACTAAATTAATTTTTGACTTTAAGGATGTGTGTAAATGTATGTATGTATACATGTATTCATGCTTGTACATATGTGTGTGATGTCTTATTACCAATAGCTAATAGCTTTTCAGTGAATTTTTCAGACTCAAAGGGGGAGAAAAGGCAGACATCTTCACAAAAAACGGTAGTCCCTGAAGGTCTACAGTACAAATGCAAGTCAGGGAGAACCATTAAAAAGATGTAAATAACGTCATTGCTAAGACTAAAGAGAACTTACATGTGACATAATGAAGAAGAGATACAAGTACTCAGCGATCTCGAAGTTAAGTGAAGTGACATTCCTAGAGACTGTTCCAGATGACTAGGAGTGCATCCTAGCTTTTGATGCAAAGTTCGAGTAAGAAATATTAGCCCCACAGAGTCCTTAGGGAAATGAAGACAGCTCTTTGATCCCTCTCTGAAAATTCTCACTCCCAGAGACCAGCAAGGAGCTTAGGTAGCTAGTAGGCTAGGCTGATGGACGATGTGAACATTTGGCCCATTGAGATGCAGGGCATAGCACAGAAAAAGGGCAATGCTTTAGATACATCATATATTCAATAGGACAGACCTCCCCGTGCCCGGCCTCTGTGGACTCTGTTAGTGCCCTTGGGCTGGGGTGGGGTGAGGAAGAAAAAGTGAGGGAGAAAAAAGCAAAAACAATAGTCAAGTGTCTTGGTCAAAACTAAAAGTGAAATCAATAGTCTAGAGGTTTAAGATTATTGCTGAGTAACTATGTGTCCGTATCGCATACCCAGAAATTTACACAGATGCAACCACCGCTTACAATGTGTGCATAAGAATGTGTGCGTTCATAGTATCTATGCCTTGCTCCCTGTAACATCTTTTTTTTTTTTTTTTTTTTTTTTACTTCCTCTAGCCAGGATCATGTTCCCCTGATACCGGTTTGTTTCCCTTGTATCCCTCGAGAAGAACTCCATTCTGGGGCTTCTTTGACCCCATAGTCCAAAGGAGGATCAGACACTCGCCTTTGGGACCGAGGTTGGCTTTGAGAATGTAGGTAGAACGAATATGTACTTTGCAGGTAGAGATCTAGGTAGATCTTAGACCTCCCTTCCCTTTCCTCCCCGGTCCAACCCCTCCCCCATCTTCTTTTCTCTCCTCTCCTCCCACTCTGGTACCAAACCTAGAGAAATGAGTCTCTTTTGGCAGAGCGAAGGGGCCCCCTGCTGGCCAGAAGAGAGGAAGCGCCCAGAAGAAAACCGCGCTCCCCCCATCGCCTCCGCTCCCCAAACCTAAACCCGCCCACGCGTGCCCCGCTCCCCAGCCCACCTGCACCCACCTCCCTCCCCAGGGGCTCAGGAGGAGGTTTAAACCTACGACGATAAAGCAGCCCTTCTAACCTCGGCCGTGCTCATCTCCTGGAAACGCCCGGGAAGGAGGAGAGGCTGCGGAAAGCGAGGGCAGTCTCTCCTCCAGCCCGGGGTCAGACGCCGCGGGCTCAGCAGTCTGTCTGGGAGAGGGAGAAGCGGGGGTTGGGGAGTGGGGGGAGAATGGACTTTCTCTGCTGCTGCTTTTGAAACTCCCCGCAACCCGCGAGCCCAGACACAGCGAGCCCCAGCCTGACACACGCTCCCCAAACCAAACCCGCAGCAGCCAAGCTCGGAAGAGGGCTACTGGGAGGCGTGTTTCTGGATGCTTTTCATTAGCTGCCAAAGGAAATGTTGACTAATGCCTCGGATTGCAAGACAGCAAAAAAATTCACCCCAAGGATGGGCTGAGGAGGAAAGGGGCGGGTGGGGGGGGGGCTTCGTCTTTCCTCCTTTTTCCTGTACTCATTAAATATCCTTAGCCCAAACTACAAAACCACACCCTAGGGTGCAGGAATTAGTAAGTCACTGCCAGATGCCCTAAGTCCAGATCTGGGAAGACAAGGTTCCTTCCTTGGACTCCTGGTACCAGAGATCCAGACACCACCGAGAATTTGTTTCCTGGTGCCTCCCTCCCTCTCTAGGAGACCCCAGGGGTATGTTTGCTTTTCTAGACAGTTGCTGACTCTGGATGGAGAAGGGATACCATCTGGATTGCGTTTGTGAAAATGAGTTTATAATCTTGAAGTAGGCTACTGCTTTGAATGACATAGCCTCCGTATTCCTCAGTAAAGGTTATTAGGAACTGCGATGTTTCTTCCTACTTAGGCAACCTTGAGTTACTGATAGGGTGTAGCTATGCATTAATGTGACATACAGCAGCGTCTATTGCCTGTGGATGTTTTCTGTCTTTGAAGAAAGAGAAGAATTTTTCATAAGTTCAGGCAAACATTAAATGCAGTTTGAGCGAGGAATCAAAGTTATTTACAGACACCCTTTCTTCATGTTCCTTTCAAGGGAAATAAAACAAAGGGATTTTGAGAGTTAAAGTGGGTGGAACCCAAAAGGGCATCTCTTCCTCAGCTTTCTCCTAAATGTTTTATTCTTTCTTAATTGTTCAGAATATAGATTGGGGAATACTTTGGAATCTCGTAACAATGCCATGAGGGAAACTGATCGCTTTATTTTATTTAAACCATTATGCCAACAGATCTAGTGACCAAGGAAGCTTGAGCAGAATTTCAGCACTGATAGCAATAAAAGAATTTTGAATTTCACACACATCATAGCTAATCAGATCCTCACAAAAAGCCTCTGAAGAAACTGTCCTTATTCTTATTTGACAGATGATGAAATTGGACGGCAGAAAGATAAGTGAACTTACTCGAAGTAACATAGCTAGTAAGACATGACCAAGACTTGAACCCAAGGTCTTTTGCCTACAAATGATTTCTTCAATACAGATGCTGCAGCCATTAATTACTGCTGCAGTTGCTAGCATTTATATAGCGCCTTAAGGTTCCCAAAGCACTTTCCACGTAATTTCATTTGATCCTAAAGACGACGATAATAACTCACATTTGAAAATTACTTCACAGTTTGCCTACTACTTTACAACAGTGAAGTCTTGTAAGTGTTATTTTCCCCATTTTACAAATGAAGGTACTGAGGGTCAGAAAAAGTTAAATGATTTATTCCCTGTCATGAAACTGGTAGGAACTTGAACCTAGTCTTTCTGACTCAAGATCCAGTCGATACTTTTGGAAGCAAATTTATACCTAAAGATGTTTCAGTTCTTGGATTTCTGTGAAGGGAGAAAAATATTTTTATATTCAGAATGAAATAAAGGCGTTATGAAGAAAACATTATTTTTCACAAGTGATTCATTTGCCTTGGACAAAAATGAGGTTCTTGATTTATGTTTTCTGAAAATTTTAAAACTGTAAAACATTGAAATAACACAGGTTATCAATAGAGAAGCTTCCTTCCACCTTGATGGAGAATGCCTTTTTAATATTGGAAGAATGTAAATGTAGAAATAGTGCTGTTCTTCGTGGTGAATTAAATGACTTATAAAAAATGACAAAAGACTAAAATAGCTCTAGCAGCTTTACTTGAAAGCAGTTAAAGAGATATCTGAAAGGCCTGTCTCAGCATAACCTTAGTCACTCCCCCATGAAAGTCATTCAGCATTACATTTTTGCAAGCTTTTGTTCGCAAAGGAGTTTAGACCTAGCATCATTTTGGTGAATTTCATCTCCATTCATATATTTCTACTTTACAATCGTGAATCGTTACAGTAAAAAAAAAATGTCAAAACAGGTCTCCAGAGACCCCACTTAAAAGGGAAGAAAATATATACAATATTAACTAAAGAAAGATTTTTTTGACTGGCATCCACAAGGTAAGTTAGACTTACAATGTACTGAAAGTTGAGTTTGTAGGATTGATTTACCCTGTGTCAGAAAGTTCAGTTCAGGTGCATAATCTGGTTTTTAACAAGATTTTAAGATTTCATCAATTTTCAGTAGAGTTGAATGACTCACAAGGAGACTAAATGAACCAGCTAACCTCACATGGTTGGACAACAGCCCACACTTCTCTGCATTCTCATTCATTTGTGTAAATTATTTGGCCACATGGCCTCCTGTCATGCTGAAGCTCTGTGACTTTTCAACATTTTAATTTAGTTTTAAATAAATCTCTATGCCAAGTTGGGGGTTTTAGTTTTCTTTTATATTTCCTCTCCTTTGTAACTATGATTCTTAATCTCAGCTCAGAATTGTCATGAAGTTTTATTTATATTCTTTGTTAATATGGATTTATATTAGAATGATAATATTTTAGAGCTGCAAGGGTCCTTAGAAATTGTATAATTTAATTTGATAAGCATGTACTAAACAGCTACTATGTGCAATGAGCTGTATTTTTAAGTACTGAGGGGAAAAGGCAAAAATGAAATAATTCTTTCCTGCCAAGAGTTTATATGCTATCTATATGTAGTACTTCAATGTACAGATGGGGAGACTGAGGTCAAATCCCATCTCTGCCACACATAATCTGTGTGACTTTGTGTAAGTAACAATGACATCACATTTGTAAAATAAAGGGGTGTGGACCAAATGCTCTCTAAACTCCTTTCTAGCTCTAAATCCTATTACCTCCTAATTGGGTTAGCAGATAAACAGTTGATGAGACAGAACCAGAAGCTGGGTCATCTGAATTCTGCCCCCACTCTACCAGGCTACCTCTTTTCTAGTAGCTATCATGACTGGTTGAACTCTGAATGGTATAATGTATTAGTTTTAGCTTTAACCATCATAACCTCTGTTGGTTTATAAAGGGATATTTTCTTCAGTATTTTTTTTAATGTATTGTACTATTCAAATACAGACCTTCATGCTGGTATTCTGCCAAATGTCCAGCCAATGAAGTTGGGGGAAGTAGGGCAAAATGATAAAATTACTTTCAAGCCTGGTTAGTAATGGAGATACTCACCCTTAACCGTACTAATAGCACATTTTCAGGTAGCAGGTATAACTTTTTTGTGATTCCCCCTAGTTGTCAGTGCACTCTTTCTCCTCAGATAATCATGTATAGATTTATCTGTTTATAGGTAGTATTCCTCAATTAAATTGTTAACTCCTCGAAGGCAGAAAAAAATGATTCAATTTGTCTTCGTTCCCATTGCCTGTCAGTTTGTGTTGCATACAGTCAGAGATTAATATATGCTTTTGCCGATCTAATTGCATTGTATTTTATACTAGTCCATTCTATTATAATGAAATGGTACTGTGAACATTGGCTTGTACAAAGTATTGTAAAAGCCTTAGTGTAGTTTTAAACTGGTGCCGTGATCATGATGGGAAAAAACGTTAATATAGGTACAAGTAGCTGCAGGGAACTGAACTTTCCACTAGGTAAGTAAGGCAAGACCCAAGAGATTATGAAGGAAATTTTTCCCATAGGGTAATTACAATGGATGAACATGTATGTAAATGTATTTTTGCTTGCCATATCAGCTAACAGAACCAAAATTATTGATAGATTGGAAGCCCAACTTGATCACTTGCCATGATCAAAATAATTAATAACCGTTGGCTCATAGGGTCTGAGGCATGATTTTGATCCAGTTGTTCCCCACTTCAAGCCCTAAACTCTCTCTGCTAGTCCACACTGCTCCTCTAGGAGAAAGCCTGCCAGTCATGAGTGTCAGGTCCATGCCACCTGGCCCCCATCTGAATTTACTCCAGCCTTTTTTTATTTGGTTAGGTGAACATTGACTTTAACGTCGGAGAATTCGGTTACAAATCCTGTTTCTTTCACTATGATTTAGTGCAAATCACTTAATTTTGTAGGGTCATAGCTACTTATTAGTACTGTCTCTTCTAATCCTAAATCTAAGGAGCTATGAATACTTTTAGTATATAATAAAAGTGGAGAGGGTATTTTTGCTCACTGTTCCTGTGGGAAAGGGCAGAAAGGGCACCAGGAAAGCAGACAATTAAAGGAGTCTAATATAGTCCTCCTTTAGCTCCTACCCCCTCAAAAAAAATCTGTTGCATGGTCAGAATTGCCATTTTAGGAAAGGACAGTAGCTGAATGGTTTTATTTCCAAGACCAATTAAATGGGTGGGCAGCAGACCATATTTTTTGGTCTTTTGGGTCTTGCTTATATAATAGAAAGAATTTTCAGAAAAATAGGAATTTTGAGGTATTCCTTCTCCACTGACCAATCTGATGCTTCATTTTAGGCCACTGAGTCACACAATTGACAATCTCTTATGAAGATTATGTTCCATGATGGTAGCATGGTGATGTTATGTCCTATGAACATAGGACTAAAAATATGATTTAATCCTTTCCCTGCATTAAAGGATGAAATCTAAACCTTTCAAAAATGAATGATTGAATAATAGGGGAAACAATAATTTTAGTTGCCATCTTTTTAATTTTCAAAGAATGGGAAATTATATATAAGTGAGGAAAAGGGAGGTATTCCTTCTTTTCCTTCCCTACCCTCTGACCAACTGGCTACACTATATCACATTCTCCTTTTTTTCACGACTTGTAAAGTATAACGTATCTTAAGTAAAGAAGACATTGGATCTCAAATCCTTTAATCAGATTTAAGCACTGGATAAGGGTATGTAACAATTATGTTAGAGTCCCAAAGTGTTGTAGCTCAGTCATAATTTCTGTGGGTAAAATAACTGCAAGTTATATTGCCCATTTGCTTTCCCCTCTAGGGAAAGAAAAGAAAAACTACTGGGGGGTGAGGGGTGTGGAGACAAATTTTCTCTCAGAAAGCCCTTAGGCTTTCTTGTTTTGTACTAGATATATGACAATGTATCTTTTGCCCCACACTTAACTAGACTTTAAACTCTAGGAATAATGTTTATGTACAATAAAACAGTTCCTATTTGAAAACAAATGAAAAAAATTATTTTCCCCCAAATGTGTTTTCCTTTTAATTGAACAAATGTATCCAAGA
This sequence comes from Potorous gilbertii, assembly GCA_028658325.1. Classification (NCBI taxonomy): domain Eukaryota; kingdom Metazoa; phylum Chordata; class Mammalia; order Diprotodontia; family Potoroidae; genus Potorous; species Potorous gilbertii. The sequence continues at coordinate 459,205,950 of CM053770.1, forward strand.
AATTCTGCAGGCAGTTTGAAGACTCTGTAGGTGTTGTTTCTGCTCTAAATTTGTCAGCAAGAAGAATTGTAAGTGGTATTTACCTTTTAATTAAACAAAGCATTTTGCAAATTAGGCACATGTCCTTGCACATCAAAATTTCGTTAACATTCTTTTCATTGTTCATCCTGTGACACTTTGACAGCATCTTTAGTCCACATACAATCTAGAACCACACTGTTCTCCCCCTACTCTGTACTTTGCATATGCTCAAGCAGATTAAATCTCATACTAAGAGCATACTTGACTTCTAAAAACCAAGCAGACCTTTCATTTAATATACTGAATATATTGCAAAGTACCAAAGTACACTGGTGTGTCCAGAACCTGGAAAGCTTTGGACACTTACCTGACATGTGTCTTATAATCTTCCACTGGAAATTTGACAGTGAATGACAGAACACCTTAGAGGGATATAAGGCAATGATAAAGGCAGGCATACTTCACATGAATGCAGAATCGGATTTCTAATAGCTACATACTTTTTTACATGCATACCAGTAATTTGACATTTATAATTCACTGTGGAGGGGAATTTCTGTCATTTTCTTACTGTCAAATCCTCTACATTTGGAAATCAATGTCCCTCCTAATTATTATATGAATTTGAACTTCAACGTTCAATTTCTCCTGGTATCCCCTATAATGGTTAGGTTGAAGATTTGCACGAGCATTTGGGAAATGTAATCATTTCAATATTATTCCCACAAACTATCCATTGAAACCCCTTTCTTTTGTCATTTGGGCCTTAATTGTGAAACCACATTTGAAAATCTATCCATAAGAACTCATTCTAAGGAAATAGGCTTGTTCCTGACAGAATGAAACCAAGATAATTAGGATGTAGTGTTAATGGAATGTAAGTCAGAGTTTTTTTTTCAATAAAGCAAAGATGTAGTTAACGACTGTCACTCAATCACACCGTTGCCCATTAATCTCTTTTATTTGTGTTTATTTATGGTCTTACGTAATTGAAATAAAGTCATTTGAACATTGCCAAAGGAGAAATGCTTCCTGCTTTGAAAACAAATTCTCAGGATAATAGTTTCCTGATATTAAATGAAATCCAGTCTGAGAGAAGGCCTTCCCTGGAAACATTCTGACACATCTGAGACTTTTGGTTTTAATATTAAGACATTATATTCATATTTCTTAGCTTTAAGGTTCAGGTAAATAGCATGTTCAAGTGATAATTTTAGGTAAAAATTTGCCTTGAGAAAGAGAAATAATTTGTATTCAAGTAAAATGATAGTTGCCACTTAATAGTATCTTTAAAAAGATTCAGGTCAATGAAATAAAAGTTTATTTTTCTTGTCCTTTACTAAGTTTTTTTTAAGAGCATACAAATACGTATATATGTATTTTCAGTAAGGAATCCATTCACACCATCCAATTTAATAAGTACTTATTTAGACCATTCTAAGCACATGGCACAATTCTGGGTGCTCCAGATAAAAAGACAAGAGAAAGGAAACCATTCTATGACATCAAGGTACTTATATTTTTGTAATTCCCAATTATATAGTATTTAAAAGTATGGAATGCCCTTTCCTCATGACCTTCACATACCTCTAAAGTGTAGGATGTGAAAAATTCCTTTAAACAAAACAAATTCCTTAGATAGTGGTATACAAATCTGTCTGTCTGTCTGTCTATCTATCTAATGTATGATTTTACACCTTAAATCCATCATTACCTCTCTAATAATGGATAACATCTTTAATCCTTTAGAATCACAAATAGTCATAATTTTCACATTTCAAAGGTGTTTTTTAGTGTCATCATTACTATCTAAATTGTTCTCCTGGTTCTGTTCATTCTTCATCAGTTTATTAAAAAAACCTCAAAATTATTCATTTTTGTATTTCTGATGCTATAATAAAAATTTTTTCACATTTTATTGTCTTCACTCTGCATAATTTCATATCTCTTTGAAATCATCTATTTCCTCATTTCTTATAGCACAATAGTATTTCATCACATTCACATACCATAACTTGGTATTCAGCCATTCTGCAATTGATGAGCATCTCCTTAATTTCCAGCTTTTTGGTACCACCAAAAGAGCTGATATAAATATTTTTATATGTAAAGGACCTTTTTCTCTTTTTTTTATCTCTTTTGGTTTTAGGCCTAGCAGTAGGCCTACTGACTGAGTTTGACAACTCAGTCAAAGGGTATGAATTATTGGGGCATTTTTAACCTTTTGTGTCTAGTTCCAAATTGTTTTCTAGAAAGGTTATACACCCATTCATAGGTCCACCAAAAATGTATCCATGTACTTGTGTCTAGCAGCAATTCTTACATTTAACACTTTCTTTTTTAAAATCATTTTTGCCATTCTGATTAATGAAAGATAGAATCTTAGTCAGTCATTAAATATTCATTAATGTATATCATGTCCTCACAACTGTGCTAAGCAGTGAGATGCTAAGAAAGCACAAAATGAAAGACAATCCCTGTTCTCTAGGAGCTTAGGGTGTGCTGGGGTTGACAACATTCCAATAACCATGTAGAAACAAACTATATATAGGATAAACTAGAAGTGACAGAAGGAAGACATCTGAAGTACGAGAGATAGGGAAAGACTTCCTGTAGAAGATGGGGAAAACATGGCATTTGAAGGAAACCAGGAAAGCCAGGAGGTGAAGATGAGGAGGCATCCAGGCATAGGGACTATTATAATAGCTAACATTTACATAATGTTATGTAATTACAATGTGATGGGCACTGTGCTAAGTGCTTTACAAATATTATTTCATTTGATCCCCACAGCAACCTTGAGAAGGAGGTGTTTTTATTATCTGCATTTTATAGTTGAGAAAACTGGGAAACTGAGGACACAGAAGTTAAGTGACTTGCCTATGATATACCTAATAAGGGTTAGACATCAAATTTGAACTCAGATCTTTCTGACTCCAGGCCAGGCATTCTATCCCCTGTGCCACCAATAGAGAGCAGGCCAGTATCACTGGACAGCAAAACGTATTGGAAAGGTAATGTAAGATGTAAGCAGACTGGAAAATTGGTGAGAGCAGTTTCTTAAGTGTCTCTCGAGTTTATTAAGTAGGGGGATGACCTTCTCGTTAGGAAGATCACTTTGACAGATAACGGACTGGAGCAAAGAAAGCCTTGCCTCTGGGAGACCAAGCATCAGGAAATAATCATGCTCTTGAAATAATTCAGGCATGAGGTGATAAGGGTCTGCACCAAGGTTGTAGCATTGTCAGAGGAGAATAGGGTGGAGGGGCATTTGGCAAAGATGTTGTGAAGTTAAAAGTTATCAGCCTTGATTACAGACAAGATATGCAGGATGAAAGAGAATGAAGTATTAAGAATGACAACTAGGTCATGAATCTGGATGACTGAGAGACTGGAGTCTCCTCAACATTTATAGGGAAATTTGGAAGGGAGGAAGGATTTCATTTTTGGATGTATTGAGTTTAAGGTGTCTATAGGACATCCAGTTTGAGATCTCTAATCTATATCCAATAAGTTAGAGATGTGATACATGAGGTGAGTTGAGAAGTTAGAACTGAATAAGGAGATCTGAGAGTCAGCAACATAGAGATGATAATTAAATCCATACAAACTGATGACATGGCCAAGTGAAATAGTATAGAGGGTAAAAGGAAGAGGAACCTGGAACAGAGCAATATGTGACACCCATGGTTAGCTGGCATGACTTGGATGAATACTCTGCAGAAAAAGCAAATTAAAAAAACTATGAAAGAATAGTCAGGTAGGAGGAGAACAAAAAGAAGAGATCATCAAGGACAAGAGATCAATAGCGGGAAGAATGATCATTAGTATTAAAAGCTGCTTAGAGGTCAAGAAGGTTGAAGATTGAGAAAAAGTCATTGGATTTAGCAATTAGGAGATCATTAATAACTTCAATTTGTATTTCTCACATTAATAGCAATTTGGAGCATGTTTTTCCTGTAACTGTAAGTAACCTGGGTTTCTTGATCCGAAAATCGTCTCTTCATATTCTTGGACCATTTATCAATTGGGGAATGACTCCTTTTCATCATATATTTGAGTCAATTCCTTATCAATCCTGTAAATAAAATTCTGTTAAAATATTTTCCCACTTTGTTTTCCTTTTAATCTTAGCTTTTTTGGATTTTTTTGTCAAAATTTTTTAATCATATTTAATCAAATTATCCATTTTATCATCTTTGATCTGCTCAATTCCCTATTTGTTCAGGAACCTTTCTCTTATCAATAGATCTGATACATAATTTTCCCCATGATTTTCTAATCTATTTGTGACAAATCCCTGCATTATTAGTTTTAATTGCTTAAGGTACTTCTCATATAGTGTGATTAATCTATTTAAATTTGTAATATAAAAACAAAACATATCGATAAAACTTTAAAACATCAATTACTAGAAACCTATGAGTCAAATATTTTGTCAAGTTTACATAACAGTCAATAGAAATGTAGTTGAAGGTACTCCAAGAGAAGTTACAGACAAGAGATCCGTTTTAAAAAAACTTGACTAAGAATATGAATTGTGGCATACCCAAAATACTTGGAATATTATCTCTTTTATACAACCACATCTCCTGTTGCCTTGTTTAAACATTTCACCATTTAACTTGGTGCAATTTTCTAACTCTAGAGAAAATCTATGCTTGCCAACAGGTTTCAGAATTATTGATCCCAACTTTCACTGATGTGTAAAATGTGCCTGAAATGTAGACACAGATTTTCCAATTCATATTATTTTTTTAGTCTGGATATTGATCCTAGTACAACTTGTTTTCCACAAGAGTTCTGCAAGATGAAGTACCAAGGTAACACTTAACAGAACTGTCCAGTGAGTGGGAAGGGCTACAAGTGACCTACTGGCCCATATTTTTTGAAGCATTTTTCTTTTTCTATTATTTCTTTATTATTTAAAATACTTTTAAAAACAGACTGCTAGAAGTACTTTAAATGTTCTTTTCCATGGAGATAAATGTAGATAAATTTCTTCAAAATACAAACAACCAAAAAAATGGTGTAAATTCCATTTGGTTAAAATGTATATTTCATTGCTGACATTTCAAGACTTTAGAGTAACCTAAATAAGCATGACTTTCACCTGGCAAAAATGCAGTTCTGAGTTGAACCCAAGTGTGTAAAGTTGAGAAATGTTTATGACCAGGCCAAGACAAAATTGATTCTAAGTTCTCTAAATTCTCCTCTCTGCATCCCTAACCCCTCTTTCTTTTTAGCCCAAGAAGCCCTACACATGCTTGCCTGTATTTCCCGTAGGACTCTGTTTTCAGCAAGCTATCATCCAAGGTTTGACTTCAGTCTCATTGCCCTGCACACATGTAGCTGCTTTTAATAAGGGTTGCTCTGAGAACCAACATATCTCAAGGTCTAAAAGAAAAATTAAAATAATGTAATTTCATGCCATGTGGAAGGTAGTGATGGAAGTATATGTTTCGACAGGGAAGAAATGTCTTCCCAGAATTTCTCAGATCACCTCAAGTTATGAACTGCCTGCTCACTTTATTCCTTAGTTTGAGAATACTCAGGTAAGAAGTAACCGTGGGAACTAGATTTATTTATTTATGCTTATTCCCTAGGAAGCACCCTGAAAGTTGGCCAGATCTTTGAAGGAAAGATTAAAAACAGGGCTTACAAAGAGTGGAATGAATCAAGATTTCAATTATTGTCCAAGTCTTGAGCTCTGATACACAGGAAGTTTTCATGTCCTTTTCTGTAACTAACTTTTCATAATACCGAAGCTCAAATGAACCCTGAACACAAAGTTATTCAAGGAAAGGTAGGTCTTTGAGATGTTGGTGTCAAATTGAAATCATTGAAGTATAAGAATTTAAGCCTCAGTATTTTCCAGGAAATCCAGAAAATTGTAGGTACTCCTAAAACCAGGTGGCTAATGCGGCTCCTTCCACTGAGCTAGGTGTTCTGGTGTACGTACTCACCCTTGTCAGCAAGTGGCATTTTTACCCAGCAATACTGGCTTACTCTATGGCAACTTGTGCATTGTGATTATGTGAATGTTGGACTTGAAGTTAGAGAATCTTGATTCTGCCACTTGCTATTTGACTTTGGGCATGTCAATTGATCTCTCCTGATCTCAGTTTCTTCATGTGTAAAAAATGAGGGGATTCAGGGGCAGCTAGGTGATACAAAGCAACCAGCTCCGAAGGCAGGAGGACCTGAGTTCAAATTTGATCTCAGACATTCACTAACTGTGTGACTAATGGGCAAGTCACTTAACCCTGTTGCCTCTAAAACAAACCAAAAAAGGGGGGGGTGGGGATGGGGTTCAACAAATGTCTTTCAAGCTTTGAATCTGCGAACTAATATAAAGTGTTACAAAAGTCTTAATGTAATTTTACCTTTATAAAGCCTAAAACTGTGCTTACTTTTTGAACATCCTGAATTTGCTCCCTACTGAACACAGAAGAATCTCAAGTATAGATATAATATAATTTTCAACCTCTGTCCCCTAGGCTCATCAATAATTTCAGAGAGACAGCCTAGTATAGTGACTGAGGGACTGGGATTAAAGTCAGGATTAGCTTCACATCCCAGCTCAGCTACCTATTGGCTGTGTGACCTTGGGCAAGTCACGTTTTCCATCAATGCTCTAGACATTTCTCTAACACAAAGTTGCAAAGTTGACCTTTATTGAGAGTGGAAGTTTTCACATTCAAGAGTTCTTTATTCCAATACAATCACAATCTTCGTCTCTATCCCACTGATAGTAACAATAAGATTCCAGATTGGAGATGAATTTATGGAGAAATTGTATAGTGCTTTGAGTGATCCCGAATTCACTGCTAAGCCAACAACGATCTGTCTTATTACAAACATCCAAGCTAACTTTATCAAAGATGCTAAGAAAGCCAGTGCATTTTCAATACAGTCTGGCAACTTTGCAAGACTTAAGTATAATTAATATGTATCCAACCATAATGGGATATGTCACAAAATCACTGAGGGAAAATCTTTAGGAATTTTGAATTCCTGGTGTGTGTGTGTAGGATCGGGGGAGGATTGGATTGGCACAGATGTCTTCACACTAAACAAAATTTCTCTGATAAAAATCAAATGGACTGTTAAACTAATATGATTTTCAACCTGAAAAAATAGAACTTATGTCCCGGTTTTAAAAAATTCAATTCCACTCTACAAATATGTTTAAAGTACCTACCATGCAAGGTTAAATAAGATGTCTGGCCAAGTTTCTGTGAAGTTTTAATATGATTTGAATCTAGTAGATATGGATGCATTGAAGTGTCCAGAAAAGTCTATTTTACAAAATTCTTCTTCTTCCAAATGAAGAAACTGAGAGGGATGAAGTGACTTACCTGGGGTCGTAGAGCTCTAAGTCAGTGTCTAGGACAGGATTTGAAGTCAGATCTTACTGGTTCCAAGTCCAATATGCCACTTAGCGGCCATTATTGCAATGCTACATGAAGAAGAAACAGATATATTGGAGTTTCTAGGAAATTTTAGCAGTATATTACAGTCAGAGATCTAAATCTGGAAAAGAACTGAAACGTTAGCTACTGTCTCCCCTTTATTTTATACCTGAAGGAACAGATGCCCAGGAGAGGTTATGTGACTAGTAGGAGTAAGGTAGGATTGAAATGCAGGTCTTCCTGAATTCAGTGCCAAAATTTTATTCACTATACCACAGAGAAAGAGGCCTGGACTTCATCTCAGATTATTTAGAGTCAAACTCTGGTTTCCTATTTATGTCTGTGTGACTGGAAAGCAATTCAATTGCCTTCTGTGACTCAGTTTCCTCATCAGTAAAATGAAAGTGTTTAGATTAGATGATCTGTTAGGTCCCTTCTAACTCTAAGTCTAAGATTCTTTGGTATTAAGGGCTATCAATAGATGATATTTTCATAAACAATTAGAACATTAACATTAGAGTCAAGATATTTCAAAGCTCAAAAGTCTTTTATATGAGAAATGAAGCATTTATTGCCAACAACATAGACATTGTACCAGAACGTTTTTCAAATAGCAATACACATAACCCAAGGAAAACTGGACTTAAGAAATTGTGACTTATCAGTGGCATCAAATGAAATTCTGAATAAAAATTCACAGTATTACACTTGACTAAGTCTCCAAATGGATTTAACATACACCTGAAAACTTAGTGGTATCACTGTGAAAGTGGACACGGTAAAAGCTAAATTGGAAAAATTGAGCAAGTCAAAGTTTTATAAGTTACTTAAAATTTTCATATTTAGATATTGTTTTCTTTAAAAATAGAGTAGAAGAATTCAGCACTGAATAATATCATAAAATGAAATTATATTTTCAACAAAAGGAAATAAATGCATATAGATGTAGTCATTTAAGTGTCAGCTGCCTTTGGTTACTCTTATCTTTAACTAATTAGAGCAAAAGCCAAAATAAATGCCACATTAGAAGACAGGTTAAAAATGGAGCAGTTCTACATCCAGTGATAGTAGTTCCTATGGAACTTCTTTAAACAAACTGTTGACTCAAAAAATGAGAAATGGGCAAAAATAAAGATATTGACTCTGAGGGTAAGTATTATCCAGGGGCGGTTCACCATTTGCAGAACAGTCAATACAATTAGGTCAGAAAACCCCACAACCTGTGGCAACCCACAAAAACTTACTGAAATGTGAAGAAATGATATCTAAAGGCAACAGACGTTTAGAGAACAAGTTCTTTTGCAAAGCATTAGGAAAAGAGATTGTAGAATTCTGTGAATAGTTTTCTCATAAAATGTGAAAAATAGTTGAAGAGAAAGCAAACCTATTAGAGTACTAATATTAGAGCAACCTATATCAGGTCATCCTGAGATCATTCATAGGTGAAGTTAGAAAGAGAAAGATGGATAAACTAGATATGGCCAGACCTGCTGAAATTGAAATTGACCTATTCTCAAGGGTGTGCAGGTAAATATTTAACAATTGTCTGTCTGGGAAAAAAGATGTATGCAAGATTCACTTTTAAGCTTAATCTGCATATTAACACTTTCATAGTTTAGACAATCAACCAGACAATAAATCAAGCTCTGATTTCTAGCATTTGTCAATTCCAGAGGCATAAATGCTCACACCAAAAATTTACTATTTGATTCTGTCATATAATAATTGTCATTAAATAACAATTGGTTAATAATTTGATTCGGGCTGGTTCTAGCCACCCCTGGCTATTCCTACATATCATGCAAAGGGAAGACTTACCACTTAATGCTGAGTGGAAAGTGGTAACAAGCATAAAAGCATGATGTTGGAAGGAGTGACTGGACCTGGACCAAATGCACATGGAAAAAAGGTGATCTAAGATTTTAGGAATAATGAACATGTATACTATCCCATCTCTATGAAACTTTTGTAATAATTATTTTATAATAAAAGTTGATGGATATGTGAACTTTCCATTGATGTGTGTAGGTTTTTCTCAAATGATGCAGATCATAGCACACCTACAACTTTTCATCTCATGAAGTTCTTGCCTATGTCTTCCCCAGAGGTTCAATCCAATGTGTAGGAGATCTAGGTGTCTTAACATTTCACAGATGAAACAGGTATCTTAACATTACACAGATATAACACTTGGATTCTCCATCACTTATCCTTCAGTCTTGCCATAAAAGATCATAGTTCTAGAGCAGAAAGAGAACTCAGAAGACAATCATCTTTTTACAGATGAGAAAATCAAATGGCAGAGAGATTAAGTGGCATCACACAGGTGGCAAGTTTCCACTTGAATTTCGATCCTCTGATTCCAGAGCCAGTATTCTTTTCCCTGTATGATACTGCCTCCTGTTACTCAAGAAACAGCACAACTGGATTACTTCTTTCTATGATATATTTTATTCTATTCCACACAAATCATCATCATGGACTATAATACTGCACCTATGAATGACTATCATATGGCTCTCAATTGCCCTTTGTGCCAGCCAAAATTTTGATGTATCATAGATTGTGACACTCTTTGATTCAGACTATATCACATTACTGCAAAAATATTGGTGCTAAAAAAATCTTTAATTTTTTATGTCAACGAATAACCAGAGAATGATGAATTTGCTGTCAATTTTCTCTAATACAATCTAGCCTTTTCTCTTATTGCTGTTCAATTCTGGAAGCAGTTCACTGTCCATTTGAAACATTTGTCCAAGATATACTGATTTAGTAGCTTGCCCACCCAACTGACTAAAGTAATATGGTTGGCAAGTTATCTTTATCTAAAAAAAATAATATTTTTTGCTTTTTTCCAATTTCATGTAAATAGAATTTATTCAACTCTGCCAATAGTGCATTAGTGTCCCAATTTTCCCACAGCCTTTACAACATTTGTTATTTTTCTTAAACAGCTCCAATCACTGAGTAGGAGTTGTCTCAAAGTGAGAACTCAGAAAGATATTAGCTTAAAGAGGCCAAGGTCTCCCACTGTATCCTGGGCCATCTCCAGTTGTCCTGATTTATACCTGGCCACCGAACACAGGTGACCTTATAGCAACAGGTGGGATTGGTGACACACCCATCCCACCCCCTCTTAAAACCAATTCATTTGCAAGTCATGTCATCGTCTTCCTGATGTCATGTTTCTTTTTGAGAATAAAGGATAAATCACAACCTGTGTGAGTACGAATCAATCTGATAGGTGTGAAGTGGTACCTTAGAATTATTTGAATTTGTATTTCTCTAATCAATAGTGATTTGGAACACTTTTTTCATATGATGATAGATAACTTTTATTTTTTCATTTGAAAATTGCCTATTCATATTCTTCAATCTTTCATCAATTGGGGAATGACTCCTATAATTGCAAATCTGGCTTAGTTCTCTATGTATTTGAGACATGTCTTTAGCCATTAAAAAAAAATCTTGAACGGATTGTTAGGTTACTGTCATTTGAAGACATATATCTTTCATTGAAGTGACTTTATTATGTTCTGAGCTTCATGTTGTGTCATCTACAACCAATAGAATCGGGAGTACTTCACTCTCAATGAGTCAGCAAGTTTTTCTCTGACAATTGCAAGCCTTTTTAGTAAGTACGTACCTCCCTGTATCATATGTTCTTTGAAATTGCTAATCATAGGATTCATAAATGAAGTTTCTCTATTGTTGTTTCACTCAAGAAATCATGGATGAGCTTAACATATGCATGAGAGATGCTATGTTTCAGGAGAGATTTTAAGGGCATGTTTTACTTTAACAAGAAATATTGTCTTATAACAGAAAAATAAATGTGGTGGAATGTTTCAGTCCCATACATTTCTTAAGCTATGGTAGTCTGAAGATTTCTGTTATAGAAAATTAGTTTTGGAGGCCTTCTTCCTCCTATATCACATTTTCATCAAAGATGTTAGCGATACATGAATACATAATTCTTAGGAGTGCGAGGCTCATTATTGCTGATATCTTCATAATTGTCTCTTTTTTGTGCGTAAAAATAGTCTGTGATTTCCTCTCCATACATCACTGTACTTATTCTTGTTTCACATATCATGAAACACCATCCCTTAACTCTTTCACAATGATTGCTTCCATGATGTTTTCCTCTTAGTTTACATCATCTGGTCTAGGTTTTCTTTTTTAATGTGTTTCTAGTTTCTCAAGTAATATAGTGATCACTGAGAAGAATGAGTTTAAATGTAGCTTTTCCAGTGTCAGTGATGATGAAAATAGTTGTTATGGAAATTTTAGAAATTTCATTCTTTTTTTATCTATTTATTTTTCCTCTAGTTTCTTCTACTCCTGTGATCATCTGACTTAACTGAGTCTCATGATGAGCTTTCAGCAGCTTAATTTTCCCCTCTACTATTCTTTAAAAAAAAAATAAAACCAAACCTGATACAACACCCTATTCTGTAACATTTTAAAAATGAGTTGAACAAGAAGTTGCTCATGACTATATATTAAAACTAGTGCTTTCTTTGGATGCCATGTCTTTCTGACTAGCAAGAAGATCGTGTATCTGTTGGCGAAGGTGATTACTAGTATCATTTGACCATCTCAGTAAGGCAAATATTTTTCATTAGTTTACATTCTAATGGAAATGGGGATAGTCCATGCTGATATACAGAAAATGAAGTAGTGGCTGTAAGGAATTCTCATATTTTTGTCAAGAACATGTTATCAAAGATTATATTCCTTGATTTATAGCCCAAGTGGAAAGAAAAAGGACAAAATGACTTTTTTGTATGATTATATATTACTTTTGGGGGCAACAAGATGGCTCAATGAATAGAGTGCTGGGCTGGAATCAGGAAGACTCACCTTCCTGAGTTCGAATCTGGCCCTCAGACATTGACTTACTAGCTGTGTAATCTCAGTCAAGTCTCACCTCTGTTTGCCTCAGTTTCCTCACCTGTAAAATGAGCTGGAGAAGGAAATGGTAAAGAACTTCAGTAATTTTTCAAAGTGGTAAACCACTTTCAGGAATCCAGCAATACACTTTTCCTAGATAATTCCAAGGGACCATTGATGAAAATACCAACCACTTTCAGAGAAAGAATTGATGGAGTCTCCAAGGCATGCTATTCTTTATTTTCTCATCTTTGCTTTTCTTTTGGTCTATGTCTTCTTTCACAGCATGACTAATATGGAAATACATGGAAATATATATAATCTATTTCATATTACCCTTTCAAGGAGGGGAAAGTCCAGTAGGAAGAAAATTTGGAAATCAAAATTTAAATATAGTAACAGTTGTCTTTACATGCAACTGGAAAACATAAATATTATTTTTAAAAAGAACACCTACCCATCAGGAAAATTCCACATTTTTGCTGATCTTCTATGTTTCAATGAATACTAATTATGAGGCTATGCTATAATGAAAGCAAAACATTCCAGCATGGTAAAAAAAAATGGATATGGTCTTCTGATTCAGGAAAAAAGAAATAAAATAAATACAATCAAATGGATATTGAAACAATTATTGGAAAATTTGTATACTCACACCCTAACTCTAGGCTACCTATTACCAGTATATATGTTGTTCAGTTGTTCAGTCATGTCCAATTCTTCATGACCCTACAGACCATATTGTCTATAGGATTTACTTGGCAAAGATGTTGAATTGATTTGCCATTTCCTTCTGTTCTGGATTAAGTCAAATAGAGATCAAGTGACTTGCCCAGAGTCACACAGTAAGTATTTGAATCCAGATTTAAACTCAGGTCTTCCTAGCTCCTGTTCCAGGGTTCTATCCACTGAACCACCTCACTGCTTTACCTGTATATGTAGGCACCACCAAATGTAGGATTTCCCAGATACAGTTTAGAGGGTTAGATATAGTTTTCCGTCAGTTGCTCCAACTGAATGCTCAATCAATGGTGTGGTACCAATGTTCATTGAAGCCAGGATAATCACGATTCCGAACTCCTCCTGGCAGTTACCAGCAATCTGGGTTCAGATACTGATTTCACCTCTGTAGGTGCTCTTGTTTTTGGTGGCTTCTAATGTTGCTGCTTTTCTGTTCTACACCAGATAGAGCCATGAATAAGCTCCTTCCAGCATATGTTCATATCCTTATAATATACTATCAGCTCAGTACTCTCAGTTAGGTCCAAAGTCCTAGGGGAAAATTATAACCATCCCAATACCATTGCTCCAATCCTCCTCCTCCTTTAATAACTCTAATAAATCTTGAAGATTATGTGATGGGGAGACTGAGTCTTACCAACCAAACTGCACCCAGGAACTCCTGAGTATGGAGGATGCCCACAGTTAGGCCATTTCTTTATTGGCCCATTTGCATTTCTTGTGTCAGTAATTGAAGCCCAGATAGTCTTTTCTCCAATGCCTCCAAAGTCATGGAAGGAGGAAGGAGTATACTCAAGAGTTATTTGTAGAAAAATATTATTATTGGAATCATTCAATTAAGAACTTTTCAATTTTCAGGATAGTGTAATTAATCATCTAAACACATTTCTTTATCTTGGGCATTATAATATCATCACTCATTTATAAACAACCTGTTTACAAAGTGCTTTCTGAATTTAACAGTTGTTTGAGGGGGACAGACACAACTGAGGTGAAAGTCACCGAGAAACTTGCATTGTTTGCAGTTGAGGCATCATCTTACTAGCCAGGACGTCCCATGAGAAAGAGAAGACAAGACTCTATCCCAAGCAGGGGGCAGGATCTACAAGCAAGGGATGGACTGGGGCAAGGCACAGGAAGGTAGCCTCACCAATAGGGGAGCAGATCTAGAAGCTGAATAGCAGTCTTTTCCAGAGGTTTTCTTTTCCCAGAACGTAGGGAGAAAGGAAGACAAGATGAGGGGAAGATGGCCAAACAATTATAGACTGTTAATCCATGATGGGCAATTGAAACTGAACTATTCAGTTCAACTGAGCTTGACTGCTGAGCATGTCCTTTTATTCTGTTGCAAAATGTGTTCTGCAAAACTCCTTTGGTTTCTAGGGATAACTTGAGTCCATTGGTTTGTGGGAGAAATGCTGGGGACAGCTGTAGTAGCGATACAGGTGACTTATCCTAGTGTAGGGCCAAAACCACCAACCCCCATTCTAACATTGTTAGAATGTCTCTTTCTTTCCCTCCCTTTCTCCCTGCCTCTCAAAATCATGTAGCAGAAATAAACCTCTTCAAACTGAAGAATATTCAGCAATATATTTTCCAATAAATTGATGTTGAGAGTTAGGCTGCCTATGGCTAATTATTCCAGAGTATTGCCTTTAGTATTATGAAAACAGACAGAATTTGTGCAAGAATGTTGCTTTAAGAAAGGTACACATATTATCATAAAAATAGCAACAGTACCATGTGATGTTGTAGTTTCCATGGTTACTACAAATTTGTTATTTAATAGCAGAACAAATAGATGCACAAACATGCTAATTATATCTGATATAAATTTTTTTCTAAATGTTTTATATGAATATGCATACCTTTTTGCATAAAAAAAGTGCCCCCTCTCTAGTAATTCTGCAAGTTTAAGATGGTTTTAATGTCCTCAACAATAGAGAAATGCATTACTATTCTAACATTTAGGAAAGAAATTGAAAAATTTCAAGTAAGTGTAATTTATATTGAACAGTGCAGACAACTGTTATTTTCTGCGTAAACAATGTAAGAATAGACTAAGTCAAAGATATTTTAAAATCCCATGTATCCTGGGAGTGGTTAACGTTTGGGGTTTACAATATAATTTCCTTAAATTCTCCCTCTTGAAATGAGCTTAACTTTAGCTAGAAATACCTACTCAGGGAAAGGTATAACAAAAGGGTGAATCTAATGTTCAGAATTATTGCAGTGAATCAGCATGTTATAAAAATTTGTCTGGGAAGATGAGCAGGCTACTTGACTGCTATAAAGATGCTCTTGTTCCACATTTGAAGAGACTGAAAAAGCCATGCCCATTGAGCATTCTGAAAAACTGAGTGAGAACATTGCTCAATCTTATTCTGTAAAGAAAGTTAATGGCATAGATGAAGAAGAAAGGAAAAATGGTCTTCAGCTAAAATTAACCAAAAGGTCGTAGGAAAGTCCTGGCATTGGAGACTCCAAAGTGAGCACATTATAGATCTCAGGGCAGGGGTAGCTCTGACCCTTCCTGCAGAAGGTTAGACTAGGAGAATGGAGAATAGAAACCAGGTCTCTTAACAGCCTTCCGATGAAAGAAAGGAAATATAGATGTGTCTCTAGAGAGTAACATCATCCCTCTCTGCCATAATCTGGCTAGCGAGAAAGCTACTATTCCTGCTCTTCCATTCTCAATAATGTCTCTCATTTTTTTTTTTTACTTTCACTGATACCCACTCATCTTCAGTGAATATACCAGATGTAGAGTTAACGTTCTGTACGTGTACTATGTCACCAAGAGATACTCAGTAGTTAGGCATTTATTTGTTTATGTGGCATTTTTTTTTAGTTTCACACCCAAAGCACATAAGCAGTTGGTTGCTGTATTTCAGATGTTTGAACATGTCAGGGATATTGACTGAAAAATCT
The DNA here is from genome assembly GCA_028658325.1 of Potorous gilbertii. NCBI lineage: Eukaryota > Metazoa > Chordata > Mammalia > Diprotodontia > Potoroidae > Potorous > Potorous gilbertii. The sequence goes on from CM053770.1 coordinate 459,221,957, forward strand.
TCTTGGCGGCTCACTGTCACCTAATGATTGATATCAGCTGTAAAAAGATAAAATGTTATGGCATCATAATTCTGTTTGATGCAAGGTAATCTTTGATCTTTTACTATCAACAGAAGATTATAATATATACTTAGTGTGATAAATAATACCCTTTCACTGATGTCATATAGAAAGAGCAAGTTAAATTGTTAACTGCTCTAGTAGCTAAAATATTAGTAAAAGTTGTTAAAGTTTGGCATTTTATAGACTAAAAAGTTAATATCTCTCTCTTGCATGTATTATACATATATAGATGTTATACATATTATATCATATTGGCATATAATATAGTCTGTATATAATATATATCCTTGATTTTATCATTACAACTATTGAATAATTAATAATAAATATTTTCTTCCCTTAGAGTAACTGAAATATTGGATTTTCAAAGATGCCAAAAGTGTAGCCCTGAAATAACACAGGCATGAAGGCAGCAATTAGTACAGATGTTTTTCTTAATTTGAAATAAATATTTATTAAATATCCACATGGAATATAGAAAGTTATGGCTTCTGTTTTTTAGGAGCCCATGTTTCCACAAGAATCAATACAGATAAGCTCCTCAAGGGCAGAAAATATTTCATTTTTGATTTGGTGCTTAGCACGGTGCCCTATATAGAACAGAAACTTCATGTTTTTATTTTTTGCTTGGACTTATATGCATGGAATTAGAAATACTAAGATGACTGACAAGACAAATTTTTCATAAGAAGACAACATAGCTTCAAGTTCTGGGATTAATTCCCTCATTGCATATTTCCTGAATGCCTACCATCTGTAAAATATCATATAAGGTACAATTAATCCAAATAACAGAATTTTTGACATACAAGAACATCAGGGACTAATAATAATTAGCTAACATTTAAATGGTGCCTACTATGTGCCAAGTATTGTACTAAATATTTTACAAATATCTCATTTTATCTTCGCCACAATCCTAAGAGGTAAATGCTATTACCATCTCCATTTCAAATGGAAGAAACTGAGACAGACAGAGATTCAGTGACTCACCTAAGGTCACAGAGTTAATAAATGTCTGAGGCCAGATTTGAACTCAGGTGCTCAAGACTCCAGCTCAAGACAGGCCTAAGACTCTGTCTATTGGGCCGCTTAGCTAGCTGTCCAGGTCAACGATATCTGAAAAATTAAATCCCCATTGCAACATAGTCAGAAAGTGGTCATACTATCTCTACTTGAAGGCCTTCAATAATGTGAAATGTATTGCCTACTGTGGTGACCCACTCTTTTTGTGTATAATCATAATTTTGAGGAATTTCCTGACTTCAAGTCAAAATTTATGCCTTTGTAGCTCCCACCCACTTTTCTTGATACTTTCTTTTGGAATCAGACAGAGGAAATCTAATCCCTACTTTCTATATTACCTTGATAGACTTAAAGACAGTAACAATGGTTTTCCCAAGTCATTTCTTCTCCAAGATAAATATCCTTGGCTCTTTTATATGGCTTGGACTCAAAGTCATTCAACATTCTAGTCACCCTCTTTTGGAACCTCTTCAACTTATTAAAGTCTTTTCTAAACTGTGATGCCTGGAAATAAGTACAATATTCTAGATGTAATCTAACCAGAACAGAGTAGAGTGTTATGTTACCTCTTTATTTCTGAAGGCTAAGCTGAGTCTTGTAGGTTTTGTGACTGTCTATTAACACTATTGACATATTGAATTTTTAGTTTACTAAAATCTCTAGTTGTTTTTTAGACAAATTGCTGTTTAATTAGACTTCTCCAATCTTGTACTTTTGAAGTTAATTTTTTTAACCCAAATAAGATTTTATGTTTGTCTCTATTAAATTTTATCTTTTTTGATATATTTCAATGTTCTGGACCATGAGTTCTTAATCATGCTTTCTGCCCTGTGTCATTATGGTAAAGCCTATGACTACCTTATCAGAATAATTATTTTTAAATGAGTAAAATAAAATACACAGGGTTACAAAAGAAATCATAGTGAAAATATATCATTTTTCCTTAGGTTCTGAAACCTCCTGAAATTTATGTATGAATCACTAAAGGAGCCCATGACCCCCAGTTTAAGAACACTCATTCTAGAAATCAAGGTATTATTTCCATCCTGACTGTCATATAAGTTGCTAGCTATCCATCACTTCCATCTACAAATTTAATAATCATATCTTTATCCAAGCCATGGAATAAAAATGCTAAATAGCAAATAGCCAAGTATATACTCTTGGATAACTCCAGTGGAGATCTTCCAAAATGACAATGTACAGTTAATGACTATTCTTACATATTTGTTATTCAATAAGGCCCACATCCAGCAAGTTGTACTATCATGTTGTGCTGTCACCAAATTGGCATCTCTCTATATTTTCTTCAAGAATAGTATAAGAAATTTTGTGAAAGGCTTTGTTAACATCTAGATGACCTGTGTTTACAACACTGCCACAAAAGTAAGCCGTTACCCTGAAGAAATAATTTAGTACTCACTCAACCTGTTTTGGATGAAGCAATGGCAACTCTTTATGATGATGACTTTTTTTTTTGAGAGGTGTTCACTAAGCATTTCTTCAATAGTATGTTCTAGAATGTTGCCAAGAATTCAAGTTAAGTTCACTGGCCTATAATTTTCAGGCTCTATTCTCTTACTTTGTTAAAAATTGGAATATTTGGGCGGAGCCAAGATGGCGGAGTAGAAAGACTCACATTTGCTAGCTCCGAACCCACAGCCCATGGATTTCCTCTAAAAAGAACTCCTGACAAATTCTGGAACAGTGGAAGCTGCGCAGAAACACAGTGAAGGAGATTTCCGTTGAAGAGAGCCCTGAAAAACTGACCACAAAGGAACCCCGGACACGGGGGCAGAGTCCTGCCCTGCGGAGCACTCCCCTCCCCCGGCCGTGGAGCTCTGCCTGGCCACACGGCACTGAGAGGAGCCAGCAGACCCAAGCAGGCTTCAGAGACCTGAATCTCTGGGTGGCCGCGAAGGTCCCTCCACCCACAGAAGCACAGGTCAGTGAGAGAGATGGGCTGAGAGGGGAGCGGGGGATCTCCGGGACTCAGACCCCCTCGGGAGGCGGCGGCCGTGGCAGAGGCGGAGACTCCCGGGGCGGGCAGGGGCTCCGCCCCAGCTCCATTACAAGAGATCTCTGAGGGAACTGAGCCTGGGAGGTGGCCCTGCCCCCACCTGAGAACCAACAGATAAGCTCCCATCGAAGAGCAGTCAGACCTGCCATCAAAAGCCCTGAGGCTGGGGAGCAGCATTTGAATCTCAGACCCCAAGCACTCCTGGGCGGATCTGGGCCAGGGGGTGGAGAGGACTCTCTGAAGTCAAGTAACTGGCTGGGAAAATGCCGAGAAAAGGGAAAAAAACTAAGACCATAGAAGGTTATTTTCTTGGTGTCCAGAGGATC
>CM053770.1:459225891-459247528 GCA_028658325.1 Potorous gilbertii
GAAGGGAAGGATGATAGAAGAGAGGGCAGATTGGTGATAGGGGAAATTAGAATGCTTGGCATATTGGGGTGGGGGAGAGGAGAAATGGGGAGAAAATTTGGAACCCAAAATTTTGTGAAAATGAATGTAAAAATTTAAATAAATAAATAAATAAACTCATTGAGGAACTAACTTGGTAAACTACATGTCATGGTCTGGGTTACATGTGTTTCATTTACTTTATTTTCCCATTGAAAATGGATATATTGATTTATATTGTATTTTTTGGGAATACTAGATAAAGTGTTGAGTAGGTGTTAGGAAGATCTAAAATCAAATCCTATCTCAGACATTTATTAAACTAACTGGGTGACTCTAAGTAAAACATTTAATTTCTCTCAGCCTGTTTCCTCATCTGTAAACAAGGGAATAATAAAATCTACCTTGCAAGGTTTTTGTGAGGATCAGTTGAGACAAAATTAGAAAAGTGTTTTTCAAACCTTAAAGAACTATGTAAACGTGAGCTCTTTTAGAGGCTATACAATATTTCAGGGGTCAAAAAATTAATACAATGTTCTCTACAGAGAATAGTAATGAGAGCTTTTGTTTGGACTCACGTAATGTCATCAGGCCTCAATCTCCTCATCTATAACAGGAGAAATTTGGACTAGATGGCCTCAAAATATCCACATCCAAGATCTTTTCATCCTATAATCCCAGGACCCTGAATGAGATATTTTCTATGAGACTGGTGATACATCACTCAATTAAGTTCAAAATGTAACATACTGTTGAACAAAATTATTCCTATATTTGTTCCAGTCTTATAAAATTTGCAATTTTCTAGCTATGTGACCCTGAGCAAATAATTTATCCTCCCTAAGTTTGATTTTCTTCATTTGTAAAATGAGGCAGTTAGACTCAGTGGCTTCTTTTTTTCCCCTAATTAGTGGCAGTTTTTTATTAAAGTGTGTTTTGCATTTCTGCCTCTTTACATATATTTATCAGATCTCTAGGCTCCTCCACATGTTTTATATTCAATTTTATTTAATTTCTAGTCCTGTTTTTTTCCTTTCTACCCCTTTGGTGGAATATAAGCTAACATAAGTTTTGCCAAGTTTTTCTGAAGCTATCCCCTTCATATCTTACAACACAACAATATTCCATAACATTCATATACCATAGCTTGGTCAGACATTCATCTATGGATTGAGCAGTACCTTTTCCATGTCCAATTCTTTGCCACCACAAAAATAGCTGCAATAAATATTTTTATACAAGTAAGTATAATTGATTTTTCTTTGATCTCTTTGTGGTGATAAACTAGTAATAGTATTATTACTGGATCAAAGGGTATAAACAGTTTAATAGTTTTTTGGACATAGTTCCAAATTGCTTTCTAAAATGTTTATACTTCCCATTCATTTTAATTCTTCTTTGCAACATGACTAATCTGAAAAATGTACTTAATAGGAATTGTGTAGAGCCCATATAAAATTGCATGCCATCTTGGAGAGGTATGGGGAAGGGAGGAGGAGAAAATTTGGAATTTATGGAAATGATTGTTGAAAACTGAAAACAAATTAATAAATTTGAAAAAAATAAAATAAAAAGGTTATACTAATATATCTGTTTTTCCATATCTTCTCCAGCATTTGTCATTTTCCCTTTCCATCAACTTTGAGGTGGTACTTCTGAGTTGTTTTAATTTACTTTTCTTATATTCTTTCTTTCCTTCCTTCCTTCTTTCCTTCCCTCCTTTCTTTCTTTTTAGTTTTCAACATTCACATTGATAAGATTTTGTGTTCTAAATTTCCCCCCTCCTTCCTCACCCCTCTCCCCAAGATGGCATGTAATCTAATATAGATTATACATGTACATTCATGCATAATGAATGCATGAATGTATGCCTAACTAGTCATGTTGTAAAGAAGAATTTAAACCAAAGGGAAAAACCACAAGAAAGGGAAAAAAAAGGAGAGAAAATAGTATTCTTTGATCTGCATTCAGACACCATAGTACTGTCTCTGGATGTAGACAACATTTTCCATCTTTAGTCTTGGAATTGTCTTAGATCACAGCATTGCTGAGAAGAGCTAAGTCTGTCAAATCTGGTCATGGCACATTCCTCTCCAGACTGAACTTCAGACTTCCTCTACTACATCCTGTACCTCAAGTACCTTTGGTTCCACCATCATCCTTCAGCTTCCTTTTATTTTTCTTCTCCCATTAGAAAGAAAGATCCTTGAGAGCAAGGCCTGTCTTTCTCCCAGGGCAGCTAGGTGGTACAGTAGATAAAGCACCAGTGCAGGAGTCAGGAGGACCTGAGTTCAAATCTCATCTCAGACACGTGACACTCATTAGCTGTGTGATCTTGGGCAAGTCACTTAACCCTAATTGCCTCATCCTGGATCATCTCCAGTCATCTTGTTGAATATCTGGTTACTGGATTCAGATGGCTCTGGAGGAGAAGTGAAGCTGGTGACCTGCACAGCCCTCCCTCACTCAAAACACAAGTCAAGTGCAAGTCATGTCATTATTTCTCTGATGGCATGGTTTTCTGCAGCAACGAAGGATGAACACACATTTATAACTCCCACCCCTCAACTTACTACAGTGCTTGGCCCCCAGCAAGTGCTTAATAAATGCTAGTTAATTTATTGACTAACTCATGATGGCATTCTCAGTACCTAGTGTGATGTTTTGCAATCAGAGAGAATTTAATCATTTTTATTTGGATTGAAACACTCTTCTCCAAATTCTTAATCACTATATTTTTTTCTGGTGAGAGTACTACCTAAATAATTACTGTTCTTTTTGAATCACTTCCTTTTAAGGATGCTTGAAAATGAGTCTTTGGATCTTTAAAAGTTGTGTTGCTTCTAGTATGGATTTTTCTGTACACTTTTGGTCCCATCTTGCTGTTCTTTCTCCCTTAAGTGCCATAGCCTCTTTCTCAGAAAAGGGTATAAAATGCCCCACCTATCTATCCATTCCATTTCAAGCTGTTTGTTGTTATCCTTCAAGTTTCCCCTGTACATGCTCTTGGAATGATCAAGCATGGCAGATTCTCACAACATACTCTCTTGAAAGGGTCACTTTCTCATCAATTGCCTTTCAATGTTTTGTTAAGTGGTACTGCTCATCCTCTGTGCTGTAATGTTCTACAAATGAATTGCACTCTAGACAGGTAGTGCCCTTGGCAAAAAGGATTACAAGTTGGAATACAGTGATATTTGTCCCCTAATTTGTTAAATGTGTGAAATGAAGTTTTCTTTTGCTGTTGGATTACTTCCTTTAAATAAGAATTTTCTTCTTTATCATATGGATATGAGCAGACACTGCATACAAATAAAACAGATTCTATACAACCTAGTTAAGGAAATTGGTGACTAGAAAATGGAAAGAAGATTAAAGATGCTGACTGTGTATTACTATTTCTGGGAAAAGGTTGATCCCCTGTAAAATTATTCCCATAGTGAGAAGACTAAAATAGTCTAGGAACCAGCTTAATCAACAAATAACTGAGCTCCTTGACAGAGAAGCAAGAAGGCCAAGGAAAATAATGGCTTGAAAACATTGAAAAGAATAATAAAAATATTATGAAGAGGATAATTGAAGACTATCAGAGGTAATGGAGAATGTCTTAAGATATCCTGCCAAGACAGAAAATCCGAATAGTTTTAATAGACCAAAGTGGAAGTAGGACTGACAATAGACACAACATGGCATGTGGGGGGCAGGTAGAATTCAGACTATTCTTATTGGTTATAGTAATAGACCCCACATCAGGAATCTACAATATCCATGAGGATATTGAAGAGAGCAATAGCATTGAAGAAGATGAAATGAGAAAGGGAACTTGGACCTGAGAAAATAAACAGGTGGAGGGTATATTTGCCTAGCTGAGCTCACCCATTCATGGAAACATGTAAGTAGATAGCAGTATATGAAATGGTTACTCTTTAGTTTGTAGGGGAAAATAGGAACCATAGCTTTTGATGTCATCTTGATGGACTAACAATAGAAATACCCACAAATATATGGTAGCCAAATAGTAAGAACTGCTTTTGAAGGAAGAAGTTTCTCCCACTGCTATAAAACCTATTTTTCCCTGGGTAAGAGATGCCTGCAGTCCTGTCTAAATGGTTACCACAACCCTGAAAGGTTTTGTTTGTTTGTTTTTTAGTAAACTCCTTTTTTACTATGTAAAAGCATTTGCTCATTTTCCTTGTTTCTTACTCTTTGACAGGAAATGTTTTCTTTTTCAAAATCCATCCAGTTTCACTCTGTATACTTTCCTTTTCTCAGTCCTAGGAGTGATATTGCTGGGTCAAAGGGTATGCACATTTTTGTGCATACGACTTTTGGTCATGGTTCCAAATTGCTCCAGAATGGTTGGATCAGCTCACAGCTCCACCAACAATGAATTAGTGTTCCAACTCTCCCACATCTTCTCCAACATTTATCATCTTCCTGTTTTGTCATGTTAGCCAATCTGGCAGGTGTGATGTAGTACCTCAGAACTGCTTTGATTTGTATTTCCCTAATCAATAGGGATTTAGAGCATTTTTCATATGACTATAGATAGCTTTCATTTCTTTCTCTGAAAACTGCCTGTTTATATCCTTTGACCTTTTATCAACTGGGGAATGACATGTATTCTTGTAAATTTGATTCAGTTCTGTATATATTTTAGAAATGAGGCTTTTATCACAGACACTAGTTGCATAAATTCTTTCCCAATTTTCTGCTTCCCTCCTTATCTTGGTTGCTTTGGGTACTTTCCTTTTCTTGTTGGGTGGATCCTCTTATTTTTCTACTTCTCATTCACCTGTGAAATGCATAACTCATCTATCATGTTACTACAGAATGCTGCCACTTTACCTGAATATTCTAAGTAAGCCTAAAAAACTAGAAAAACCCAGTCTGCAACCTTGAAGTTGCTATTCAGTTAGAGCACTCAGTCATTTTAGTATACTAATAACTCTCTCTGCTTTCAGTTTGGTTTACTGTTATTGAACCATAGTCATTGGACCACTTTGCTGACGGGTATGCCTGTCCCATGAGGTCCAATTCTTCTCAGTCAAGAGAAGACTTAAGGAGACTTAAGTCAAGACAGACTTAAGGAAAATGATTTTAAAAAAATAATAATTGAATATATATATAAATATACATGTATACATATGTATAATTTTACAATTAATTCATTGAACAATTATGTTTTAGAATATTAATTTCTTGTATTCAGATTTTTTACATTTCTTACAAAAGATGGAATTATAACAATCTTTTGCAACTCCTATTATAAAGATTGGCTTGTGTTAAACTGTGGGGCAATATAACGGCCCATGTGGTCCAACGGCTTCCCTCTTCTTCACCTTTAGGGAGTTCATTTTTTAAGGTAGTAGTTTAGTCATAGTCTCTCCATTTCTCTACTTACGAAAACTCTTAACATTTAATCGGATGTCAGTCTTTTTGCCTAACTTACATTAATGTCTCTAGTTAACCCCTGACATCTTTATGATGGATAATCAGTTTCTGAGAAACATTTTGGGAATGAAACATCTGATTGCATTATAGTGTGCAGATAGATAGAAAGGAATTGGGAGCGGATGGTGGGGAAAGAAATAACCTTTTCGTGGGACCTCCCTCCATCTGGGTCATCCACTCTGAAATGCCTAGGGTCAATAACTTTATGGACATCCACTTTCTTTTCTACTTCTCTACCTTTGTTCCTCAGGAGTATAGTGGAATTCTATATGTGTTCCAATTCCTGCCAAGAGGCTATTTTCAACTCACTTTTAAATTTATAGACTTTTCCTGAGGTGTGGCTAAATGCTTTTGCTTATCCAAACCAGTCTTGTACAATGTCATTCCTGTCCAAAGATCTATTCCATTTAGACTAAGGCTTATGAACAAAGCAATTGATCTGCCATCTTGCCATTTTCTTTAAATTTTGGTGGGGTTGAGGAAATTAGTAACTTACCCTTATTTTAGCAATCACGTTTCATTAAATCTCTTCTTTAAAACCTTTTTTTTTAAATTTAGAATTTCTAGAAAACAAGATGCTACTAAATTGTTCCTACATTTTGACCCAGAAATTCAGCTTCTGTTACTATTCCCTAAGGAGGTTATTGACAGGCAGAAAAGACATATACAAAACTTTTCATAATAGTGCCATATGGGATAACAAAAAGTTAGAAATAAAATATATGCCCAATGGGGGAAAGTCTGAACAAATTATGCTCTATGAATGTAATAGAATATTATTATGCCATAAAGAATAATGGGCAAGAAATTAGAGAAATATAGGAATTCTATCAAGGGATGCAGAATAAAAAGCAGTGGCAAAAAACAATATACCCAATGATTGTAAAAAATATAAACAAAGTCAAGATTTAGAGGTAACACAACTCTGGTAAAATATGACAGTAAATGTTAGTACCATTCTATAAAAGTTCAAGTACACATACCTGCTTCCTTCTAACAATCCAAAAGCTGAGATCTCAAATAAGATCAGGGATATAAAGCACTTTGAAAATTTAAAGCCTAACTGGAGGACAAAAGCACTGAACTACTTTGTAGGAAGCTTTGTCTGAGTGTTTCTTGGCAAGGACCTATTGTGTCAAAACCAGATGTATCAACACATTTTTTGAGAGCAACCAAATAGTGTTTTATAGCTGTTGGAGGTAATGAACATCGGTTACTTTGCAGAACCTATTTTTCTTTGGAATGTATTACATATTATTCTTGTGAATTATGCATTCAGTTCAAAGATAAATTGAAGAATGTTGTCTTGCTTTTGCAAGCACAGCCAATGGTGAAAGAATGCAAATGAAAGTTAACTGAATACCTCTAGTAGCTATAAAAAAAAGTGAAGACCAGCGGTTTCAAGAACAATTATCTAGGCAATTATCATGTGAAATCACAAACTTTTGTGATAGATTTATATTTTAACTCTTTGAATGAAATGAATTGACATTAACATTTGGTTAGTGCCCCATAGTCCTGTCAAAGTGACTTTGACTTTTCTAAGTTTATGTCAGTGGCAAGTCCTAGAAAGCTAGAGACTTCAATTATAGGCTCAGAAATGCACTGTATCTGCTCTCCAAAGGATAGTCTAACTATATGTCAATGAGATTCATCACCAGATTTGACCAATAGGTAATAAATATTTTCAGTAATGAAAATATATTAAGAACTGCAAAGGTAGCTCTGTAGGAGGATTTATTTCACTTCTGTCTTTGTATCTCCAGCACCTGGCATGGTCCCTAGTACACAGCAAGTGATAAATAAGTGCTTGATTGGTTGATTGGGTTCCAATGCAAAAGGATATAGAGGGTACCTACATTAGTATAAAAATGAATACACAAAAAATTAAGTTTATCAGAGATATTTCAAAATAATGGTTTAAAAAAAAACATGCTTTAAAAAGTTTCACAGGTCATCTAAAGCCAAACAACCATCCAGGTGAAAGTAATATGCTAATATTTCCACTCTAATGCCTAAAACCTTGTGATAATTTGTTAACTCCTTCAATTCACATTCATAGCAATGGAAGATCACACTATTCCAGTATAATTCCTCCCCAGAGATTACAGTGCCATCTTAACCAATTTGACTCAAAGATTAATTTTAGTGTGTCACAGAAAATTCTAACTATACCCATTTTCCTTTGTGCAGGCTCATGGTAGAGGGACAGGACTGTGATATAGAACCTAGCATAGCCACTAGTCCAAAGCCTCAAAATGACCTTTTGTCTTCCATTTTGATTTTTACTAAGATCACTGTAGAAGAGAAGGAAATATTCTCTCAGCTTTGGCTCTAGAATGAACTGATGCTTTAGGTTCTCTTAGAGGAAGGACAATAAACTGAGAAATGTGTTTACAAAATAGTAGATATAAAAGCAGTGTATAACAGAATAACAGATTCCCGGAATTGGAAAGGATCTCAGGAGCTTTCTAGTCCAGCTCATGCCTGAATAGGAATTTCCCCTTCAAAATCTCCAATGAGTGTTCATCTGACTTTCATTTATTGAAGTTATCAAAGATATTTAGTGAGTAACACACTATCTCTCAAGAAATCCAATTCCATTTTTTGGATAATTCTGGGTGAGATTTTTTCCCCCCTTTACACTGTTGACCAAAGTGGAATGAGATGCCTCTGAATACAGTGGATTTTTCTTTTTCTAAACATAATCATCCCCCCTCCCCACCATATGTGCACACACGTGCACACACACACACACAGTGATTGTTTTAAAGTAATTACTAATATAATTATCAACCTTGGAATAAAGGATTGGTCAGAAACCTAGAAAATCTCCAGTAAACAAATATACCACCATATAACAACTTTCATTCACACCATAAATGGCTTTTTTCCCTTCACTGGTATCACTTAAACTATCTTTAATTTGGCATCATTGCCTTCATCCTTTAATAGAATTTTCTAAAAATGTAATACTTCCAAGAACATAAAATAGGGTTGCATTTCCTATTTAACTTAATACTAAAAGGTTTTTACAAAAAACTCATGAAAATATATAGTTATGGGGAAATTAGTGATGATATCTGTTGTAAACCAGCAATTTATATGTAGATCTCTATTCATATTGTTGCTAATATATAGTAGAGTGCAGATGGCAATAATATAATGGATAATATCTGACATAAATATATATTTGTCAGGCAAATGTGTGATCTTATTCCATACTCTAAGTAATAGAGGGATTAAGTACAGAGACTCCCAACCCATCCCCCCAACCAATCAGGGTATGTCTTTCAAGAGTTATTAATCTCTGACAGAAAAATCAAATGATTCCAATATTTAAACGAGGTTGAAATCAGTAAAACCATGCCAAAAATGCAATAAGGATAGTTTTAGCTTTACTATGGTGGTATTTTTTCCAAAGCTTAGCTTACCATAGGAGCTTTAAAATTTTTTTGACAGCCCTAGAATAAACTGCTAAAGGTCATTACCAAACACTGTGCACATTGCTATACTGCCTTGTTCATATGGTACCTATAAGGAGATGCAATGATTAAGGACAGAATTTAAATGCTAACTATGACTAAAGTTGCAGAAGTGCTATTGCTGCTGGTAATATGAGAAATTGATGAAATGGTAACCTTCCATGGGGTCTTAAAGAGAAACATGTCTTTGCTTTTCTCTAAAACTAAGCCCTCCACCTATGCTCTCCTTTTTATACTTTTTCATCTCTTATGGGACTCAATACATAGTCGTCCTCCCTCTCTACTGGCTTCTTCTCTTGTACTGTCAATCAATCACAACTCTTGTTTACCTTAACACACACACACGCACAATAAATCTTTCATTTGACTATTCTGTTCTCTATACTTATTACCCCTGTTAATTACTCAATCAATAAACATTTATTGAATATCTACATTGTGCCACATTAGTAGGAAAAAGTCACATTAAATCACAAATGAAGAGTCATAATGGAATTAACTGGGTTCTATTTAATCATCAGTGTGCAAAATATTAGAGAAGGAATTGTCCCCAGTATAATAGGATAGCCTTCTTTCACTGTCAAACTCCTAAAATAAGTGTTCTGTGCACACTGACTCAGTTTCTTCACCACCTGTTTTCTACTTACCTGGTCTCTCTCCCATTTCACTGAAAGAGCTCTCCTTCTATTCAATGCCTCCTTCTATTCAAATTCAAGGGCACGTTCTAGGTCTTCATCTTGTGTCATTACTACCTTTAATATATCTTAGATGATAGGTAGCCACCCATGAAACTGGAAAAACCTAGGATCAAGACCTGTCTCTGACACATATTGGGTGACTGTGGGCAAGTCGCTTAACTTATTTTTATTATAGGCAAATCTTTAGAACTAGAGTAGATGACAACCTGTAGGTGGAGTTTCCCCACCTGGGAGTTTGCTATACCATTGATATCAAAAGTCCAGTCATTCTTATTCTTTTTGAAATTTTTCCCTCCCTCCCCTTCTGTTGTCATGAGTTCTCTAAGATGGTTCTCTATATACCGAGGTCACCATTCCCTTTTGATCTTTTCATGACTCCTCTTCTTTGTTAATTCCCGATGCTGTACCGTCACTGGAAAGAGGCCTAGGTCAGGCAGGATAGATATCATAAGCAAAGGCATAGAGAAGGGGGAAGGGGGAAGACAGAGGATACTTTAAAAGGAATACTTACTTATAAGAAATAGTTAGAATTTTGGCTTAGAGCCAGGCACTGGATGAACTTGAATAAGAGTAAAGAATGATAACTTTGTTCAGTACGCAATAAGAAACAGGGTCAGATTGTAGAGAAGAGAGAAGATATGATCATCACAGTATAGTATAGTATAATGAGGAAGTAAAATTCAGTGGAAAGAGCATGGAACTTGGAAGGTTGAACTTTGTGTCAAGAGATCTGAGTTCAAATTCTGGCTCCAAAACTTCTTTGCCTACCCCTCACCTGAGGCAAATTATTAGCCTCTCTAGCCCTTGATTTCCCCTTCTGTAAAGTGTTACTGGACTTTGGAGTTTAAAAGACCTGGTTTAAAAATTTCCCACAAATATACGGTAGATGTGTGGCCCTGGGCAAGTCACTTATTTTTTCTTTGCCTCAGTTTCCCCAGCTCTAAAATAAGGCAATTGGACTCAGTACTTCTAGGGTTTCTTTCACCTCTAAATCTACACTCCTATAATGATTTGATTTAAGGCCCTTATTGCTGTAGACCTCTTCTCCTTTGATGCTGTGACTGAGAGATTGGAGAAGGAGAGATAAGGATCAAGGAGACCCAGTTAGGAGGCTATAACATTTAAGATAAGGAAAGAGGAGAACCTGAAAAAGTATCGTCATGGCAAGTCTAGAAATGAAAGAAATAGTTTGTCGAATTGGTAGACCTTAGCAAATCATTCTGTGTGGAGTGTTAAAAAGAGGGAAGAATCAAAGACAACTCCAATGTTTTGAGCTTGGAAACCTAGGAAGATGACGGTACCAGCTACAAAAATGGAGGAGTCAGGAGAAGAGATAATGGGTTCAGTTTGTTACAAGTTAAACTTAAGAGATTAGTTTGACATACAAGCAGAGGTATGCCTATCCAGTTTAAAAATATCTATACCTTGAACAGGTGTGTCTGGAGTTCTGAGGAGAGTTCAGACAAGTGATAAACAGATGCACAGAGGTAATGTTGGAATTATGGAATTATTTTCTTCAGTGAGCTTTTGGACCACCTTTTTCATTTGACCAATTCTGCTTGGCATTCTTCTCCTCATTGGCTTTTTGGACTTCTTTTGCCATTTGGGTTAGTCTATTTTTAAAGGCATTATTTTCTTCAATATTTTTCTGAGTCTCTTTTAGCAAGCTGTTGACTAGTTTTTCATGATTTTATTGCATCACTCTCATTTTTACTTCCCAATTTTTCCTCTACTTTTCTTATCCTTTTTGAGCTCTTCCATGGCCTACAACCAATTCATATGTTTCCTGGAGGCTTTTGATGTAGGAGCTTTGACTTTGCTGTCTTCTTCTGGTTGTATGTTTTGATCTTTGTCACCAAGGTAAGATTCTATAGTCTGAGTTTTTCTTTTGTTTAATTCTGCTTGCTCATGTTCCTAGCCAAATATTTGACTTTCTAACTCTGTCAAGGTAGGACTCTGCTTCCAGTGGAAGCACTATCCCAGGCTTCAGAGTTTTTGGATCAGCTGCTCAATCTCCTGCAGTCTGTGGGCCCAGAGCTCCAGAAACAACCCCAGTTGCTGCTCCAGCTGTCACAGCCTCCACTGGCCTGGACTGGGACTGTGTCCCTCCCCCACTCAGGTCCCACAGGGTTTTCCCATTGACCTTCTCTGCTGTTTTTGGCTTTTGTAGGCCTAAAAGTCTGGAAACCACAACAGCAGCCAGTGATTCAGTCCCCTGAGGCCTGTCCCAGCCCTGTCTGTACCTGTGTGGCCCACACCTGATTGCCCTCAACTCCCAGCCCAGTGCTATATATACCTTTCTTGTCGTATCTCCCAGGTTGTCTTAGGCAGGAGATTTGTTTCACTCTGTCGTTTTTGTGGGTTTTATAGCTCTAGAATTTGTTTAGAGTCATTTTTATAGGTATTTGGAGAGAGCTCACACAAGTCCCTGCTTTTACTCTACCATCTTGGCTCTGCCCTAATATTGGAATTATGGAAGTGAATGACAGCACCAAGGATTGGAATCCCAAGGCTGGGGGATCTGTGGTCTTGAGGCTACACGTTGCCCCTTAGGTCTTCAAATGTGGCCCTTTGACTGAATCCAAATTTCACACACCCTTAAGGAAATTTGGATTCAGTCACAAAGTCACACTTTAGGACCACATGTGACCTCAAGGCTGTAGGTTTCCCACCCCTGGAATAGACTGGAGAGAGAAAAGGAAACAAGCTAATAAAAGGACCCTATTGGGTTCCTCTGTTTAAGGGGTTTGAAGAGGATACAGATTCAGAAAAGAAGGCAAAGGAATGGTCACTCAAGGAAGGCTTCTGGCATTCCTTCCTACCTTCTTCATGTCAGTCAGTGAAAAAGCAATTTTCTTGGATCATCAGACAAAAGAAAAAAGAAAGAAAGAAAACAAAAGCCCCTCTCCCTTTATGTAGCCAGTATTGTAATTCTTCTTTGAAAGACTTCCATTCCTATTACCATCACTCTGATCCAAGGCTCCCATTACCTCATATCCATAATAACATGGAATCACAGACTGTTAGGACTAAGAGGAACCATAGGCAAAACCCAGTCCAACTAGTACAAGTACCTGATTTTATGAAATTCTGGAATTGGTTTTTCTGTTTGTAGATCCCCAATTCTTACTTTTCTGGTATACTTCTGCGAGGCAAAATTTTATTACATTATCTTCTGCTTGAGAATTTCTTACTCCACCATGTGACTTTCAAAACAAATCATTGGTCATTGTCCTCCATCAACTAGACCCAGCTCACTTACTTCAACTTATCTGATGCCATATTCATTTCCACTTCACTCTTTGTTCTTTCTGCAGTCCTTTCAACGCTCTCTCCTTCTCAAAATTCCTGTCTATCAAAGTCCAAAAGTTTCTCTGAGATTCAGCTCCCCCAGGAAGTTTTCTGTGCTTTCCCTCGCAGCTGGGTGGCAAACTAGATCCCTGGTCCTAGAATTGGGAAGACCTAAGTTCCAATTCAGCCTCAGATACTTACTAGGTGTGTGACCCAGGCAAGGTAAGTATGCATAACCTCTTTCTACTTCAGTTTCCTCAACTGTGAAGTGAAGATAACGTAGCCCTTATTTCCAAGAGTTATTGTAAAGATTCAATGAGATAGTAGAAAAAGCTCTTAGTGCAGTAGTTGGCACATAGTAGGTGCTTACCAAATGCTTGCTTCCTTCCTATTGAAGGTTTATGAATTTCTGTGTTTTAAGATAGGAATATTATGGAAATGAACTACAGGACATTAGGTGGACTGAACTCCACCAAATAAACATATAGTTTTCTGGGAGACAAATAAATATTCAATGAAAATTAGCAAGCCAGGGCTTGGACTCGTCTTTTGTCTGCACCTATAATATTATTTCTACTACACCATACTGCCTCTTCAGCATATTGTTCTTTGTATCCTGTTCATTTATGCATTTACCTTTCCCTCTTTCTTATATTGTGAACTCCTCCCTCTTTGTCATATCGTAGCTTTGCCTCCTCAGGACCTAAACTACCTCACCCACATTAGGTTCATCATTGTCATAGTTAACATTTATATAGCATCCACTACATGCCCAGTACTGTTTTAAGCTCTTTACGATTATTTCCTTTTATCTGCACAAGAGCCCTAGGGGATAGGTGTAATTATTGATCCCATTTTGCAGAGGAAGAAACTGAGGCAAACAGATGTTAAGTGACTTGCCCAGGATCACACAACTAGCAAATATTTAAGGCTGGATGTGAACTCAGTACTTTCTGATGCCAGGCCTGGTTCTCTATCCATTGAGTCAGCTAGGATTTGTCTTTCTTTTCCGATATAAACATGGTCTGCCTCTCTATCTAGATTATGAATTCCTTAGAGAGAATGGGCAAACATCTCCTTCCATTGCTGAGACTGGGCTGGGCTGACAGGATGAGTTTAATGAGTACCAGACTTCGTCTGTGCCTCTGCAAAATTTAGGCATTATGATACTATTCTCTAGATCATCCTTAAAACTAAATATAAATATTTACCAAACCTCTAAAATCGTTATCAACCCACCTTCCTTCTAAGAGTTATACAATTATTATTTTTTTTAAAGGAATCAGCAGAGATTGTTACTTACCTTGGGAGAGTGTAGGAGAGGTTATTTTCAAGGCTGCAGTAGACAATACTGTACGTTGTTTTGTTTTTTTTTAAGCATTCCTTGAATCAACCTCAAAGGAACACTAAGCAACCTTTTTTGCATTTATTAAACAAAGACAGTTTAGTAGGACTGTTAGCCTGGAGCATAATCTTTGTTTACCTAAGGGAAAAGATAGTAGTGATGTCTAAATTATATTTGGTCAACAATAACATGGGGTTAAGAAATCTGAACTCCTGAAGTTCCTCTGTGAACAGAGATGCTTATATTTGTTGGGCCACTAAAAAACTGGGCAGATGGAAGAATGAGTATGTGCGAATCAGGGGAGCATTTCATCTCCTAAGTTATTCAGTGACTTCCTCTCTTTCAATTTCCCATTAAAAACCTTCTTTTCCTCTTTAGTTTATGATTGACTCTCTGGAAAGGGACTTGAAATGCTCTCTATGAATAATACTGCATATTGTCTTGAGAACAAAATAATTGAAAACAGTTTGAGACAGTTGTGGTTTGGCATACAAATCAATTATAGACCATCATTTAATGCAAACGAAAACACTGCTCCTCATAAGGAAAACAATTCTGCCCTCATCCTCTTCATGAGAGGCAAAATATCATTTCAAAATCTTCAAGGGAATTGGCGTTATCCCAATTACTTGGTGAAAAACTGGAAAAAAAAAGAACCAATTTTGCCATTGTTTTGTATCATAAATGGTATAGCTATATTGTATGAGACAAGTGTAGCCATCTGGTCTGTTTTCCTTCCTGGTCTTCCATGTCTAGAACATACTCCCATTTTGTCTCCATCTCTCACCTCCATAGGTGCTCTTAGGTGTCACCTCCCATATTCAAGATCTTTTCTTATTCTTATGTGTTAGTGTTTTTGCTCTTGAAGTGACAGTGTAGAATTTTGTAGATATTTTTACTTACTTATGTACATGTGGTGATCTCCAAGTGGGATGAAACTTCCTTGAGGGAAAGAATATTTAATTTTTGTTTTTTATCTTCAATATTTAGCATCTCTGGCACCCAGTTAAGTATTTAAATGTTTTTGAATTAAATTGAATTGGGTCTACTAGTGAGCCAGAAATTATCCTCCCTATGTGAGGAGAAGCTGTCTTGTGTTCGATAGCAAGGGATATCAGATACTAGAGAAGCAACCATAACAGCAAAGAGGAAGTTGAGTCTAATCTTTGCTCTTCCACTCTGTCCTATTCTTCCTAGCTTAGCAATTCTCATGAACTAATTGACCTTCTTTGTTAAAGGAGACTATTACGTTCCATCTCCCTTGGAATAAGTACTCTCTACGTAAATACTAAGAGGGATGAAAATATCTCTTGAGATAATTTATTTAAGTCATGTCAATGCAAAATGTTTATAGTGGTGAAATAAAAAGATGTAGAATTTTCATTTCTTTGTAGGCAACTTCCAAGGGCAAGAAGGGTTCTTGGGCAATTTTCTAATCCAGAGGTAGCAAAATCAAATAGAAATAAGATCATCAATCCATATATAAGGAGCCCTATGGATTGCATATTGATCTAGAAAACCACATATTAACATAATTTTTTAAAAATATTTTTAAATATTTCCCAATTACATTTTAATCTGGTTAGGGCTGCCCTTGGGAGTGTTGGCACATAGTAGGCACCTAATGTTGATTGACTGACACATTGACATCCATTTACCTGCTTTCAGATACCTAAAAAACCCTCAGCCACAATCATCTATTGCAACTGGAGAAACCTCCAGAGGCACAGATCTGCCAGGTAGAATAGTGTTTTGCATTTCCTGATCTTCCCCTGCACCCATTTCTCAATTGCTTGTTGGTAGCAATAACATTCAGAATAGGAAATTGTGGCATAGACAGCATTTGTTTTCTTAGCATGAACTACTCTAATTCATGTCATGACTAGCCAAAGGTTAACTATAGGGGTTGTCAGACTGGATAATGAGATCTCAGTCATATTTCCTTAGTAAAGAATCTGCTTGACTATGTAAGACCCACCGGATAATAGGCCTCCTCCTATGGCAAGATGGATTCTAGCTGGGAAAGATCATTTTAAAGTTATGTGTCCTTGTTCATAGTGACTTTCCTGTGAATTTTCTCATGATTAGATTACTCAGTCATTATATTCTCCGTGCCAATTTCTCAAGGGAACATTCCAAACTGATAGCCCTTAGTATAGATAGAATGGTTCGCTTCCAGGACAGACAGCATAGGATAGTGTAAAGAGGATGAGCCTTGGCTTCAGAAAACCTGGATTTTCATCTTGTCTTTAACACATACTAGTTGCACCATCATGAACAAGATATTTAGCTTCTTAATGCCTTAGGTAATTTTCTGAGACTATAAGTTAATCTGTATGAATAAAGGTAGTTTATATGTACACATTTATATGTATGAATTTATATATATATGTATACTTTCATGCATACATGCATGCAGATATAAATCTATATCTAAATAGATATATAGATAGATGAATATAGATAAAAAGTCAGCTGTTTGGTAGTATATTATGGCATTTCATAGACACCAGGATTTCTTTTCTTAAAGCTCATATTCATCATCTATAGGTCTACAGAACATGTTTTATTACTCGGGACAAACTGATTTCACATTCTCAATTTTTGGGACATGACTCTTTTCATTTTATTTTGACCAAGGATAATGTTTAATGGGCTTAGACTATATAGTATGGAGTGAAAGGCACTTAAATTGAAATTATAATGTTAGTTGTATTAGTACTGTTGTTGCTATGCAAAGGTAAATAAATAACTGTTGTACCTTCCTTAGCTTCGGAAGTTATATGTCCTCATTTGGAGAAAAGCTGTACTAGTGTTACCTACTTTTTCTGGCTAATATTTATCGTTCATTCATCCAAAAATGTTTACTTATTTATTTAAAAGGCATTATGAAAAATATAGAAATGAAAATATTATTTTACCCTCAAAAAGTTTATGTTCTAGAAGAGAAAATATGTAATATAGCTTAAATTTTATAAATTATATATGTGTGTGCAAAAATATAATATATGTATATGTTCCCATGTCAGCAATAATGAGAAAATTAATGTTACTAGATTAGACATAAAGTGGAGGAGAATATAGCAGATGAAAATTGGAAAGGTAGAAGAGATCAAGTTGCAAAAGGGCATTAGAAGCCAAATAGAATATTTGATATTTGAGGACCAAAGAGAAAAACACTGAAGTTTAGTTACTATAATGTGACAACTATAAAGTAACAGTGGGAAATAATGTGAGAAGGGTGAGTTAAGTAGAGAATATAGATGTATTTAAATGACAGTGTAATTCATTTACATAGTCATAAAATCTCAGAGCTGGGAAGGATCTTATAAGTTAGGTGAACAAGCATTTATCAAGTACCTACTATTTGCCAGACACTCTGCTAAACACTAGTGGCTTACAGGCTATCTAACTCAAACATTCCTTGAACAAGTATTGGCAATGTGTAATGGAAACCAGACCAAAAAGGGCCAGCTCTTGGAGTATGTGTAGTGTGTCTATTCACTGTCAACCCATATGAAAGACTGGTGAATCTGTTTTCCGAAATACATAATGGAAACATCCTCCCATCCTCTTCAGAGCATTTGCAGGTATTTTATGACTGTTTCTGATCAGCTTACTCCATGGTAATTGAAGTCTTTTTGTTGACTGATAAATAGAAAATGAGCATATGTACCAAAGAAATGAATAATCAAAGACTCTCTCCTGTGATAGTTTTTGAGTCAGGAAAAAAATGGTTGCATGCCTCTGAGTGGATGGAAGTTAGCAATACCTGCTGCCTCATCACCCATCTAGGGTATCACATGGCCATGAATGTATCATCCTGCTATTTCTCTTTTCTCTGGTGTCTTTCTTCTGCAGTTTACCTGTCAAAAGCTTAGCCAGCCTTTCCTTAAAGACCTCTCATGAAGAAAACCCATGGCCTTGTAAGGCATCACCTTTGGATACCTCTAGTTATTAGAAAGTGCTTCCCTAGATAAAATTCCAATTTCACCTTTGCCACCTCTACCATTAGCTCCATATTTTCACTTCTGAAGTCAAGCAAAAGAAGGCTAATTACTCTTCCACATGATGATTGTTCCAATGTAGGGAGATGTTATCATGTACTCCCAAAGTCTTCTCTTACCTAGGTTAAACCAGCCCAATTCAGCTCAATTTTAAAACAATTCATTAAGCACCACATGTCAGGGTCCTGAAATAACTGCCACTTGTAATTTTTGAGTCGTTATTAGAAATCTTTCACATACTGAGGGGATTAGAGAGGTGCTACAGGCTTGGGAAAAAAGCCAATGTTTTGATTTTTTTTTTAAGGAATAGAGATGAGTCTGAATACATGTAAAAAAACATTAACTCGTGGGCTGTACATAAACACATGGTGGACTAGATTTGACCCATAGGCCACAGTTCGTCAATATCTACCTTCCCACTGAGTTGGACTTCAACTTTGAATAAAATTTTAGAATGAATTATTTAAAGGTTGGTGAATTAACATCTAGAAATGGAAGCCATAATCACAAAAAGCTAGGATGGCTTCATCAGGAACATTTCATGCCAAATTATCCTAATTTCCCTTTTACTTCATAGGTCTAATAGGCTGCTAGATCAGGGGAATATTAATAATTTAACTGGATTTTAGTATGACATATTACAAAATCTCTCATGTATTGTAGTGAATGAGATAGAAAGGGTTGGATTAGATGATAGGATAGTTGGGTGGATTTGAAAATAGTTGAATGATAGGATGCCCAGAGTAGTTATTAACAGCTTTGTGTCAACTTGGAAGGAGGTAACCAGTGGAGAGCCCAAGAGATCTATTCTGGGCTCTATTATTAGATGTGTTAATGAATGATTTGGATACAGGTATAGATGGCATATTTATCAAATTATCAAATGATACAGAGCTAGGAGGAATGATAAAAATGTTGCATAACAGAATCCAGATCCAAAAGACTTTGGCTAGAATATTAGACTGAATGTAATAAAATAAAATGTAATAGGAATAAATGTTAAGTCCTTGAATTTGAAACAGAAATAGAAATATGCTAGTGTGCTATGTATATATATATATATATATATATATATATATATATATATATGTACATTAAATGGTAGCCTTCTCGAGGGTGCAATAGGGGGAGGAAAGGAAAAAGTGCAAAACAGGGAACAAAAGAAAATTTAGAAGGAAACACAGAAAAGCAGAGTAGCTTTGAAAATAATTTGATTATTACATAGTTTTTTAAAAAAAATAAACAGCATGAAATGGAAATTCATGGTTTTATATTAAATCCTCTTTTTATGTTTTGATCTATACATGGAACTGTTCTCTTTTTTTGTCTTTTTGTATATAAATGTAGAATGAATATTTTTTTAAACCAAATTCATAAGTATAAGATGGAAGAATTTAACTAAATAACTGTCTGAAAAAGGTGGTTTTACTGGACCAAAACTTCAATATGAGCTAATATAGGAGCAAAAAAGTTGATAAAATTCATTTGCAATTCAAAGTATCTAGAATTAAGGATGTGATTGTGCCCCGTTACACTACCTTGGTCAAACTTCAGTTAGAGTATTGTGTTCAGTTCTGGCCATCACATCTTAGGAAGGACATTAATAAATTGGATAATGTCCAGAGGAGGGTGATCAGAATTGTGAGTAGAGATGATGCCAGATAAGGACCATAATTTTCTTCCAAGTGGACCCTCTTCTCTTTGAAAGAGTAAGTAATATGAAATAGGCTATATATGTTTCCACGTATTTCCATATTAGTCATGCTGTGAAAGAAGACATAGACCAAAAGAAGAGCAAAGATGAAAAAATAAAGAATAGTATGCCTTGGAGACTCCATTAATTCTTTCTCTGGAAGTGGTTGGTATTCTCATCAATGGTCCCTTGGAAGTATCTAGGAAAAGTGTATTGCTGGATTCCTGAAAGTGGTTTACCACTTTGAAAAATTACTGAAGTTCTTTACCATTTCCTTCTCCAGCTCATTTTACAGGTGAGGAAACTGAGGCAAACAGAGGTGAGACTTGACTGAGATTACACAGCTAGTAAGTCAATGTCTGAGGCCAGATTTGAACTCAGGAAGGTGAGTCTTCCTGATTCCAGCCCAGCACTCTATTCATTGAGCCACCTTGTTGCCCCCAAAAGTAATATATAATTGTACAAAAAATATTATTTTTTTAAATATTGGAGTCTAGGACTTCCTTGCCTCTAGTTTCACACCATTGTCAATATGTCCTCCACCCAGCCAAATTACTTTGTGCCTCACACAAACACACACACACACATAGACACGCAAATACTTGTAAGTACTGCATGTGTACACATCCCCTTCCCCTCCAGCAGAATGTAAGATCCTTGAAGATAAGAACCATTTCTACTTTTTTTCAGTGTTACCAGTATCTGACACACATATTAGAAGCCTAATAAATATGTCAAAGTGAATTGAACACAAGAGCAGTTATCCTTCAGATCACACTCCAATTCATGTAATGTTGACTTCATCTCTCATTTTCCCTCCTCGAAGACTACGCAGTCTTTTACCCTGTGGACCAGCTTTCTTCCTATACACTTTCTTCTCCCTAGGCTTTCCTGACAATGTTTCTCTTGGTTCTCCTACCACCTCTGTGACCATTTTTTCTCTTGATATTTTATGAAATCATTGTGCATCAGTCAGCCTTCTGCTTTTCTCTCTCTACAGCCCCAGTCATGACTTCATCTGAATCCAAGGGCAATGGAGTTGCAGCCAAGAAGATGAGAGTTCAAATTCCACCTCAGACTTTTATTGGTGTGCGACTCTAGGCAAGTCATAATAGCAGCTCTCTCATCTGTAAAATGGGTATTACAATGCTACCTTCATCGAATCACTGGGAGGTGCAACTGAGATAACTTTTAAAGTGTTTTGCAAACTCTTAAGTACAACAGAGATGTTAGAAGAAAATTATAAAGATTATAGAAGAAAATACAAGTGAAATTTTCCAAAATCACACACTTAATTTATCATATCCTTGAAAGCTAGAGTAAGCCATACACAATTGGGAGCCATAGTTGCATGTACATTCTTTCTTTTCTCTTCTTTGTACATGGAAATGATGTTTATTTGGTTTGTACTGAATTCAGACCCCCCCAAAAGTCAAGAAAACTCATAGAACCATACTATAAGAATTTGTAAAGGGAAAATATTCCAATTTTCTTTAAATTTATTTATTTATTTAACTTTTTACATTCATTTTCACAAGATTTTGGGTTCCCAAATTTTCTCCCCATTTGTGCCCTCCTCCCTCCCCAATACACTGGACATTCTAATTACCCATATCACCAATCTGCCCTCTCTTCTATCATCCTTC
>CM053770.1:459248028-459514730 GCA_028658325.1 Potorous gilbertii
CCTACATGGAAAGATAATATTTGGGTAGTTGGTGGGATTACATACACTCACACACATACACACACACATATGCACACGCACACACAGAGACGGAGAGCACAGAGTGAATTGAATAGGAAGGGATCATATCTTAAAAAAATGAAGTTAAGCAGGGAGAGAGAAATGTATTGGGAGGAGAAAGGGAGAAATGGAATGGGGCAAATTATCTCTCATAAAAGAGTCAGGCAGGAGACTTTTTAGTGGAGGAAAAAAGAAGGGAGCTGAGAGAAAAACATGAAGTTTACTCTCATCACAGTTCGACTAAAGGAAGGAATAAAATACACACTCATTTTGGTATGAAAACCTATCTTACAATACAGGAAAGTGGGAGAGAAGGGGATAAGCAGGGTGGGGAGGATGATGGAAGGGAGGACTATGGGAGGAGGTGGCAATTTGAAATCAACACCCTTGGGGAGGGACAGGATCAAAGAGAGAATAGAAGAAATGGGGGGCAGGATAGGATGGAGGGAAATATAGTTAGTCTTACACAACACGACTATTATGGAAGTCATTTACAAAACTACACAGATATGGCCTATATTGAATTGCCTTCCTTCCCAAAGGGAATGGGTATGGAGAGAGGGATGGGGAGAAATTGGAACTCAAAGCTTTAAGGAACAACTGTTGAGTATTGTTCTTGCCACTAGGAATAAGAAATACAGGTAATGGGGAATAGAAAATTATCTGGCCCTACAGGACAAAAGAGAAGATGGGGACAAGGGAAGGGAGGGATGATAGGAAAGAGGGCATATTGTTGATAGGGGAAATTACAATGCTCAGTGTATTGGGATGGGGGAGGGGACAAATAGGGAGAAAATTTGGAACCCAAAATTTTGTGAAAATGAATGTAAAAAGTTAAATAAATAAATTTTTAAAAAAGGAAAGAAAAAATAATAAAAAATAAAAATATTTCCTTCTCAATCAAAAAAATAATATTATGTCAAATGAATATATCATGAATTTTTCAGTCATTATTCAGTTCATGGATATACCTTGTTTTCCAGTTTTGTGGTATCAGAAAGATTACTAAGTATATTTTGGTATGTATTGGACATTAATTTCTGTTTTTCACTATCTACTGTTATGTTTAGGTCAAAGGATATATAACTAATTTAGGGACATTTATTTTTTAATTTTAAATTGAAATTTAGAACAATTTGGTTACTTAACAGCACGATCAACATCGTGTCAGTGTGCCTGTCTTCCTATTGACTCCCTAATATTGATTGTTTCCACTTTTTTGTGATGGTAATTTAAACATTTTGAGGTGAAATAGTAGAGTTATTTTAATTTTCATTTCTCTTATTATTAGGCTTTGAACATGTATTTAAGTTGTCATGTATAGTTTTGAATTCTTATTTTGAATACTATTTGATTATAGCCTTCAATTTTGTATCTATTAGGAAATGGTGCTTAGATCTATTTATTTCTCTCAATTCCCATTATTATTGGACTTTTCTTGATTATATTTTTGCAGCTATCTACCTAATCTGCTGTTCTTATTTTACTTCTTTCTTCATTGATTTCATTCAGGCAAAAATACCTTTTTAATCTTATATAATTAAAATTATTTATTTAACTTTTTGTGGTAACCTCTATTTCTTATTTGGCCAAGAATACTCTCTCCTCCTGGGCATAGATGTTCAATGCATTTGAATTTGTTATTTTCTCATTATTGTGATATGATCTCTTATATTAATGTTATTACATAAGGTACATATTCATTTGGAGCTTATTGTGATATTTGGTGCAAGATGTTTGTCTGTGCCTAATTTCTGCCAAACTACTGTCTAGTTTTTCTAGAAATTCTAGTCAAAAAGTCAATCTTAGGTTTAAAAAAAACCTAATATGCTATGGTTTTCCAGTACTTCTGTTTCTTGCTTATCTGTATCCTATTCCAATTTAGAATTTTAAAAACAGATATGAAATATGAAAACAATTATAGATCACTAAAAATTAATAAAAACTAAGGTAAAAAAAGTTGCAGATTATTAAATCTTAGAATGAGCTGAGGCTGACAACCATGCCAAAGGATGGGACTGCTATCAGACAAGATAGGATGATAGTAGCATATCAATAAGAGAAGACAGCACTATTCAAATTTCATTTTGCTTCTTGTTTCTTTGCCAAAAAGAATGCTACTTGGACTGGGAAAAAAAAAGAATCATTTTAAAACTGGGCAGTGAAAAACAATTATAAATTGGGAGAAATAGCACATGCCTGCCCTTGGAGAGTTCAAGTCACAAGTATTGTGACAATACATCACAAGTGTTGCACAATACTGAAAAACTCATTACTGTAACACTCATTGTTTAGCAAGTGTCAAGGACACTTGAAACAATAAGAGGGGATTGGGTGGAATGCTGCAAGTATGAAGATGGGCAACTGTTGTCTCTATTTTCAAAGTAGCTAGGAGAGTAGGCTATGTAAATGATGAGCCAGTGATGTTAAAACTCTATGTTATATCATTGAAAGAATGCATAATAAGCATGTAGAAAAAAAGGGAAGCATTCCTCAAAATGCAGCTTTATCAGAAACAGATCATAACAGATGAATCTAATTTTCCTTTTTGATAAAATTCCTAGACTGCTAGATAAACAATAAGATAGGTAAATTTCATCCAGATTTCAACAAGATATTTGGTAAATTTATCATGTCATCCCTAAATAAAAGACAGGGAAATGTGGTTAAGACAATAGTGCAGTTAGGTGAATTTGAAACTTTTGAAAGGCCAACCTGAAATAATTCCTGTTTCACATGGATATTTTCAACATTTTAAAAATGTTTGTTAACATTTTTACTGATGACTAAATAAAGGCATAGATAGTAAGCATTCATTTTATATAACACAAAGGTACAATGATAACTCATATATTATATTACAACCAAGATCTATTCCTAAAAGAAGTGGTAGGCCCCTGATCACTTAAGGTCTTCAAGTTGGTTATGCTGCAATGTGGTTTCTTATTGTATGGGCTGTTCTAGACAGATGATGATGTCCCTACCAACTCTGAGGTTATTACATTTTTGGATTCCATTTTACCTTTTTATTTCCCTAAGGACCTTAGCTTAACATTGTAGTCATGAAATAGAAATTCTTATATAATTAATCCAATATAAAACCGGAGGCAAAGGTTTGTGGAAAGATCAATGGACTGGTAATTCAAATTCAACTAACATTTACTTAGCACCTAAAAATCAGAAGACCTAAGTTTTAGTTCCAGCTTTGCTATGTCCTAATTATGTAACCTTTGTAAAAATAAAATTAAAAAATCACTTAATCTTTTTTACCTATAAAAGTAGAGATAATATGTTTTTAAACTCACTTCACGGAGCTGTCAGTATCAAATGAATTAAGGACATGAAAATACTTTGTAAACTGTAAAGCACTGTACAAGTGTAACATAATATTGTTATCAATCTTGGGGCTTCCCGTTACCAGCTGTGTGGACTTGAGCAATTCCCTCAACCCTCTCTGGGATTTGGTTTTCTCATTTGTAGAATGAGAGAACAGGACTAGAGGATCTCTCAAGTCCCCTCTACCTCTGTCATTCTGTGATTCTAAGTGCTAATTAGGGGATCAGGTAAAGTGTCCTCTAGAATTTCAGAGAAGGGAAAAGTACGTTTGTGCTAAGAGAGGGAAGTATCCATGGAGAAAATGGTTCTAGAATTGGACCTTGGAGAATTTGTATTGATAGAGGGAGGATGTCTGGGTAAGACTTGGAAATTGGTAAGCAATGACTCAATGGTAAGAATGTATGTCATTTAGTGTAGTGTGGAAAGAACAACATGGAATAACAGAAGGAACACTGGACTCAAAATCAGGAGACATTTGGGTTCAAATCCATTTTTAGACCCCTACCAGTCATGGAATCATGGACAAGTCATTTAACAGACTCCATTTCCTCATCTATTAAATGAGGGTAACAACAGTAGTTCTTATATTAGGTTGTTGTGAGAATCAAATCACAAAATTCAGGTAAAACATTTTGCATATGCTAAAAGAACATGTTTTATATATATATATATATATATATATATATATATATATACACATATATATGTATATATATATATCTATATATGTATATATGAATGTATATATGAATTTATGTATGTGTGTGTATCATTGGTAGGAATTCTGACTGATGGGTATGCCCTCCTCTTTTCCTCCCTCCCTGTCCCTCAAGATTCCATAGAGTATTGAGTTGGGAAGAGGGACATGACCACTATTTAGCTTGTTTGAGACAGGAGATTTCCTTCTCCCAACCCATGTGTCTCTTTCCCTTCTCTGAAATTCTAGTGAGGAGAACCAAACCATCCCTTCTTCTGAACTTGACTATTACTGCAAAGGGCACTGACATCCTCCCAGACACATGGGCATCATTCTTGACTCCTCACTCTCTCTCACTGGCACACGGCTCCCCAGACAATTAGTAGTTGAAGCCTGTTGTTTCTATCTGCATAATATCTTTCATATTTGTCCACTTATCTCCTTTGACAGTGCCAAAATCCTGGTACGGACCCTCGTTACTTCATATCTGAATTATCACAGTAGCCTGTTGGTTTATTTCCCTACCCATTTCAGTACACGTTTTGCTTGGCTGTCAAAATGATCTTCCTGAAACACAAATCTGATTATGTCACTCCCCTATTCAATAAATTCCAGTGGCTCCCTATTACCTCCAAGATTTAAGACAAAATCCTCTGGTTGACTTAAAGCCCTTCACCACCTGGCCTCTTTTTACCTTTCTGTCTTCTTATACCTTACTCCCCTCCAAATACTTTGAAATCCAGTGACACAGGCCTCCTTGCTCTTCCTGGAACATGATGCTCCATCTCTTGCCTTTAAGCATATTCACTAATTGTTCCCCATGCCTGGAACTTTCTCCCTCATCTCCACCTTTTCGCTTCCCTGGTTTCCCTCAGGTTTCAGCTCTGCAAGAAGCCTTTCTCAGACTTCCATAATCTTATTTCATTCCCTTTGAAACCACTTATAATTACTTTATTTTGTCTATATCTTGCTTGACATAGTTGTTAATATGTCTTCTCCCCACCAAACTGACTTGAGGGCAGAGGCTATTTTTGCCTTTCTTTGCATACCAGATCATTTACTCAGGGCATAGCATATAACATATTTTTAAATGCTTGTTGACTGACTGCCTAACTGACCTCTAGGCCTTACAATTTGCCTTGCTTCTTTGTCCTAAGGTCTTCTGGATCTTACTATATGATATCTCTAGTTCTTTCATACCCTTGAATGCTGTCATCTGACTTACTAATGCATCCTAAAGACCTCTCAGTTTTACTATATGAATCCATTTTCAGTCATGTCCAACTCTTCGTGACTCTTTTGGGGATTTTCTTGGCAAAGATACTGGAGGGGTTTGCAATTTCTTTCTCCAACTCATTTTATGGATGAGGAACTGAGGCATTTGCCTAGTGATATGTTTAGTAACACAGCTACTAAGTATCTGAGGTCAGATTTGAACTCAGGAAGATGAGTTTTCTATGTTCTATGCACTATGGCACCACTTAGCTGCCCTTTACTATATACCTACCTGCTATAGTCTTAAAATGGTCCTTTTCAAATACTCTGAAGCTGGCTGTCTCTTAAGAGTTGGCCCCTCTCTCCACAGCAAGCACTGTTTTGTTTCTCTCTTGGTTTTTCTCAGTGCTTTGTATAGTGCTTGTTATTTACAAAGTGCTTAATAAACACTTATTCATTCATTCATAGACATGAGATGAAGAGATTACAAAGCAATTACCAATTTCAGCTTGGTTCCTATCTGAATTGACACAGATTTCAAGCTTGGAGTTGAGATTGATGATCTTTACTGAATAGAGTCCCTAGATTCAGTTCAATTCAATATTTATTAAATGGATGATGATTAGAAGGAATTGTGAAGGCATGGGGGAAACAAATACAAAAACAGATCAATTTTTGTCTTCAAAAAGCTTACATTCTTCTGGAGGGACATAAGGAAAAATAAGGTATCCACAAATTAATAGAAAGTAATTTCAGAAACAAAGAGTCACTAAAAACTGGGGGATCAGAAGAGGTCATGTGTAGGATGTATCCCCAGATTTGTGATACGAATGGTCTCCAAAGTCTCAGAGGAAGAGGTGAGGAGTGAGTGCATTCCATACATACTGACAGTCTGTGCAAAGGCAGGGCGTGAATGCTTGGGTAGATTTTCATCTTTGAACCCAACATGTTTTCTTTCTTCCTTGCCCAAAGAGAATTCCCTTTAAAATTCAAGAGAGTTACATGATGTGAGAAGGGAAGAAAATCTGGCCACTTGTATATCATTACCATCATTGTGCAGTCTGATCAAGGAATACAGACAGAGGTAGGGGTGTGGGAGGTAGGATTAGTATGCAGAAATAGGTATCCATTTCCTACATATGTATTGCATGCAAATGAAGCATCATTCTGTGCCATTTGTCAACCTGGGATTTAAGAGGTATAGAAAAGAGTTTGAGCACATGGCCAGAGACTTTTACCTCAGTGTTATTATTTTTTTTTAGATGGTTGAGTCTGAGCTGTTACATTTGGCAGGTTTCCTTGTTAGCATTTGATAAACAATTAATACCAAATGCTAGCAAGGAAAACTGCCAATGTTACAGCTCAGCTCTAACTACCGAAAAAAATGTTGTTAGAAAAATCACTTGCTGCAAAGCATTCCCACGGTGTACTGGTCTTGGAGTTGTAGGGGATCCAGGCTGCTGCAAGCAGTGAGTCTAAAGGTATGAGACCATTTGCCAGCAATCCAGGCAGCTGTCCAGAGTTCTAAAATTGTGCTTACCTCTTCCTTTTTAGGATTAAAGGATTAAAGCTGAAAAGGTCATTAGAGTTCCTCTACCCTATCCCCTCATTTTACAGATGTGGAAACTGAGACCTGAGTTTAAAATAAATAGTAATAAGCTGATATTTCTAGAACATTTTAAGCTTGGAAAAGCACTTCACATTATTATTTTTGCTATGTAGTATAAGTATTCTAATCCCCGTTTTATAGATGAGCATACTAAGGCTCACCAAAATTAAGTTAACCAGGCTCAAAGCAGGATTTGAACTGGGGTCTTCCTGAGTCAGTCCAAGACTCCATGCCCTTCAGCCAGTCGGTGAGTCCATCAGCATTTTAGCAAGCTTTCAGTATTTAGTAACTTTGAAATTAGTAATTTCATTTTATTAATTTCATACTGGCATTTAGTGATGCTTTCAATAAGCATTTTACATAAGCGCACTAGACATAGTGTTAAGCTTGGAGGGCATAAAGAAAGGCAAAATCAGTCCCTGTCCTCAAGAAACTCACATTCTAATGCAGAGGTCATATGTAGACACAAGATAGAGTGAGTTCATTTTGTATATATGAGATGTGTGCATTGGTCCTTTGTTGCCAAAGAAGACTATGCCATCAGAGAAATGATGACATGACTTGTGCTTGACTTTGTTTTGAATGAAGGAGGGCTGTGCAGGCCACCAGTCTCACTTCTCCTCCGGAGCCATCTGAATCCAGTGACCAGACATTCATCAGGATGACTGGAGATGACCCAGGATGAGACAACTGGGGTTAAGTGACTTGCCCAAGGTCACACAGCTAGTGAGTGCCAAGTGCATGAGGTGAGATTCGAACTCAGGTCCTCCTGACTCCTGCACTGGTGCTCTATACACTGCACCACCTAGCTGCCCCCTAAGAAGTCACTAGCACTTGGGGAAACGGAGAGGCTTCTAGAAAAAGGTGGAATTTCAGTTGAGCATTGAAGGAAGTCAGAAAAACTGAAGGCCAGGGGTGAAGAGGGAGAGCAATCCAGGCTTCAGACAAGGTTATTGTGATAGGATCATTAGTCCCCTATTAGCACTTTAGCAATCCTAAATAGGGTCATAGGATTTAGAAATGAAAGGAATCTTTGAGCTCATTTAGACTCAATCCTTTCCATCCATTTTACAGATGAGAAAGCAGAGTCCTATCAAAGTGTAATGACTTGCTTTAGTCTTGCATTAAGTTCTGTGGAACTGGGACTGAAACCTAAGTCTCCTAATTCCAAGTTCAGTGCTCTTGCTATTACCCCATACTGGATTTCTTTTATGGTTGTTGAGCCATTTCAGCTATGTCCCACTCTTCATGACACCTTTTGGGGGTTTCCTGGCAAGGAGAGTGGAGTGGTCTGCCATATCTTTCTCCATCTGGAGAAATTAAGCCCCTACTTTGACTAAGCCATCCCAGATTAAGGCTCTACTATGTTCCAGGCACTGTACTAAGCATTGATGTTGCAAAGAAGGGCAAAAAATAGTTACTGTGCTCAAGACAATGGGGAGACAACATGAAAACACCCGTGTACAAATAAGCTATTGCTATTAAGTCATGTCTGGCTCTCTGTGACCGCATTTTGAGGTTTTCTTGGCAACAATCCTGGAGTGGTTTGCCATTTCTTTCTCCAGTTCATTCAGAGGAGGAAACTGAGGCAAACAGGGTTCAGTGACTTACCTAGGGTCACACAGCTAGTAAGCATCTGAGGCCACATTTGAACTCACTAAGAGGAGTCTTCTTGACTCCAGACCTGGTGCTCTATCCACTGTACCACCTACCTGTCCTAAAATTTCTTTTGCAGCTTGGTAAATATCTCATATAATAGAGATAAATCTAAGCAGACAAATTAGGGAAATGATGTCAAATATGATCAGCTCTTAGTGTTCTGCTTGTGGACTCTTCACTGTGTATTATCAAAGTGCTCCAGGGGCTACCTTCCACTTGGTAGGCATAGGACTGGATTCCTTGGTGTTTTTCCAGACCATCATCCTCCCCAGGCAGACTTTCCCTAGTGCTTGCTTTACTTGGTTCACTAAGAATAAGTCATGTCAAACTAACCTCATTTCTTTTTTTTTTTTTTTTGACAGGGTTACTAGACTGGAAGCCCCGGGGAATGCTCTAGACAGTAGATCTTGATTTCAGCAAGGCATCTGACAATACCCTCGTGGAGAAGATAGAGAGATGTGGACTATATGTGAAGATGGCTAGGTGCCTTTGTGGTTTGTTACACACCCCTCTCCAAAGCTCATGGATTAATGCATAAGTGTCAGCTTGGAAAGAAGTCTCGAGTGGCATACAACACTGGTCTCTGCTCTCAGTGGTGTACTGGCCAGCATTCTTTATTTTATCAGTGACTTGGATGATAATGTAGCATTCAAATTCAACCACTGTTTTAAGTATTCTCCTTCCCACATCAACTACCCTGTATTTTCTGTGCACTAATATAAATATATATATATATAGGTACATACACATATAATGTAAATTATATATACACATATGTGTATATATACACACACACATACACATACACACCTAGTGTCTCCCTTGGCTAGACTGCAAACTTAAAAGCAGGGATTGTTCTTCTTCTATCATATTCCTAGCACCTGCAAAGTGTCTGGAACACAGGGGTGCATAATAAATGCTTATTGATTGATATGAAAGCCAAGAAAAAGCATTGACTGTTGGATGGAGAACTGGCTTTGGAGTCAGAAAGACAGATTCAATTCTCGTTCCTGAAACATACCAATTACAGGTCCGTGAGTAAGTTACTCAATCTTCTAGTTCCTAAAGAAACTTCTCTGACTCAAAGTTCCAGAGGAATTGCTGATGTGCACTGAGGAAAAGAACTCCTTCACCAGGAATTACCAATATTGAAGAAATCATGGATTTCATTGTCTTCCTCCACCCACATTTTTGAAGTTGATTATGCGTGCTTATGCTATTTGAATGAATAAAGCATTTATTAAGCACTTACTATGTGCAAAGCACTGTGCTGAAGTTCTAGGGATATAAATAGAAAGGGAAGACAGTCCCTGCTCTCAAAAAGCTCACATTCTAATGGGAGAGAAAAAAAAATTGAAGATTTCAGATGCAAGTCAGATGGAAAAGTACCACCGTCCTGAGGGTGCAGCGGCTAAGCAGATGTTATTGGCTCTTCTTTAATGGCATTTCCACTAATAAAATGATAGCAGTTTCTGACAGTGCCAAGGACTTTTTGGCAAGAGAACTCTTTTTTCTGGGTCTTCAGCAGCAGTGGCTGTAGCACCTGCAGGAAGAGTTGCCAAGCTATATCTCCACAGGGATTGCTTCAGAGCATGATGGTTTAGGGCGCTGAACTGAAAGCATCATCAATCCTAAGGCCTTTGGGTCTTAGTCAGGGTCCAGGGCTGACTGAATCCAAGAGGATTAGCGGGGTTAGTGGTGGAGGGGGTTTGACTTGCATGTGACCTCCCCCACCCCTTTCCCAGGGGTACCTGGCTAAATCAGCTATGTTGGCTTATTTACTCTGTGTGTGGTGATTGATGGGTAGTTGTTGGGGATGACTGATGCCCTCTCCACAGGGAGCTGATGCCCCACCACATTTTTAATAGATGATAGATAGATAATGGATTGATAGAGAGGTAGAGAGAAAGAGGTAAGGTGAGAGAGAGAGAGAAAGAGAGGGAAAGAGAGAGAGAGAGAGAGAGAGAGAGAGAGAGAGAGAGAGAGAGAGAGAAAGAGAGATGTATAGGGGCAGCTAGATGACTAGGGTGCTGAACCTGGAATCAGGATAACCTAGTTCAAACCCATGCTCAGATACTTTCTAACTGTGTGACCCTGTGCAAGTCACTTAAATTCTACTTGTCTTAATCCACTAGAGGAGGAAATGGTAAACCACTCCAATAACTTTGTTAAGAAAATCTCATGGACAGTATGGTCCATGGGGTCACAAAGTGTCAGACATGACTGAACTACTGAACAAGAGGGAGATGTCTCTAGCTATCTATCCATGTGTGTATGTGCATGTGTAAAGATATTTATATCTAGATAGATATTTTTATGAGACATGCTACAATGGATTAGTAACACAGACAATAAAAGCAAAATTTCAAAAAACATTTCAGCAATCTGAGGCAAAGAGATAAAATATGATAAATAAAATTTGATAGTGTTAAATGCCATTTATAGTACCTTGGTTAAAAGAGTATAATGGGGGAAGGGAATACAATTTATTAAACACCTCCCACCTTTATACATTTTTAACCTAAGTGCTACATTTCAAGCATTGTGCTTAGCACTTTACAAATATAAGTTTAATAATGGAGAGACCTAAATTAGCAACAATTACGAAATATACATTGGCATTCCAATGTCATATGGTTGTCTAAAAAGCAAATAATATGAATAGCTGGTATTTATATAGTACTTTAAGTTTTGCCCATTATCACATTTAATCCTCACAATAATTCTGGGAGGAAGGTGCATATTTTTATGACCATTTCACAAATGAGGAAATTGAGGCAGACATAGGTTAAGTGATTTGCCCAGGGTCACAAACTCACCCGTAACTGGATCTGAACCCAGGTCTTTCTGACTCCAGGACTAGTGCTCAATCCACTGAACCACCTCACTACTTCAATATTAAGTTACCTCAATCAAAATATAGTGACCAGAACTGAACAAAGTACAACAGAATTAGTATGACAGGTTTATAGTACTGTCATACTACATTGGGATGTGGTGAGTCCCCCATTCTTGTAGGTCTTCAAGCAGAGACTGAAAGGCACTTGTCAGGTATCTCATAGTGGGGATTCTTTTCACTTATGGGTTGAATTAGATGGCCTCTGAGTTCCCTTCTGACACTCATGTTATGTGATCCTGCGAATGCTGCATCCATTTCAGGGTACCACACTTAAAGGAGGGGTGTGATAACCTGGAACATATCCAGAAGACAGTGGTCAGAAGACAGTAGATTATCTGAAAAACATCTCATAGTGTAAAATCTGAAGAAATAATGTATCTTTTACTCAGAAATTATAAGAGTTGGTGGGAAACGATCATAAAAGATGGAATGATGTAGCAGATAGAATGACAAATTTGGAGTCAAGAAGATTCAGATACATGTCTTGCCTCTGACATTTACTAGGTACATGACCTAAAAGCAAAGGATTTAACCTCTCAGTGTTTTAGGCTTAGTTCACCAAATCTACGAGTTCTATTGTGTTTTGAGCAATGGGTAGTCAGAGGAGGAACACACTAATCAAGTGACAGGGCGTTGATATATTACCATATCTCATGGAAATAGGATATTTAAAATAGAAAGTAGGTTCTGTGAGGTCAGAGACCATTTCATTTTTGTCTTTATTTAGCACCTGACACATAGTAGGCTCTTACTGCTTATTGACTGACTGTTGGTTGATTAGGTTATTCACAGTTATGTCAATGAAGAAAGGGAAAATATCTATTTAACAGCTCATCACTTTTATCTACCTCAGACTCTGTCCATGACTAAATCTTAGCATACTTCATCTTGCCCTGTTTGATCACTGGACTAACAATCATAGCAAACAAGAAAGTTCTCTGAGCACATGATCTGCCAGAAACTGAACTCATATCAACTTGTAAAGGGAAGGCAAAATTTATCTGGAGGGAAAGAAGGTCCACCTGATGATCCTAGGCAGGGCTATGCTGGCAAATCTTGAACAACCAGGTCTCAAAAAATTGTGCAGAGAAAATACTTTTAAATTTAATCAGTATTATTAACATTTTGTCCTGTCATTTTCTTAAATCTAATCAATCAATAAAATAATAAATCAACCCCTGATTTGTGTGTTTGGTGATTTTCATAAAGTGTAAATGCTCAGACTGAAGTTTAACAATTGGCTCTGCTTCACTACACCACTCAAGGTCCTTAAAGGATTCCTCTGTTCCTGTGACGTAGGGAGTGCAGTATACATCCTGTCTCAGGTATTTTCTCAGGCAAAAGGTAATGATTTCTCATTTCTTGTTTTGGTTTTTAATTTCCATGCTCATCTGTGAGAAACATTGACAGAAGTCTCTAGACAAGGGTAAACTACCAACTCTGCCAGACATTTCTCATCTGAGCGAAACTGGATTCAGTTCTTGAATAAAGATCTGAGTAGGAGAGACAAAAATAAGACTTCCTGTGCTAGTGAGTTCTGTAGGCACATCACTGTCCTCTGTAGAGATGAAAGGGAATGAGGAGGGTCCTGTGAATGAAGAGGCGATGTTAACTTGCATTATCACTAAAAATGGCCACAAATTACGATTCACTCTGGAAGGATGAGGATGGAGGAAGGAGGAAGTTTACAGGCAGTCTTAAAAGAAGTTTTTCTAAAGGCACTTTTATTTATTTCATCCATATCAATGTAGGGAATGCCTGGTTTGTAAAATTTCCTTCACCCAGGCAGATCGCAACAGTTTGACATCATAGTTAAGTCCTAGGAAGTTGAGAGACTCCACAGGCATGCAGCAAGTAGGTGTCAAAGGCAAGATTTAGGTCCAGTTTTTTCTGATTCCAAGCCTCTGCATTTTTTCACACCACACATGCACATACACACACACACACACACACACACACACACACACACGCCTACACACCCCAGATACAATAATAAAGGGGTGTGTGTGTGTGTGTGTGTGTGTGCATGTGCACAGGGGAAAAAGAAGTTCCATCATCCTTGCTTCATGACAGTGTGGTTAAAACAGATTGACTGTTAGAAAAACACGACACATTTTAAGGACTTAACAAATACTATTTGCATTCATTCACTGTTATACCTTTTTTTGGTTATAGCCTTCCTTTCCCCCAGACACCTACCAAGAGAGGCTGCCTCTCAACTTCTTACTTTCTTGGTCCAAAGTTTCACAGTGTGGGTTTTTCCCAAATTTAAACAAGAGAAGCAATCCCATATCACCTTGCCCTAGGGATGGCTCTGTTTAGGGGCCTAAATGAGAATCGACAAGAAAATCTTGGTAAAAGAGAAAAGAAACACAAAAGAAGGGAAAGAACAAAAGATATTTTCCCTCCACCATTTTCTTTTTCTTTCCTTCTTTTTTCTTTTTGATTTATAAGAGTTGCCTGATAGCTGCCAAGTATCTTCCAAATGTAACAGCTGTGTTCTTCCTGAATATATTGGGAGAAATTTGTGAAGCCTATTCTCCATGCACAGTGCTGGCATCTTGTAAAAATGCCTATGGAATTCAGGGTCACAGATTGTTTGTAGAATGATGCATGCGCATTATGGTGAGATCCCTAGACTAGGGGTCAGGAGACACTTTTGCATCTCAGAATATCTCCTACTTTGTTTTGTGATTTCTTTTTTTTTTTTTTAGTAAATCAAAGCAAAACTCTATGAAATGGGCTCTGAGAGGAATGCAATTCTCATGAATAAGGTAATGTAGCTAAAATTCTTTGAACCCCTTGGAGCATGGTACTATTTAAAACGTGAGGTTTTTGACATACAAATGAATACTATGTCCATAACCTAGGGGCACATAAAAATGACTAAAAGAAATGAATTTTTAAGCTTGTTTCATAAAGTGACAGACCTCTGTCCATCAGGCATCCGGTTATAATAATCAGAATTGTACTTGAGAATTTTGAAATCAAGCTCCAAAATATGGGCTCAGAGCAAGCATCCTATAAAACAGTCCCTTGAATCAACTTTTTAACAGCAAATTCAATTAATAGGGAATAGACAAACATAGCTCCATGAAAAGAAGATAGAGGTCCTTAGATACTAAGAGATCTCTGGGGTAATTGCAAGGGATAAAGGGAGTGAATGAATGAATGAAAAGCATTTGTAAAGCCCCTACTACGTACCAAGATCTGTGCTAGGTATTGGAGTTAAAGACAAAACAAAACAAAACAAAGTCTTTGCCCTTGGGCAGCTTACATTTTAATGGGGGAGGGGGAATTAAAAACAGAGGAAAGTATTTGCCAAGGAATGCAAGGTTTTGTCTGGAAGGCACTGGGATGAGTGTCTCCTTAGGGTAATCTGATTGTCACATTCTTTCCAGAAGCAATGGTACTATTGTGGAGGTGGAGAAGAAGGAGTTGTGAAGGGAGGCTATGCTTTTGGAGGGTGGAGCAAGGCAGCTGACTCCTAGGGGAGAACATTGCCATCTGGCAATTTCCTATGGTAGTTAATTAATTTTCTTGCTAACCAGGTACTAAATTCAGTTGTTTATATGCAGTTGTGAGGGTGGGTAAGAGCTGTCAGAGTTCACTAAATGTCTGTTTCCTGGAGAACAGTTCCAGTTGCCCTGCCCAAATTAGGGACCTGATACACATCTCTGCATATCCTCTTCATTAATGGACCACCCAGAGCACCTATAAATGCCCTGAGGACACCTTTCCAACAACCCCGGTGCTCTAAACACCTATTGGTAGCCTCTAATTTTAAATCTTGTTTCCTTTTAAATAAACTCCTTAGCACACTTCCTTAACATTCTTAACATTGAAGCACTTTGTCTAGTTCTCAATTCCTCATTGAGATCTTTTGAGGCCTCTAAAGATCCCGTTGGAGATAAATCTTCAAGCCTATGTGCTAGATCTCCAAAGTTATCATTATGAGATTCACCCCCTGATGACAAGAGTTACTTTTTCAATCTGGTCTCCCAGACTGATCCCATTCAGTTAGTAAGCATTTATTAAGCTCCTAATATGTACCAGCCATAGGGTTAAGTAGGTGGAATATTTTTGTTCAGTTATGTCCAATTCCATTTGGAGTTTTATTGGAAGAGATACTGGAGTGGTTTGTCATTTCCTTCTCCAGATCATTTTACAGATGAGGAAACTGAGGCAAACAAGGTTAAGCGATTTGCCCAGGGTCACATACCTAGTAAGTATCTGAGGTGGGGTTTGAACTCAGAAAGATTTATCTTCCTGATTCTAGGCCTGGCACTCTATTCACTGTACCACTTCACTGCCCTGAGTGGATTATAAAGGGTCTCTGCCCTTAAGAAGCTCATATTCTAAGTATCTGAGGGCAGTGTTGTGTATTATAGCTTATCTATCTGTATCACTACTAAACAATAAACTCCATGGAGGCAAGACTCATACCTTCTCCATGTTTTTTCTCTCCTTGCAACTTATATTTAAACATATCATATATTTATACTGGCCTGAGTAAATGTTTAATAAACGTGTCAGATTGAATTCTATGTTAACTCAGGCTACAACTAAAGGAAAATGTGTCTTTTAAAATTGCTACAATCATTGAGATTACTTAGGCCCATTGAAACAAAACTAGTAGCAATACATACAAACTCCATCAGGAAAAAAGAAACAACCTTCACAGCATCAAAGCATATGGTGTAATTCCCAAAATATCCATAGAAGCCTTTTAGGGCTCTTTGAAATCTTGAAAGTCTTCAAGGCTGTGGATTGGCTCTCCATAGCACACCGAGTTAGTATTAAGGTAGGTAGCCACGTCACCCAGTGAATGGAGTGCTGAGTCTGCAAACCAGAAGACTGGGATTCAAATGTGGCTACTACTACTACTTACTAGCTCTATATTTCTAGTCAAGTCATGTAATCATTTTATGTCTCAGTTCCCCTATCTGTAAAATGGGGGTAATAGTACCTCCCAGGATTATTGTGAGATTAAAATGAGAATGACTCTTGTAAAGTACTTTATGAACCTCATATTAAAGTTTGGATAGCAGTCATATGTGTGTGTGTACGTGTGTGTGTCTGTGTCAGAGGGCCATTCAGGGAGAGATGAGTAAGGAGACATTGATTTTCTCCTATCTTTAACTTTTTATCTTCTACTTTTTTCTAGAATACCCTATCCTCAGGAAACCCTGAAATACCTCACAGGGCACTTTGATGCTTGGTCTGTCTGCTTGCTTACTGATGGTAAGTTCCATTTTTATAGGATTCTCCAATTTCTTTCTTTCTAGCTTCCGTATTTGAAGGATGTGTGATCTTGGCAAGGTAGTTGCTTTAGCAATCCCACTTCAACTTGGCAGATGGTTTTTGAGGCTTGATTGTGGCTAAACAGTTAGTTCATCACACTATGGTCAATCGAGGAGTGAGCTATTTGGAACTTAGCTAGCCTGGTCCTTGGAAAAACAGATGTACAGTCTGTCACCAGGCCTGTACTTGAAACTTCTGTAGCTTGGTAGAAATCTCCAGAGATTGTACTCTGCTGATCTAGTCTTCAAAAACTCAGGGTTACCTCCATGCTGTGATGAGACATTGGAGTAGTACATCAATGGAGGTAACAAGGACAAAAACATTGAAAATTCCATTTCCCAAGTGGGTTAGGAGTAGAGGAACACAATGAGGAACTACTTTGTTCCTGCCCTGAACCAAGGAAGAATCCAACAATCCAATCAAACAATCATCTATTAAGTGACTGTTACGCGTGCTGTATGTCACTGTGGATAGAGTTCACCAAAGTCTGGAAGATCTGGATTCCTGAAACCTGGGAAAGTCACTTAATGTCTCAGCTCCCCATCCCCACCCCCCAACTCTCACAACTCCCTAATACTTTTAAGCTGCAGAGCAGGATTCAATTTTCATTCCCAGGAAAGCAGGCACTAAGAAAAATCAGAGGTCCACTTGAAATTTATAATATATCTCTTCACACAGAATGACCAGAAAAATTGATCTTGCTTTTCACCTTGTTTGACTATCCATTTTTCCATCTCTATGTTTTTGCTCAGGTGTATTATCCACACCTGGAATGTATTGTTTCCTAATGTTCACATCTTAGAATTCTTAGTTTCCATTTAAAGTTCAGCTCAGGGGAGGATTCTGGGAAAATGACAGAATAGGTCAGAAAATAACAAGCTCTCAAGATTTTCCCCCACAAGGGTTAAAATAGCACCTTAGGTCAAACAAAGTGTGGGTGGAGATAAATAAGGCTAGGGGCACAGCAGGGGTCATCCTGGGACAATTCAAGATCAGAAAAAACATCTCAGGACTAGGTTTGGTCTCAGTAAAGAGAAAACACCTCCAGGCTAGGCTCCCTTTTAACAACAAGGCACTTAAACTGCAAGAGGCAAACCCTGGGGATAGTTGGTTTGGGGGTTGCCTTGGCCCCAGTCACAGGAAATTTTACCCTCTGGGATAGTAAAGGGGATTGGGCATTCGAGCCCAGCAAGATTGAGGGAACCTCTGCTGATTAGGAATGCCAGACTCAGTTGTGCTAAGATGAGCAGAGAGGGCAATAAGGCACCAGCACATGCCCAGTGAGTGCAGAAGCAGTGGGGCAGAAGACCTCTGGCTGTGGTCAGTTACAGGAGGTTGGAGATTTGGCTTTGGTTCCAGGCTAAAGGGGAGAACTGAAGATTTGGAGCAAGAGGAACCATTTCCCATACCCCAGGGTTACAGGTGATTACAGAAATTGAACTATTGCCACAAAAAAATGCACAGGCAAAGGAGAAAGAATCCAAATTTCTATGGAATGTTATTATGGGAATAGAGAAGGCCGGGGTTCATCTTCAGAGGAGGATATTGAAGTAAAGCGACCTCCAAAGAGTAACCTCAAATGGTCACTTGCTCAAAAAGAATTCATAGAAGATCTTAAAAAAAAGACTTTAAAAGTCAAAAGACAGAGATGGAGGAAAAACTAAAAGAAAAATAAGAATCATTCAAGAAAAACAAGAAATTCAACCAATTAGAAAAGAAGATCCAAAATCATAAGGAAGAAAATAACACCTTGAAAATAAGAATTGGGCAAAGTGAAGCCAGTAAAATTATAAAAGATCAAGAAATAATTAACCAAAATATGAATAATGAACAAATAGAAGAGAAAGTAAGACATCTTATAAGAAAAACAGATTTAGAAAATAAATTAAGAAGAGAAAATATAAAAATAATTAGACTAACTGAAAGTTATGTTAAATATAAGAATCTTGGTACAATAATGCAAGAAATAATTAAAGAAAATTTCATTAGAACTAGGGGGGAGGGGGAATGGAGATAGAAAAAATCTATTGTCCCCACTTAAAAGAGATCCTATGAGGAAAACTCATAGAACTATCATAGTCAAATTCCAAAACCTCCAGCTCAAGGATAAAATATCAAAAGCATCAAGATTAAAACAATTTAATTATGGTGGTGCCACAATTAGACTCATGCAGACCTAGCAGCAGAGACATTAAAGGACCACAAGTCTTGGAAGACAATACATCAAAGAGTAAAAGGACTGGGGCTCTGGCCGAAAATATCATACACTAAAATTAAGTGTTATCCTGAATGAAAAAGCGGACATTCGATAAACTCTCAGACTTTCAAGACTTCGTAAAAAAAAATCCTAAACTTAGTAGAAGATTCAACATACAAGAATCAAGAGAAATATAAGGTACATACAAAAGACTGATTATAAGGAATTCATAAGGACAGATTGTTTTCTCTCTCTCTCTCTGTATATACATGTATACGTATATGTATATGTATATATATATATATATATACATATACACATTCATATAATGTAAAATATGTCTAAGATTTTTTTATTAATAATTGAGTAGCTCATAGGAAAGATTGGTATAAACCTGAGGATGATATGAATTTAAAAAGTAAAACAGTTCAGCTAAAAAGAGTAACTATTTTATACGAATGGGATGTAAGAGGAAGAATTGATACAGAGGAATTAGATGGGGAGGAGCACTGGGAGTTCTGGTAACCTACTTTCATCAGGAATGGGTTTAAGAGGGAACAATACATAGGTATTTGGGAGAGTATAAAAGTCTTCTAAATTCAGAAGAAATAAAATGGAAAGGAAAATAAAAGGAAGCAGGGAGAAGACAAGGGAGGGATCTTTAGAAGGGAGAATGAGGGAATAGGTAAGAGGGCAGTCTAGAAGGGTGTTTAGATTTATGGGAATGAGAAAATAGGGGAGGTATCTTTGGAGTGGGTAGTCAAGGTAGGCGGTAGAAGTAAAGTAGAGGAGGGATAGGAAACAAGAGATATGCACAAACATAAAAACAAAGGTCTGGAGTAGAATATGTTGG
This sequence comes from Potorous gilbertii, assembly GCA_028658325.1. Classification (NCBI taxonomy): domain Eukaryota; kingdom Metazoa; phylum Chordata; class Mammalia; order Diprotodontia; family Potoroidae; genus Potorous; species Potorous gilbertii. The sequence continues at coordinate 459,267,858 of CM053770.1, forward strand.
GGAAAGAATATGTCTATATATGTATGGATATATGTACATGTGTTTTCATATATCTATAGCTATAGAGAAACATATCTAAATTGTATTGTAGCCTTGGGGGTGGAGGGAGGGAAAGAAGAAAAGAAGTGCACAATAGAGAACCATAGAATACTCACAAGGAAGCAAAGAAAAGATGGATAATTCTCAACAAAACAAGTATTATTTATCATACAGGCCTTCTTGTAATAAAAAATTTATTGTTAAAAAAAATAGTTCAGCTTAGGTCCCAGCTACTGTCTGAGGCCTTTCCTAATCTCCTTAATCGCCAGTGCTACAGTTGCCTTGTGTGTATTTTGTACATGAACGTGTTACATCTCTGATCAGAATCTTCTTTGAGGAGAAGATTGTTTCATTCTTTTCTTTGTATCTCTAGCAGGTCTCAGTATGCTGGCTAGCACACCTTAGAGGCTTAATGAAGTTAAAAGAATGATTCAGATTCCAGAGCATTGTGCCAGACTCTAGAGTTACAAAAGCAAAATGAAATCCACAAGAAAAAAAATCTGACCTCAACAGGCTTATACTCTACTGTGCCTAGAGGTAGGGATAAATAGATAAGGGACTAGATTAAAGACTGGATTTTCTCTCAAAGCAGCATGGGAATTATTAGAACTCCTTACCATTTGGAGACTGACCTGTAATGAAATGCAGAACAGAGGAGCCTCCTTTTCCTCTTTCTTGTGGGACAAGCCTCATTTATTTCTCCCTCCTCCCATGCCCCCTATATTTCTGACCATGTGAGGGGCAGAAGGGAGTTGAAGGTCCGAAGGGACTTAAATTCTCTCTACTAGCTTATGATTGATTGCTTCATTGTATGTTTTCAATTTAATTGTGCTCATTTAGTGTACCTGGCTGATGTAAATAGGTGTCATGGTAAATAATGCATCCCAGATGTATATAAAATCAGAGCTATAATTCCATCCTAGGGTCTGATGATAATAAACCAGCCACTCAAGCTTCCTTCCAGTAGTTTATGGCATCACTAGCCTCCCTTGATGGAATTACAGCCTTATCATATACAGGTGGGGAGGGGGCATTATTCCTTATGTGTAACATAATGCCCAATAATGTAATGTGTGTCATTAATAAAATGACAGAATAAAACTTGAATTACCACTTCAAGATATGCTTTACAAAGCCATCAATCCATACACTTCGGGGGCCTTTGGAGTTATGCTGCTTTTAAATTCATCACTCGCTGTGTACACACTGAATTATTCACACACCAGCCACGCAGCCCCTGTTGGGTCTTCATGAGGCAGCTGGGAGGTGTCAGAAAAGAAGGTAAACATCTAAGTCTAAAGCAGAAATCAGGGAATGCCACAAGGAGGCATTCAGGAAAGTTATGGCATCTGTGCATCAGTAGTTTGGAGAGTTGTAACATTCTGAGATTATCTCCCATCTATTCTGCATATATCATGCATGTACCTAATTATTTACAAACTATCTTCTCCAGGCACATGGACTCCTTAAGGAAAGGAACTGTTTAGCTCACATAAGCTCTGAGGATCCTTATCCAAATTCCCACACCCAGAAATAAGTCTAAGGACCTGGAATCATCCTACATCTTCCTCTAAAGATTCTATGGAATATCCCTTAGGAATCTTGGGTGATTCACAAATGCCATTGGCATTTCTTCTTTCTTACTCCCCCAAGATTATCAGATGAAAATCATTTTAGAGAGATTGCCTTAAGTAGTATTTACTTATTTCTTTGAATAGTATTTCATATTGCCTTAAGTAGTATTTACTTCTTTATTATTTATTAAAGTGCTCTAGTAAGAGCAGTTGATACAAAACCTCTCCCAAAAGTCTGTGATACATTCTTCCACGAGTGTATCCAGAGTCCAGGGGAAAGCGGGTTCACGCTTAGACAATACATGTGCCAAACAGGCCACACAACTCCTGATTGCTGGAAGTACTTTTTCCCTATTTGTGTGGCACTCAAGAAGTTCTCCTTAAGTATGTTGAATTTTTGTTCAGTCCCTGTCTGTGGCAGAAATTGCTGTTAGCTACTGCTCTCTTGGGCTAGTGATGCTAGCACTATTGATGATGAAAAGTTCAACATCCTTTAGATCCTTTGAAGTTCTTACAGATCTTCTGTGGGGAAAAAAAAGACAGGGCAAGAGATATGAAATTCTCCTTCTTCACCAAGCAGTTGCTCCTCAGAGGGTTCAGTTAAATGACCCCAATTTGCTCTGACATTTTGAAGAGGTCAGTTTTAACTAACATGGTAATTTATAGATGATCCCCTGAGGAGTGGTCAAATTTCCTTAGCCTAACTGAATATGATTCTATAGACTATTGGGAAGACTTTTCACACTTAGTATACTTCAACTAGTTCAGATGTCAGTTCTAAAATGAGGTGGGATGGTTTCAACATTACCCTTACAATTGTAAATCCAGCCCTGAGCAAGAGCTAGGCACAGAGCAAATATGTAATAAATGCTTTTTTTTAAAAAAAAAAAAACTGATTGTTAATTAAATTTTTAAGTGCATTTCTCAGAATGAACTCCTCTTAGATCCAGGGATCTACTTTGGCATGTTGGAGTGTGTGGAATCATAACCAGGTGATTCAATTGATGTTAAACTAACTTCTGAGGTTTAAGGGCTGAGGGGAAACAGGTTTGAGAGAGCAGAACAATATAGTAGATGCTTGAAAGTGCACACACACACACAAAAAAACCCATTAAAAGCATTGAACTTGGAGTCCAGGGGACCTGGGCTGGAAATCTTTCTTTTGTCATTCCACATCCTCATCTCTAAAGGGATAATGGTAGTTTCCCTGGAATCAATCCTCATACATTTGGCAGAGTGGTCCTGGGTTCAAAACTCACTTCTGCTACTTACTACGTGTGCCTGTCTCTGGGCAAGGATCCTAATAACTGACATTTATACAGCATTTTACAACTAGCAAAATGCTTTACGTGTATTATCTCATTTGATTCCCCACAACAATCATGCTATAGGTAGGTGTTATTTTTAGCTCCCATTTTGTAGCAGAAAAAAGAGATTAAGAGAAATTTTCTCAAAATCAAACAACTGATAAATATCCAAATCAGGATTTGAACTCAGGTCTTCATGACTCCAATTCCAGCTCATTATCCTCTATGCCACTTTGTTACTGCTATGCTAAGTAGTTTAGCTTCAAAATGAAAAGATTGGCCTAGATGAGCTCTAAGAGAGCTTGGCAGCTCTACAGTGGCAGCTAGGTGATGCTCACGGATAGGGCCTGACCTGAAATCAGGAAGACCTGAGCACAAATGCAGCCTCTAATGCTTCCTAGCTGTGTGACCTTGAGCAAGTCACTTACCTTCTGCTTGCCTCAGTTTCCTCATCTGTAAAATTGGGAGCCATTTCTCAGGAGTACTATGAGGATAAAACTAGCTGATACTTATAAAGCACCTTGCAGACCTTTAAAAAAGTGATTAATAAATACCTATTATTAGTTATATTATTAATCTGTGATCTGATAACATAGATAAAATACTTCGCAACCTTAGAATATTTATATAAATGCTAGCCGGTGTTATTATTGATAAAAGATCTTTGATTCCCTTTCCTTGGTCCCACTCCACACTACCAGTTGATTGGTCTGGGTGTAGTTCTTATAAAGAAAATCTGTTGTTTTCTTTGGCTTGTCCCATCATCCCCTGGGCATATAGGATTTAGACATTTGATTGTAGTGTCAAGGATATCAGTTTCAAAGGCAGCCTTTCCTGCAGGTACAGTTAAGCAGAGCACAGATTTCTACAAAGCACAGTGACAAATATTAAGGAGCTACTCAGAGCCTAAGAAATTGGTTTCTAATTCTGGATCGCAGGAAGCCTTTATGTGCATGCAAGGCAGGTGATGAAAAGATTTTGAGATCTTTTGATGTACTGTAGGAGAAAGAATTAGATGAGCAAGAGCCTAAGAATTACTGGATTTAAGAGGTTCCCCATAGAAATTGCAGAAATGAGCTAGGTATTTGTAAAGTTAGATCCGATGGCCTGCTTGGGTCTGGGCAGGTGCTTTCCTGTATTACTTGGGTCTTTCTGTATGCTTTTTTAGTGTCCACTGGGGCAGAGCAAATTTGAGAGAAGAAGAGGGCAGGGGAGGGCCAAGGGCAAAAGAATGAAAGCAAGAACTGAAGTGTGAAAGAAAGGAATGAATAAACCCAACTTAGTGCGGAAATTCAGCATATCACCAGGTTGGTCATTGTTCTCTCTTTAGCTTTTAACATTACCTTTGTGTGGTGAGAGAGCTATTTTGTCCATAAATCTTGTCAGAGCTAATCATGTGAGTCTTTAAGGAAAAAAATGCAAAGACATGGGTAGTGACAATGAGCCTTAAGCAATGATTCACTTCAGCTCTGTGACTCTGATCTTCACCAAGAAGGAGAGATAGTGAGCACTAAACAGTGTCACTATCAATCACTGAACTTGAAACTTACTGAGAAGGAATATTTCTAGGTGTTTAAATTCTCATAATATCATCCTATCCACCTTCATGCGGAGGCACGAACCAGAGCAGAAACTAGGGAAAGGTGATAAGGGTTTTGCCTCTTTGGGGGGTGTATTTAGAAGGCGCTTGCTAGTACCTAGTATATTTCAGCGACATGTTCAGTCAGTTCAGTTGTGTCTGAATCTTTGGGACCCCACTTATGGTTTTCTTGGCAAAGACATTGCAGTGGTTTGCCATTTCCTTCTATAGCTCATTTTTCAGATGAGGAAACTGAGGCAAATAGTGTCTTGCTCAAGTGTCTCAAATGAATCTTCCTGACTCCTGTCCTCTATCCACTGTGTCACTTAGCTAACATCCTTTACCAATTATAGGAACAAAGTTTAGCACTTTGTTTGCAGGAATCATTCATTAAAAAAGGAAACTATCAGATCACAGTCCTTATGAGCTCCTCTCCTAACCCTGCACACCAGCATCTTGTAGTCTCTATCTCCCACCTTTACTTACTCTCACCTAGATTCCTTTGGGATTATGTGTCTGTCATGAGTTAGGTTGTACAGTTCATGCCTAGAGTTTTTTTTCACTTAAAATTGGTCACCTAGTTCACAATCGCTGACCGAATGAAAAAAAAGTATTGTGGGTCCTATGGACAAAACACTGGGCTAAGCACTGGGGATATAAATTAAGAAAGCAAGATTATCCCCTCTTGTAAGGAGCTCACCTTCAAGGGGAAGACAAGCACAGATGCAAGTCAGATAGAAGGCTCCTCTGGTTCTTAGAGTGTATAATCAAGAAGGTGCTGATCTGTCTTTTAAAGTTCATTTCTACTAACAAAACCATTTTCATTTCTGATGTTGAACCATTTGCCCATGTCAAGGATTTTGGTGGTGAGAACTTCATTTTTCCAGATCTTCAGGATCTACTGAGCAGGCTAGGGCTGTAGCCCCTGGTGAAGCATTTGACAGGTTCCATCTCTGGAAAGTTGGGAGGAAGGAGATAAATATTTATTTAGTGCTGACTATGTGTCAGGTGTTGTACTAAGCACTTTACAAATAGTGTCTCATTTGATCTTCCCAACAACCCTAGGAGTTAGGTATTATTATAGCCTTTACTTTATAGTTAAGAAAACTTATGCAGGCAAAGGATAAGTGACTGGCTCAGGATCACACTGCTAATTAAATATGTCTGAACCTGGACCTGAACTCCGGTCCTCCTGCCTGCTGGCCCAGCATGTCATCTACTTGGCCACCTATTGTCTCTAGAAAGGTTGATTCCCTGGATGATGGTTGGAAACAAGCTCTATGAAGAGAGAGCCACATTCTGGACGGTCTTCATCTGGGTATGAAAGGAGATGGTAGTCAAGGTAGCATCAGTAGTTTGGTTTCTGGAAGTTATAATTGGTCAACAATTGGTAGAGATTGATAGCTTCTTCTCTAAAAAAGTTGTTCCCTGGATGATGGCTTCAAGGGCTTGCCTGGAAGCCGAATCACAAGGTCATTTGATGGTCACTCTAGGAATTTAAATTTAACTTTAAATTTAGTATGTAGAGATAGCTTTGTAAGATATTCAATAAGAACTAATATAATAAGTACCTACTCTGTGCCAGTCATTGCTGGCACATTGTTGGGGGTAGAAAACAAGGCAAAAGACAAGTCATTGCCCTCAAGGGGTTCACAATCTACATGGTGGAGATCACTAGCAAATAAATAAGTATATTTATTTGCTTATATGGGATATATAGGAAATATACATGAGATAAACAGGAAATAATTTACAAAAGGAAAGCACTAGGATTCAGAGGAATTGGGAAATGCTTCCTATAGAAAGTACAATCACTCTGTTGAATCCTGCCATGATAAATTAACCTAGGGACAGTACAGCAATTAACCTGTGCTATTAAAATTACTTCTCAACTTTGGAGCAAATATACTTTTGGAGTAGATTTCCCCAGGCAAGCTTGGTCTGGAGTACACCATGATGGTTTTCCCTCCCCTCTCCTCCATAAACTTACTTCCAACATGAAGGCTCCAAAATTAGCTCAGGGTTAAAGAGATGAAAATAGCAGCTCCTCATACCTATTGCTCACTGAGCTCCTATTGTCTCAGTGGTGATGCAGCTGTTCTCCAGAATGTTAGTTTTACACTTATACCAGTGGTCTTATATGCAATAATTTTCTCCAAAATTATCATAAATAATAAAAGTAGAAGCAATAGATAATTCAATATCTTGAAATGTTATCAATTTTTATAGCAAAAATGCATTTATGCCAAATACCCTAAATTATGAGGCTGAAATATTAGATAAGTTGAGTTTAGGAAGAAAAAGGATGCCTTTTTTGACAACGCATATTGTTATACAATTGGCAGGACAGTAATTTTTCTGTTTACAAAGCTTATGTTCAGTGATTTCCCTGGCACAGCCAGACATGCTGAGATAAGGCACATATTGACTGAAATAACAATTCCCATCTGATTGAAGCTATATGTTTAGAAGACCATTCTTACTATGTATCTGTTATTTGAATATCTAAAGGACTCATTTAAAATGAGAAAAAAAATAGCTTTCTAAAACATCCTCAGTTGCAGAATTTCTCCCAAGATGAATAGATCATAAGATTACCATATAATTTGAATATAGCACAAGATTTAACATGCTGCAAATATGAGCTTCCACCACTGAAATAATGTAATAAACTGAAGTGATTTTAGAAACTTTCTTGAAATTATAGTATAGACATACCATTCTGAGATATCTAACTTAAAGCTAGTTTATCATCAGGTACAGGATTGATTGAGTAGAGAGAAGACTTCTTGAAGTTATACTCTGCCCAAAACTGATCATCTAGTCCGGTTCTTGTGGAAGGTCCCCTCCCATTATGATCAATTGGGACCAATTTCTTGCTTCCCTCTTGTTTTTCATTCATTTTATTTTCTGCTTCTTTTTTTCCCACACTTATGGTTTGTGTTGGTATAGTCCAAGAAACAGTACTACTCTGGAGTTAGAGGGCCTGGATTCAAAGCCCCCCTCAAAAGAGTTTGATCAATTCATTTAACTTCTATGGGCCTTAGTTAATTCATCTTTAAAATAAAGGAATTGGACTACTCTTATGGTTAATAGCTAGCATTTATATAGCACTTTAGGGTTTGCAAAGCCTTTTATTCTCACAACAACTTTTGCAGGTAGGTACTATCATTATCCTTATTTTACAGATAAGGAAACTGAGGCAGCCAGAGATTAAGTAATTTACTTAGGGTCATTCAGTAAGCCCTGAAAGCAATTATTCCTAACTCAAACACCAGTTCTCTATCCATTATACCATGATTTTTCTTTATTCACTGATAGCCAACTACAAACAAGTTCCCAGCTAGGTATCCCTGCTGTTCTAAGAAACACACACATTAGGCACCATTCCCTTTATTCACTGGGCAGGTTTCAAGGGAGACTCACTGACTCACAAAAAATGAATTTGGAGGAGAAAGAATCTCAACCCTGGGTGGAAGTCACTGGTTCCAGTAGTAGTGTGGGCATTCCAAATGGGCAGCTCAATGATGTTCTAAAATAGATTGCCTTAAATGAGTGAGACCAAAAGGCTACATCTTCATGTGGTCCTTGACATGAAGAGGGAGCCATCAGCTAATATCCCTTTCCAATAATGTTGTCTCCTGCTTTTCTTCTTTTGACCTTTACCTCTGTGTGCTTGATTTTATTGTACCTGTGGCTTCTGGCAGAGTAACCTTTTAAAACACTGTGGAGATTATGTCACTCCTCTACTAAAAAATGAAAGTTCCAATGCCTTGCATCTCCTATCAAATAAAATATAAACCCCTAATCTTGTTATTCAAAATTCCCCATAATTTGGATCTAATCTACTTGTGCAACCTTATTTCATATAATTAATTCCTATTCCTCCTTATTTTTCTTCAAACTCAATGTTCCATCTCCTCACTATAAGCATTTTCACTGCCTTGTGGGCAGCTAGGTGGTGCAGTGGATAGAGCACCAGTGTATGAATCAGGAGGAACTGAGTTCAAATCTTACCTCAGACACTTGACATTCACTAGCTGTGTGACCTTGGATAAGTCATTTAACCCCAATTGGCTCATCCTGGGTCATCTTGGCTCTGGAGAAGAAGTGAGGCTGGTGCCCTCCCTCACTCAAAACAAAGTCAAGTGCAAGTCATGTCATTATTTCTCTGATGGCATAGTCTTCTTTGGCAACGGACACTCACACATCTTATTGCCTATGCCCTTTGCCTGGAGCTTGTCCCTCCTTATCTCCATCCCCTAGCTTCCTTTAAGTCTAGAGTCTGTCCATCTTCAAGGAACGTTTTCCACTCTTCAATGTCTTCTCTTTGAGACTAGCTCCAATTTGTTCCATAGGCTTTTTTTCCTTTCTTTCCTTTGTTCATAATTATTTGCATCTGGTCTCTCCCATCTGATTGTGAGCTCTTTAGAGCTGGGGTGGAGGGTAGGTGGGGAGGGCTAATGTTTTGCATTTCTTTGTACACAGTCCAGTCCAACAAACATTTATGAAGTGCCTACTGTGTGTCAGGCACCTGGGAATTTAATTAATAAAAAGACAGTCCCTGCCCTCAAGGAGTTTATAATTTAAAAGGAAAATGAACTTGCAAAAAGAGGCTGGGAAATGGGAGTAGGGGAGGAAGGAAGAATCTTGTTCTGTGGATTTAAAACTAGGAAGGGTAGCACATACCAAATGGAGCGAGTCCAATTTCTGCCCTCTATAAAGGAAGGCATCCAGTATAGCTTGGCACCATACTTTCCAGCCCTCAAATCAGAGGGGAGAGGAAACTAAGGTTAATTAAGTCAGTCAAGGGTTGAGATAGCAGCTTGGTGGTGAGTTTAGAAGTGATAGGCTTATTCTGGGAGGAACATTTTGTTCTGTGGAGTTAAAATCAGGCAGGCACAGATGCAAAGTGGAGACCTCTATCACTTAGCACAGTTCCTGGAATGTAGTGGTGCTTAATAAATGCTAGTTGATTAATATAGTTAATTATATGTATTTTTATATTTAAGATAATAGACAAACTGGATTACTATCCTGTTCTAGTCTTGCCTTTCCATCAATTCTAATTTATTCAATAAGAATTTACTAATAACCTTACTCAAGGGATGACCCTTTTAATAAAAAAAAGAACTGGAAAGGGAAGACCCTCAGAGTTCCTGGGTAAAAGAAAAACAGTTATTGTTTAGTATGTCCATTTGCTCTGTGCCAGGAAGGCAGACACTTGTGGTGCAATCTATGAGCTCCAGAGTGAATTGCGCTCAAGGCTTGGTCTTTGAGCCAGAAAGTAAACCTGAAGGAAAAAGGCAACTTTTGACCATTGAAATGTACCATCCCCATGCAAAGATGGAGGGAAGTAGAGAAGAGAAGGGATGGGGGAGGAAGGAAGGGGAGGAGAGGGGAGGAAGGGAGGGGAGAGGAGGCCTATTCATTGAGTGGGTATATCTCACTCAAAGTAAGAATCTGATAAGACCTTAGCCTTAAATGGCCATGGTCCTGCCTTGCATCCTGGGCCATCTCTAGTCATCCTGATGAATATCTAGCCACTGGACCCAGATGGCTCTAGAGGAGAAAGTGAGGATGACGACCTTGACCTTACACAACCTTCCCTCACTCAAATCAAAGTCAACTGCAACTCGTCATCATCTTGATGTCATGGTCTTCTTAGAGAATGAAGAACTCACAACACAACAATTAATAACCTGTGTGCCCAGAAGTATGCTTGCTGAGAATGCAAACACAGCACCAACATAGCTTCCATTTAATACATTCATTTTTCTCTAGCAGTCTTTTATGCCTGCAGTGAGCTCTACCTTTGGTTTCTCTCCTATCCTCATTTCTTCAAATTCATCCCTTCCTTCAAGGCCCAACTTGGAACCTATCTCATGAATGGAACTTTAATTTTATCTGGATAGAAACCATTCCTCACATTTCACAAAACATTTTGTCTTGGCCTCTCCTTTGCATTTATCTCACTTTCACTGATAACATATTTTTGGTGTACTTGACTTTCCTCCATTATAATACAAACTCCTTGATAGCAGAGCCTTTGCTATATCTGTCTGTATCCCCAGGGTCTGGCATAGTCTCTTGTATCTAATAGGTACTTAATAAATGTGTCAAATTGAAAATTGATCACTCTCCTTCTGGAAGAGTTTTATATGGAAAGTGACCTTATGTTTCTAAAATGTGCTTAAATATTTCTAAGCAAGAGAAAATCTTACTGAATAACTTAAATACCACCTTTACCTCTATCTTCACAGAGCTACCATTTTTCCAAAATTGAGTCAGGTTATTTCAAAAATTGCCTCTCAGAATTTATATTATCTAACCTTAGGTGCTATGTGAAATAAAGATGTATTAATATCTCATAATTAATAGATTTGAATTGGTTCATAGGGCAAGATTCATAGGCTAATCCTGTGTGGATATATGGGCAGGAAGGAATTTCAATTCAGTGAACATTTCACATACCATAATTAGCATCTACTACATGCAAGGAAATTTTAGATTTTAGGGATAACAAGATGAAAAACACCAGTGTCCCTGCCCTCAGGAAACTTATAATCTATTAATCTGGGATAGAAAAGGGGGAAAATGAGGGATGGCTAGAGACAAGAAATGATTGCTTAAGGTGTAAGACTCTAATAAGTCATTGATTTGTCTAGGGGTGTGCTAGCTGGCTATATTTCCATTTGATTACTTAACCCATCTCTGTCTCTGCCCTTCCATGTAGCTGCAGGGGTAGATAAGGTTTTCATTTTCCCAGAACCATGGAATGTGAGTTGGAAGGGAACACAATGGCCCTCTAGTCCAACCTATAGTTGAGCAGATATTCCCTTTACAGACAGTGAGTTGTCTACAGTGGGAGTCCTTTTTAGAAAGTTATATAGACTCTCCCATAATAGAGCCTGAATTTTGCTCTTTCTCTGTATGCTTGAGTCTGTAGCACTGCTTTGGCATTAATATTAATAGCTGCCTTCATTTGCAATACAGCTGAAATTTCTAGCTTTCTTTATGTGCACTGTCAGAGAATTGATCTAGTTTTTGTTAGAAAATGTAATGTTGGTTAAGAAACCAATTCCATTTTTTACCAGGTAAGGCTGTTGTTATAGCAATAGAAGGGTACTTCAAATGCAAGAATCCCATCTAGAAATTTAAAGAACAGAGGGAAAATTATCTTTTTTTTTATAATAGGGATATGAGTTTATATAAAATTGAAGACAGGAAAATTGCAAAGAAAACCACATATACCTGCCTACATCATTTCCTGACCACCAAATGGGGCAAGCCCAAAAACATTCTGTTCACACCTCAAATGTTTTCAGACTCTTGCCAACAGAAATTCACACAACCCAACATTCAATCTCAAAGGAAAATGTTACTTTGAAAACCATCTTATAGTCCTGATGACTATTTTAAAGCCACTTAGGACTATCCTCATTTTGACAATACATTACTCTTAAGGGGAAGGTGACATTTAAAAAATAAAGGACATAGGACCATGAATTTAGAGAGAGAAAGGTGCTTAGAAGCCATATAATACAGCTTTTACAGATGGAGAAACTGAAGTTCAAGGAAGCTAAGGGACTTGCTCAAGATAGCATAAGTAGAAGGGTAGAAAGCAGATAGGAAGCCACTGAGCTGAGATTTGAACCAAGGTCTTCTGACACCAAATCTATATCTCTTTCATCACTAGCTCTCAGGTCTATCTCCTAGGGACAAGAAGTACATCAGAATCTCTCTTCCATGTGACAACCAAGCCAATCCACAAACATTTATTAAAGACAAACTATATGAAAGCTACTATCCTAGGCTCTGGGGGAGAGAAAAATAAAATTTAAAAAAAAGTCCTTGACCTCAAGGAAGGTGTGTAAAAAGTAGACTGGCCCACCAAAGCTAAGACCTGGGAAGATGAACCTTTGGTGAGCCTACTTCTGAAAGTCTGTGATGATATAGAATTGAAGGGTCTAGTTCTTTACTGCAGAGCATACATAGGCTTTGTAACTGTCTCATGTCCACTTACCACCTGGTGAAGAAAAGTCTGTTTGGTTAACTTCTGAACTAGAACTCAGTGTGTTCAAGTATATATGAACCAGCTAAATCTCTATATACTTCCCATTGGCAAGTGAGGCAATCATTTTTGTAAGCCGCTGGGTGAGGAAAGAAGGTATAACATCAGCGGCTACTCTCTCTACCTTGACCTGTACATGACTACAAATACATAGTAACTCTGGGATTTTTCTTTCCTTGCCTTGGTGAAAGAGTGCAACCTTGTGAGCTTCAAAATGTTGAGAAAGTGGAGGAAAGAGTCTAAGAACTGGACTCCATATAAGAGATTATCTACAACTGAGCCATATGAGGCACTTTCACAGCCCCCAGCAGGGAATTAGTTGACTCAGCAAATTAGTGAACCCTGCACCCGCCCCGTAGATGAGACATTTAGCCCCATTGCTGAGATTGACTCAAAGAATGTATCTGTATCATATTTGGAAATGACCTTGATGGAGCAACATCTGTGTAGCAATGGCTTTAATTTCACTGTTTTCCTTAAGGATCAAGATGTTACAAGGGAGAATGTATCCCTGATGTTAGAAGGAAATGCTTTGTAACCTCTGTTCTTGCTGTATCTATTTAGTAAATACCTCTTTGTAAAAGATAAGTGATTTTAATTGGTCAAATTGATAACATGGTGCTACTATAATTGGTGATTGTTATAGAATGGGGACAAGTCAATAGCAGTAAAAGAATTCCAGCCCCTCAGGAGTTGACTTAGAAACCTGAGTGGGGAGATATAGCTAGCCAGAGTTAGCCAGTCCTTTGGGAACCAGCTACATCTGTATAAGCTGGAGTTGGGAAAAGCACTTACAGAGCTTATAAAATTTACAGATAATGATCTTCTATGGCAGGGGGAGAGATGTGAGTTTCAACATATAAACAGGTAAATAAAGGTCTGACAATTTGAGAAGAATGTGTAGATCTTTAACAGCTAACTTTATCAACACAGGCTTTCTATAGGAGATGGGGCATGATCTGAGTCTTAAAGTGAGTATGGAAGGAGGAGAAGGTAAGAAGTGAGATCATTCCAGGCATAGGAGGGCAGGGCACATCAGCAAAGGCATGGAGATTGGAATGGAATCAGTGCATGTGGGGAGTAATTTGTTTAATCAGAATGTAGAATGAATGAAAGGGAGGCTTTAAATACTAAGGTGAGAAATTCATATTTTTTCCTAGAAGTCATAATAAATTATGGAAGGTTTTAAAATAGAGGAGTAACATTATTGGATTTGGGCTTTATAAAAATCCTTTTGGCAGATATTTGGAGACTGGATTCAGAGCAAGATAAGATTGTAATTTAGGAGTTGTTAGAAACCTATTGTAATAGCAGAGATAAATGGTAAAGGGACCTGAATTGGAATATAGATCCTGTGAGTACATAGAAGGAAATGGAGATGAAAAAAATAGTGGTAGAATGGACAAGATTTGTGATCTGTTTGGAAGAGGATGTCAATGGAAGAGAATTGTTGAGAATGATCCTTAGGAGCGATGGTGGTACTCTCAAAAGCAATGGCAAAGTTTGAAGGAAGGGTGATTATAAGGGAAAAGGTGTTGAATTTGAGATGTCCAGGAAATATCCATTCTATGATACTCAACAGCTGGGGATGCTGAGTGATCCTGGGTCTAGTTGCATATATCTATAGTCAGAGGCATGGTGACTTCATAGTGAGATTATAGTCATATAAGGAATGTAAAGAAAAAAGAAGATGGTGCCAGACTCAAAGACAATGATCCTTATCTTCTCTAAGACTTCTTTTCTCCAGGTTAAACAACTCTGGTTTCTTCAACTGATCCACATAGAGTATGAACTTTAGTGCCTTTATTATCCTGGGTGTTCTTCATTACATTGTTGGGGTAGCTAGTGAATAGACTGTTCATCAGGAAAACTCATCTTCATGAGTTCAAATCTAACCTCAGACACTTACTTAGCTATACAACCTTGGGCAAGTCACTTAACCCTGTTGGCCTGTTTCCTCATCCTAAAAATGAGCTGAAGAAGGAAATGACAATCCACTCCAGTTTCTTTACCAACAAAACCTCAAATAGGGTCATCACGAGTTATGGCAGCAAACGACTAAGCAACAAAATCACCTTCAGTTTATCAATGCCCTTTCTAATATGATCTGCCAAGAAGTGAACATGGTACTCCAGCTATGATATTGGTCTCAACACCCCAACTCTCATTTCTATACTTTTTTGCTTACTGTTTCTCATTCCTGAAATGTTCCTCCTGTTGATCTCCAACTACTAGAATCCCTGACTTCCTTCAATAATCTGCTCAAACATTGCCAACTTCTGCAGCAAGCTTTTACTGGTCTCCACAACTGATAGAACCTTCTTCTCTAAGACTGTCTACCAACCATTTTGTATGTATTTATGTACATGTCATCTCTCCTCTCATCTTGCATTTCACACATTTACTAGCTGTGTGACCTTGGGCAGATCACTTTCCTTTTCTCAGGCTCAGTTTTCTCTTCTTTAAAATCAGAATAATAATAGCCCCTATTTCCCAGTGTTGTTCTGAGGATCAAATGACATATTGTATGTAAAATATTTCAAAACACTATATGGATGTAAATTCTTTATGTCATCATAATTATCCCCAGATTGCACAAATAGGGAAACTGAGTTCCAGGGAGTTAAATTACTTCACTAAGATTAGGAAGCCAGTTGTATTACAATGGAAGAAGTAGAAATGGAGTCAGAAGACTTAGGTTTGAGTCCTAAATCTTTGACTCACTTGCTGGGTATTCTTGCATAAGTTTAATTAGTCCCTCAGTCTTAGTTTTTTTTATCCATAAAATGGAAGCAAAAAAAAATCCCAGATAAAATCCCATCTACTAAATGAAGTTTTTCCTGATCCCCTTTGCTATTGCTCTTCTTTTACTGATTATTTCTAATTTATCATATAAATATATATATGTATATGTATGCGTATGTATATACACACATACACACCTCTAATTTACCATATATGTATAAGTTTATAAGATTTTATATATACATACACACATAAATCCATATACATACATATATGTATCTATATCTATCTAATCTAGTTGTACGTAGTTGTTTAGATGTTATCTCCCTAATTGGATTGTGAGCTCCTTAAGAGCTGGTTATGTTTTCTGGCTTGTTTTTGTATCCCCACAGTATCTGGCACAAGGTAGGAGCTTAATAAGTACTTATTAACTTACTGATTCATGGAGACATTGGAAAGATCAAAATGGATAAAGTATATAAAAGTAGCTGTGGTATTAATATACTATATAATACTATAATAAATATAATAATATACAATACTATAACATAATGTAATATAATAATAATATATAATAGTGTAAGGTACTATATAAAATACTATATAATTTCTGTTGATGAATCAATCAAGGAACAATGACTAAGTTTGAGAAGACCTATTTTCTATTCCTGACTCAGTCACTTGCAAGTTGAATGACTTTAGGCAATCAAATTTATTTGAGCCTTAGCTTCTTCATCTGTAAAATGGGAATGACAATAGTTGTACTCACTACCTTACAAAGTCTCTTGTAAGGAAAGTGCTTTGCCAATTGTAAATTACAAATGAAGTCCATTATTTTCAGTATTAATAGTGGAGTTGAAATGAGAGACTAGATATTCTGCCTTCTATTTGAATATTTTTGAGTAACACAATGTTACTTTGCTTCCATTTACATGTGCCACTATTAAGGTATCCATAAAGCAGATGGACATTGGATGGGATATTCCTAAAAAATGGGCAGTAAGTACTGCCCCAAAATATGCTTTGAATTGCTGACTTGACTTTGTGATTTTAACTTTCCTTAAGCATTTTCTTATTTCTCAAGTAGTCTAATGGATCTGTGATCTCACAGATGTGGGATTTCTTATCGATATTTTAAATAATTAGGATAAAGAAACCATTTCCCTAGCCAATGAGAAACTAGGAAATGTATTAGGTTTTTACTTTTCTTACATTGTTTAGATGGGTATGAATGTGAATATCTCTATATATTAATGTGCCCTCTCTGTATAATTATTTTAGTTTTTGCTCATCCCAACAACACGACTTCACTGGAAATGGAAGAAGAATTTCCTTTCCCAGATACTAAAAAATCTCTAAAGTTTTTTTTTACTTGCAAAAAAAGAGGGAGAATGATATTCAAGAAACATTTATTGAGAGCCTAGTATATACAAAATGAAAGGTGGGGAGGCAGGATGGATGGATGTTGGTCTTGTAGTTAAGAAGTCCTCAGTCCAAGGCTGAACTCTGATACTGGCTGGGTGACCCTGGATAAGTGACTTAACCTCTCAGTGCCTTAAGCAGCTCTTCAAGACTAGAAATTGCAAATGGAATGTGCTATTGCTCCTTCTGCCCCAAACCAGAGACTCACAGCACTTCTTTTTCTTCCTCCTTGGACAGCAGCTACTGCTTCTGGAAAAAGGAGAGAGGTTTCATTCATTCCTATATTTCTGTATGCAATTTCAGCTCAGCAGCCAAACTAAAAAGTTTTTTGTTTTGTTTTGTTTTGTTTGTTACCATGTGCTAAACCAATAGGTAACATTCAGGACACTGCATATGCTTGGAAAAAAAGAATCCCTCTATTACTTATTTCCAGGAAAAAATTCAGTAAAAATTTAGTCACTTTAATATATGGTATAATATATCATTCATGCCCCATAGACCTAGACCTTCATTGGTCTAGTTTGTCCCATCACTAAAATAAATACATAGATTAGATAAATTGACAAACAAAAAAATGGAAAAAAAAACAAAAAAAAAAGATTTCTCTCTAAAGCAGTCATGTTGGATTTAGAAATGTTATTTTACAAAGTTTTTGGTTTGATTAAAAAAACTCACATCACATGTGGCTCTGCTGAGGGAGTGGTCTTTGAGGGCAAGAAGGGGAGGCAGCTGTTTCTGAAGAGTGATAATTGCTGCATAGGGATGGCAGTTATGGAAGGAGAACAGTTACTAATGGAGAACAGCAAAGATGGTCAATCCTCTCCCCTGTCTCCACCTCCTTCTGTAGACTGGGAGGCTAGAAGCTCTGGAGTGCAGCAGGATGAGTGCTGTGATCAAAAGTCCAAAAGTCAAATGCGGCTCAGTTATGAATAGTTTTCAACAAAAAGCTGAAGTGGTACTAATGGGGAGCCAAGACAGTGGAAGAGAAGAAAGAGGAGGAGGAGAAGGAGGAGGAGGAGGAGGAGGAAGAGGAGGATGAGGGGAGAAGATGGAGTAGCCATTTTTCCTGAAATCACAATCTAACATTTAGCAAAGTGCACTGGAGCTTACTCAGGCAGAGTATTCAATGTCCATGACAGCCAGATCCAGAACTGGGGATTATCAAGGTTGGCAGATTTCATGGTGCAACATTTGGGCAGATAAAATAATGTATACTTTCTAATGTTTTTTATTAATGTATACATTTTTATCACCAAAAAATTTCACTCTCCATTGAATTTAGATATCCTTTTCCCCTTTCCCGGGTTGAATTTCTATTCAACTTTGAAAGCCCATTTCAAATGTCACCAGTAACTCTTCCCTCTTCTATGTCAGTCCTCACCTTTTTTATTGTAACATAGTCACTTATGTTTGTGTTTTTGGCTCCTATTTGACTATGAGCCCTGTGGGGGTGGGACAACGTTCTATCAAAAATGTGTTGTCCTTCATACCTACCAAAGGATAGGCACACAAGTGGTCATAAAAATATTTACTAAATATTTATTTATATTCAGTATTAAATATTAATACTTATACAATATTAAATATAAATACTGAATAAGTGGTTTCATGACTAGTTAAAAGATACATAGTACAATGAAGGAACCAAACTTCTAGTGGATATTAATACCCAGAGGACACAGTTTTCAACAATGTCCTAAGATGCACAACTGTGTCCCAGCTGTGTCTGAGGTGATATCTTATATGGAATTTACATCATTTGAATAAGAAAACACTCTTGAATGAGATACAAGATGGAGCCATAAAATGTTGACAGGCTTACACTGATGTTCCTGTGTGCACCTGTGTTTGTCCTTCATTGCTGAAGAAGACTATCCCATCAGAGAAATAATGGCAGGACTTGCACTTGACTTTGTTTGGAGTGAGGGAGGGCTGTGCAGGTTACCAGCCTCACTTCTCCTCCAGAGCCATCTGAATCCAGTGACCTGATATTCATCAGGATGACTGGAGATGACCCAGGATGAGGCCGTTGGGGTTAAGTGACTTGCCCAAGGTCACACAGCTATGAGTATCAAGTGTCTGAGGTGAGATTTTGAACTCAGGTCCTCCTGACTCCTACACTGGTGCTCTATCTGCTGCACCACCTAGCTGCCCCTATGTTCCTATGTATTCAGGAGATAAAAGACATTGGAACCTAATCTTTGATAACAGAATCACAGTGTCTAAGAGTTAGAAGGGACTTCAGTCGAACCCTTTTTACCCCCCTTCCCCCAGGCAACAGGGTTATCAATCTCCTTGAAAAAATTGGGATTCAGGTAAAGTCTATCTTCTCACCTCCCCTTTCAGTGCCCTTCCTTCCCATCCACATCCTATTTTCTCTCCAAGAAGAAAAATTATATCACTTTAAAGCTAAAAGGGAATTTGTAAGTAATTTAATCCAAAACCCTTGCTCACAACAGCTGTTAAGCCTGGAAGGCTCTTTGCTAAGGTGTAAGTAGCTAGTAGCTTTGGGTGCTGTTAACTCTCCCAGAAGTATTTACATTTTAATAGAGAACTTTTGAAGAATGAACAATCGAAGAGACTCAAAGGAATAAGTTTCTAATGGTGAAATTTCAGGTAGAAATGACAGACTGACTGATGGGAAAGCTATTTTTGCAGCCCTGAAATCTCATCATATAGGTGACTTCCTACTTAGAAGATTTTCCCTGTTACAAAAATGTGCTTTACTGAAAAGGGGCAATCAGATTTTAGATGACTTTCAATTTTCCATATTACAGGAGATGGTGGGAGCATTGGTAATAGAACCAGTAATCTTGACTTTGACTCCTGGCCAAAAAATTCAACACCCTATGACCAACATTGGAGTAAGTCCCTCTAAACATAGCTTTGCTGATCTACAAATGGCAGATATAACATCATCAGGCCTACTTTTGGAGAATTTCCATCTCAGGGGCAAGTTCTCCTGACATATACTCTGAGAACTTAAGTCAACATTATGAGTACAGCCTTATAGAAATGCTAAATGCTTCCCAGCTTATCACACCTTTTTTATTTCTCTTGTTTCTCTTTTGATGGAGGTACTAATGAGCAAGGAAAGGACCAAAGGGCAGGGAGTAGGAGGCAGAAAGAAGAAAAACTAGAGTTCTGGATGATTCACAAATTGGGTTATAGGACCACAGTAATCAAAAGTTGCCAGCATTAATAATCAAATAAAAGTTGGTTGTGTTATAATGAGGGAAGCTGATAGTACATTCAGCCCTTCTTGAAAGAAGTTTTTCAAATATTCATATTTTGAAATTTTCGAGTAAGAATTTGTGATCCTACAAACTACTTCCAATTTATCACCTTGAACTTTTCTAATCCTCTGGCAAAGAAAATGTCAGATTAAGGAGTAGAAAAAAAGAATATGGCATCCATATCTGTATGTATGGGGTAAAGAATAAAGGGAAGAGGAAAAGAGAGTGTTCTTCTACATGGGATGTAGGCATTCTTACGGTAAGAAACCACTATACTATATTTTGGGGCAAATATTAGAGGAGTCAAACCAAATGACTCCTTCCATAATTTACAATGCTTCCTATCTTATTCCAACAAACATAATGATATCATTTTAGTTGAGTCAAAGTTTGTCAATCAATTAATCTCATGATAAGCATTGATCAAGTGACTACTGTGTTCTAGTCACTGTGTTAAACCCTGGGGATTTAAAAAAAAAACCAACAAAACCAATCCCCACCCTCAAGGAGTTTCTGCTGTAAATGCTTTAATAAGTTTTCTTTCATTCTATCTTCATAGCCAACCCTTAGAGAAGGCCGGGAAAATATTATTGTCTAACCATCTTGCACATGAGGACACTGAATCTCATAGAGGTATTGCTCAAGGCCACCCAGCTATTAGTGAGAGAATCTTAACTCAATTCTAGTTCTAATGACTACATATCTAGTGCTCTTTAAAGTAAAATTGCATTTATTGATTTATCAAATTTTAATTTTTTATTAAGCATCTATTATCTACAAAGAACTGGTAGGAAGAGGATACATAAGGACAAAGAAAAAATAAAACAGTTCCTGGGTTCAAAGTGTTCATTCTATTGAAGGAATACAACATGAACACCTACATTGTAAGTAAAAACAAAGTGTCTAAGGAATGCATGGGCGGTGCAATGGATAGAGTACTGGGCTTGTATTCAGGAAGACCTGAGTTCAAATATGGCCTCAGATACTTTCTAGCTCTGGGACCTTCTGAAAGTCATTTAACCTCTGCCACTGAAGAAGAAAATGGCAAACCACACTCCAGTGTCTTTGCTGAGAAAACCCCATGGGTAGGGGTCCAGGAGGTCATGAAGAGTCCACTGAAACTACTGACCCAACAACAACAAGGCATACATACAAAATAATTTTAGGAGGGAGAGAGTACTGACAGCTCAGAAGATTGAGAAAACCATTATATGACAACTGAGCTATGGTTTGAAGGAAAAGAGGATTCTAGATGCCAGAGAAGTGAGAAGTAAGTACATTTTGACATAAGGACCGACTTATTTCAACAAAAGCATGAAAGTGGGAGATGGGAGATGATATTTTGTTTATAAACAGTCCATTTTGGCTGGAAAGATAAGTATTAGCCAGATTGCAAAGGGCTATACATGTTAGACTGAGAATTTTTTTTTAATTTTACCCCAGAGGCAATAGATATGCTACCACTCTATGAAACATCAAATGGCAGCCTGAGATAAGCCAAGAATACTGGAAGTCTCATGCTCTTACAGTTGTATACTTTTAACTTTTTTCCCTGAAAGTAAGCTACACTCTTCAGAAAACATGCCTGGGGGATGCTGAAATTTAGTAGTATCAGGGATGGATTTACATTTTCTTTATGGAAACCAGTCATCAAAGCAGAGGAATTAGATGTTTAAAATTTTACAGCCCCTATGTAATTGACCCCAGGCAGGGATAAAAATGTAGAGAACTGAAGGTGAAAGTGAACAGAGTGCTTATTAGCAAGCTGTTCTCTGAAGGTATTTCCGACAATTTTGCGTTTGATTAGTGGTGTTGTTTCATCAATGTGGGGAACTGCCAGTGTGGAAACACCCTTCAATGATTGCAGCTCAACAAGTTATCAGTAACTTTGAGATTTAGAAAGTTTCCTTGGATGACTGAGAGGTGAAATAACTTCCCCTTGGTCATATAGCTTACATATGTCTGAAACAGGGCAGAAATCTAGGTTTTTCTAACTCCCAAGCTGGCCTTTGAACTACTACACCACATTGCCTCCATTTGGACAATATGAGGTTATATTTTCAAGTCATTGTACTTATGTGAAGATCTGCAGAGCTAAAACAACGTAAAAAAAGTCTGTTAGCGCCAACTTTTATTATAGGAGATTCAAAGTAAAAGTCACAGGGGCTACTAACTCCTAAGAATGACAGGTGATCAATATGCTAAACAATTAATATCAAATATTCAGCAAAATGATGCATAATCTCACTAGTGGAAAAGATTCAATATAAATAGTAGGTAGGCTGTTGCCAGAAAATGCTCTTTAGCATGTGAAATAATCAAGTAAAATACTTGAAAGATGAATGGCATTGTTGATTTGCATACCTTGGCTTCAATACATTTACACAACATTTGCATCAGAAACATATCTGAAGCCAGCCAATGGAAAAGAATACATGGTTTTTTACCAACATGCTTATACATTAATAATATTACTTGGCAATCTGATGTTTCAAGACCCAGGGTGAATTACTTATTAAAAACCCATATACAGCTATCTGTCTTTATCTTTCTTTCTGTGTGAGCCATAATGGCTCTGATTGTTTTCAAAATTACATTTGGACAGGATATGACTGTTACATGAGACCTCTCCAACCAATATCATTTCCCTCACTCATAAAATACATTATACTGCTGTGTGCATTGAGCCAAATCATTAATGAAGGAAG
This sequence comes from Potorous gilbertii, assembly GCA_028658325.1. Classification (NCBI taxonomy): domain Eukaryota; kingdom Metazoa; phylum Chordata; class Mammalia; order Diprotodontia; family Potoroidae; genus Potorous; species Potorous gilbertii. The sequence goes on from CM053770.1 coordinate 459,290,542, forward strand.
CATAACCTAACCTTTGTGCTTCTGATTTGACCAGCAGTTACACTGTGGCAAGCTAACATCTTAGAAATTGTTTAAAAAGTGAAACTAACATGATGATGAATATTTATGGTATAGTAGTCACTTATTTCTTGAAAATGTAGTCTGCAATTCTAAACCATTTACTTCTTAACTATTCTCTAGGAGACTTAACTAGGAGATAGGGAAACAGTTTTTGAATCAGATATCATTTGCAAAACTAAGCAAGATGCCACCTCTGTGGATTTCAATCACGTAAGGACAGTGATGGCCATTAAGAAATCTTCTGAATGTGCGAATTATTGAAACAAGCTAAAACATACCTCCCCTTTCCCTGTGGTTATTTTTTTAATTCGGACAACCATTAAAAAAAAATAGGTGAAATTCATGGTGCTTGGCACTTCATAGAAGCTTAATAAATATTTGTTGATGGATTCCTGCTTTGTTTTAAATGAACAAGGAAAAGTCAAAATGGCACCTGGATGTTGATGCAATACTTTTTATTTGTAATTCTCTTTGGAAAATTCTTTCAATGTCTGAATGGCATATGGCCCTCCTTTTATCACCAAATTATTGATCGAGAACATGTAGGGCAAATGACCTTAAGTGTGTCGTAGATTAGTTATAAAGAACTCTTACATTCTCCCCCTAAATAGGGGACTCGCTCAGAAAAAAACAAGTCAATTCTACAGAAATCAAGCTGATAAAAGATGGCAATAGTGTAACTCATCTTCATATATCCACACACCATACTCTCACATGCATACACATACATGAATACATTTATGCATACAAGAATGTATTTGTGTATATATATATACATATATATATGTGTGTGTGTGTGTGTGTGTGTGTATATATATATATATATATATATAGACACATCATCACATAAGACATATTTAATATCATTTAGACAAAACCCCTGATTTTGTTGGAAAGGACATGGACAAATTTAAATGGGAAACTGGGAGTACAAGAATCTGCTTTTATAAGGACAAGTTTTTAATCATTCCTTGAGATTTCATTGTTGTCTGAGACAGATTAACAGAGAAAAACAAGGATTCAGAGAGAGAGTCAGAGATAGAGACAAAGAGAGAAGTAGAGAGAAACAGATAGAGAGCCCTAAAGCCATGTAACACTTTAATTTTGAGAGAAAACAGTCCTTTTGCTTCTCAGGTAAAAGTGAATTTCTTTCCCTCTCCATTCTTCAAAAAAACCACCAGTTCAGATGTCTAGTGTAATCCTACATGATTTAAGCTTTCATGTAAGTTGCTTTGTCAGTTATCCCTTTAACTCCCAAATGTCATTTTTCACAATTGAAAATTGCTTGAAAGTATACAAATGTGTACTCCCCAACCTGGCTGTCATTTCCAGGGTCTTCACCAATTCTTCCAGAAAGGACAGTGATTTTTAGAGCTAACTTAGGAAATGTTCTTACCCCTATAATCACACAGTTACAGAATCTAGGGTCTTTGGAAAGTGATTCGCTTCTGGTTCTAATAGCATATTGAAAGGCCAGACTCTGCCTTGGCTAGATGAATTCCCACTAAGCACAGATAAGTTTTCATTAAGTATTAGGAAACATAGGGAATGAAGCAACAATTCAATAACAAAGGATTTCTAGAAACCAAATAGGATTCCTTCCATGGAAGAAGACATTACCATCCATATATTTGAACTACTTTGGCAACAGATATAAATTGAGTTATTGTGGAGCAAACAAGAAGGGGCAAAAGAAGAATTTTAATTTGTTGTTGTTGCTGTCCTTTTGGCTATTTGCTTTCACTAATGACCTCTCCCATTCATTGATACTGATGCTATATTACCACACACACATAAAATATACACATAATACATGTACATATAAATATATTTATGTATATATATGTGCATATATACATACATATAAACATATATTTTAAAATATTATATCAATTTCATACTAAGACATGGTATGGACACAAGACATTGCATAATATTAGAGAAAAAACACACTAGTTGCATTGGAGCAATACTGAAAGGGTACCTTGCCCTCACTAAAAACAATGTGAAAAACTGAATATCTGCCAATGTAGATCTTCAGCTGAAAGCAGATAAGTCATTAATTTTGGCTCCATATATCACTTCCTACATTATCAGCCATGGAAAGCGTGAGCTATAGGACCTATGGGACGAAGGATCATGGAACCCAGATCTTCCTAGTCTGGATAAAGACATCCAGTGTTTGCAGAGGCAAGGCTAGATTTATGAAGCTGCTCAGAACATTTGAGTGACAACTTTTTGTGAAAAGACATTTTATGGGATCAGATCCTTAAAAGCTAATTGTAAAAATAACAACAACAGCAAAACTTCATTGGGTGCTAAAACCTTATTGCAAAACTGAAAAGCCTGGGGAAGAAAGGATTCCAGGAGTAAAAGGGAATTGACTCATATTACCTTAATGTAGCTATTAGTTTGGAAAGCCAGGTTCAGTGGAAATCTGGAGAAGAGGTCAACTGTATTACCCATAATAGGGAAATGTAAGGAGGAAAAAAAAAATCAAATCAATAAAGTCCTATTTGATGTTAAAATAAAATAGTGAGTTGGCTAGTCTTGTATAAACAGATGGTATCTGAATGCTTAAAATAGAAGATGCCACTGAGAATCAGCAAAAGGGTCAAAAAAACCAACTCAGGATAAACTGGGTTGATTTTCTGGTTTTCATGGGATTTTTCAACTAGTGATAAAACCTATAGCATTCATCCATACAAATGCAGAAAATGGACAAGTCAAATTTACAATGAGAAAATAGGGGGCTGGATTTGCCTTTGGGAAATTGTAAAGTTCTTTAACTTAATCCACGTGTCTTTATGAAACAAAAGTCCTTTTTTTTAATATTAATATTCTTCTGGTGTTGAATAACTGTGGGTCGCAGAACCCTATATACTCCAAAGAATAAAAAGTTATGATCACTCAAAGAGCAATGAACAGATACATGGTGGGCATGAGCAAGTCTGTAACACATTAAAAAACAAGGAATTAAAAAAGGAGAAACAACGTCATGGATGTCATTAAAGAATTGTTTGAATGGAAAAGATGATCTTGTCATGTGGTAAGCTCATGTCATGATGAGCTCCCCTAGTATTCATGTGATAGCAAAAGAAAGGAGCATCATCCCTTGCATGTCGAGTGGATACCCCTAATAGTGATTTTATTAAGGCATGGACAAAAGTGTGGGCAGGCATAAAAGTATGTAACCCAGTTCACTTGAAGGAGTACCTTTATACTGATGAGAACACAGATCTATTTGAATATTTGAGCATTTGTAAAAAGACTTATTGGCCACATCCAATCTGGTCTCTGCTTGGGAACGTTGAGGGTCCTATTTATTACTCTTTACAGAACACTGGTCATGCCAAGAAACTAGGAGGATGTTTTGAAATTGGAGCATCCAAAGAGAAAGATTTTCTGAGATCATCTCTCCGCAAAATTTTCTTTAAAAAGTGCCATGAATGATTGTGATAATTCCCCTATCCCTTGGCATTAGGAGGCAGGGGGTCTACCAGAAGCAAGTGAACTCCATGTTTCTTTCTCCTGATCCTCCCAAGTTGTCAGAGATTGATCAGAGAAATTGGGCTTCACTCTGCAGGGCGGTTATTCAAATTTGCTAAATTTGTTACTATGACTGCTACTGCTTGCATTTTCATTATTTTAATAATTAAATGGATTTGCTTTCACTGTTGCAAGGGGCAACTTGTGAACAGTGATTTGATCTAAGAGGAAGAAGGAAATTTCAAGTGAATGAGGATAGAACTAATGGGATTATTTGGGTAAGAAGCAAAAGGGGAAATTGAGCATAAACTGATACAGCTTTGAAAATTCACAAACAAACAAACATATAGAAAGAGTGCTAAGTCTGAAAAGAAGTCTCTCATAGTATGCAATGGGATCCAATCCTTATTCCTGTCTTTTCAACATTTTTTGTTAATTATTTAGTGTAGAAAACATCCTTATCAAATTTGGGATGGCACATTCAATTTAATAGATTTTTAGTACAACAAATGTAAAATTCTTACTATGTGCAATGAATTCTGCCAAGTGCTCGACATATACAGGCAAAATGAGAAATATGGCTCTCTCCTCAAGAACTTTGCATTCTATTTATGGAATATTACATGTAGACAGATTTGAGAAGTGAGAAGGAGCTCACAACTACTGGAAATGAGGAAAGATCTCTTTTAAGAGTTGGCAGCTGAGCTGAACTTTGAAAGAAACCTAAAGTTTAGAGGAGGCAGAGGTGAGAAGGAAGTACGTTGTATGTATGGTTATGATAGCCTATGGAAAGGCACAGGTTAGATAGGGAATTGTAAGTTCAGGGAAGTTAGTAGGCTAGCTTAACTGGAATAGATGGCACATGAAGAGGAGTAATTTAGCCTTTGGGAAACATTAGCTTATTGAAGCCAAATAATCAAAGGATTTTAATGTCAGGAAGAAGAATTTCTATTTTATCCTAGAGGCAATAGGAAGCCCATGAAAATTTTAGAGTTGTAGATGGACATTGTCAAAGTTGTTACTTAAGAAGATTATTTTCCTGGTAGTGTGAAAGGAGAGAGTCTATGAAGTAGGGAGGTCAACTAGGAAGTTATTGTGATAGATAAGATGAAAGCCTTGTACCAGAATGAAGTTCCTGTGAATGGATGGAAAGAGAGTGGTTCAGGAGTTATGGCAGTGGAATCGACAAGATTTGTGAATTGATTGATTGGAGGAAGTAATAAGAGAAAGGGAAAAGTTTTGGAGGATAATTAGGAAGTTTGCGGGGGAGGGGTGCTGTTAACCATTTCCAACCTGCTTGGTGGTATGTTGAAAACTTGGATAGAGGGGAATAGACAGGAGGGCTCATCAACCTCCTTAGAATTTTAAGACACATGCAGAAGACATTAAAAAGATATTTAAAAGAGGATGAATATCAAGTATGTCCTAGTCCTATGAAAACAGGATCAAGTATTAAATCATCGAAAGAACTGAGATTGAAATGGACATGTCAAAACAAGAAAGAGGTACTTTTTAATGCTGTACTAGCGATAAGAAGTGTGAGCGAAGGAATAAAGCTGCTTTTCACAGTGAATAGGGCAATGATAACTGATGACAGAGAAAAAGCAATACTATTCAACTCATGTTTTCTTTCATTTCTTTTCTTGTGATCTGGTAAGAGCACAATAGAGGCCTTTTGGTGGCACAGTGAATAGAGTGATAGACCCAGTATTATGAAGACCTGAGTTCAAACTCAGACTCAGGCATATAAGTTGTGTGACCCTGGGCAAGTCACTTAACCTGTTTGCTTCACTATTCTTATCTATAAAATAGGGATGGTAATAGCATCCATCTCTGAGGATTGTTGTGAGAATCAAATGAGATAATATTTGTAAAGCATTTTGTAAATTTTAAAGCACCATGTGAATGCTGTCATCATCATCGTAACTGGAATAATAGAAAGGTGATATGTGTCCTGTAGATACGTAAGACTGTACTAACCGAGCACCTGTCTGGCTAACTTTGATGACTTGAAGATTGCTAAGCTACATACGTGGAGCCCAAAATAACTGGGGAATATGAATACTGACCTACTGCCAGCGATCTCTGAAACACTGTGGGCAATGGCAGAAATACTTCAGGACTGGAAGAGGCCATAGGGTAGGCCTATTTTCAAAAAAGCACAGGGAGTCAAGACTTCAAACTATAATGGATTTGATTTTTTTTTTTGCATAATTCCAAAATGTCATTTTAAATGGATGATTAGTGAATGGACGTCCAAAACAGGAATATGTGTTCACAAGCAATCAACATAGCTTCATCAAGAAGGGTAGGGGAAGGTAGGGATAAGCATTTATATCATCTGAATGCTAACAGTATCACATGTCAGAAGGACAGAAACTCAGACTTGAAAGGAAGTTAGTGGCCATCCAGTCTGACAGATAACTGTGAAAGAATTCACTCTCCCCATGTGCCCAAGAGGTGGTCATCTTGCCTTTATGTAAGGAGAACTCCTTTATTTCTGATGCCTGCTCCACTTTCAATAACTCTCATAGTTGGCAATATTTTCTTTATGTCAAACAAGCATTTTGTTTTGCAAGGGCCGTGCACCACTGCCACTTCTGCCCTTAGGGGCCAAGCAGGACAAACGGAATACTTTTTCCATGTAATAAAATTCTCCTTCTACCATGCATCAGGCACCGTGCTAAGTGGTTTTGTTTTTTTTACAAATATTATTTTACTTCATGCTCATAAAAATCCTCCAAGGTAATAGCTATTATGACGCCCATTTTATAACTGAAGAAACTGAGGCTGCCAGAAGTTAAGAGTCTTGTCCAGGATCGAACAGCTATGGTAAGTGTCTGAGGCTGAATCTGCATTCGCTTTCCTGGCCTGAGGTCCAGCGTTGTTTCCACTGTTCCACCAGTTGTGCCAAGAGCAGTCACAGCCAACCAATCTTCTTTTCACTTTGAGACAGGGTTATTAGACTGGAACAGCCAAAGAATGCTGTACATACAGTGTCCCTAGATATGAGGAAAACAGTTTACAAAGACTTTCATGTGAATGTGTAAACAGGTGAATGTATAAAGAGATGTGGATTAAAGCATAGATAATACACTTAGGTGGATTAGGAATGAGTTCATGGGTCAAACTCAGACAGTCTTAAATATTTCAGTATCAGTTTGGGGGGAATCTTAAGTGGAGAGTGGCAGGGATCTACTTGGCTCTGTGCTATTATTATGCACATATATATATATATATATATATATATATATATACATGAGTGTATATGCATACATATATATATATATATACACAAATGCTACATATCTGTTACATGGTTTTATATATACATATATATATATATATATACAATCAAAGACTTAGATTAATGTTTAAGCATCATGCTTATAAAATTTTTAACTAACAAAAATAAGAAGGATATCTAAATATAATGGACAACCGGATTCAGAATGATCTTGATAAGCTAGAATATTGAGGGTTGAATCAAATAAGGTAAAATTAATAGCAATACATCAAGCATTACACTTGGGTTCAAAAAGTCTACTTTATGAGTACAAGGTGGGCAAGGTATAGCTACCAGAGGAGAAGAACTTGCAGCCTGAAGGCCACACATGGACTCCTACGTCGTTGGGTGTAGCCTTTTGACTGAGTCAAAGATTTGCAGAATAAATTCTTTTATTAAGGTATTTGTTCCCTGAAGTTTGGATTCAGTCAAAGGGTGTCACTTGAGAACTTGGGGTCACACATGGCCTTGAGGCTTCAAGTTCTCCACTCTTGACCACGAGACCATCTTCCATTTAAAAAAAAATCTGAGTTTTGTGGATTACGAGTTCCATATGAATAGGTAGTATGAAAAGGCAGCCAAAATAGCTAAGACAATCCTTATTTTTCATTGGGAAGAACAATTTATAGTGCTAAGGACATGATTAAAACCATGCTTGATTTTGTTTTGAGAGAAGGCACAAATAAACTGGAGAACATTCAGATAAAGGTGACTGGGCTAGTGAAACCATCCAAGCACAGATTGAAGGGGTTATAGGAGGTAATCTAGTCCAACCTTTTCATGCTACAGATGAGACCCAGAGAGGGTAAGTGACTTGTCCCAGGTTATACAAGTAATAAGCGGAGGAACTAGAATTCGAATTCATGTATTCTGACTCCAAATTCAATACACTTTTGACTGCACCACTTTGTTGATAAAAGACTTAGAGGGGATAATCTAGTTTACTCTGACTATTTGAGGGACTATCAAATGGAAGCTTCCAGTTATTCTGTTTGACTCCAAAGGGTAAAAGTGGCAGCAATGCCTAGCCCTCACAAAATGGAAAATACAGGTTTGACATAAGGAAAACCTTGTTAACCATGAGAGTTTTCAAAGAGTGGAGTGGGCTGCATCAGAAATGAAGGGTTTCTATTCTCTTCAGGCAATGGCAGGATGACCATTTCAGTTATCTGTCAGACTAAATGGTCACTGAGGTTCCTTCCAGTTCTGAGATTCTGTCATATTGACATGTGATATTGTTGGCATTTTGATCAGTATCATAAACCTATCAATTAGAGGCCTGATATGAAATTTCTTAAACTCAGTCATTTGTGATAATTGCCAACATGGGAATCTTTTAGCTCTTTGAAGGAGTCAGGAGTGTCATATAGTCAGCCATCCCTCATTTGGCTCCAGGCAATATTGGAGTTGTCTTCAGTGAGCCATGGATCAAGGAGATGGATCTTTACTATCAACACCACTTGAATCCCTTGTGCAAAATAGCATTCCCTAAGGATCCAGGCAAACTGGATGAAGGAGCCAAATTCCTGTTCATTAAAGCAGTCTGAAACCCGCTCAATTCCTAACTGACTCCTTCCTTTGGAAAGGAATCATTCAATAATGTTTAAAGATGGAAGAGTTCAGACTATAGATGATCAAAAACATGGTTCTACCCTTGAGAGAAGAGAGAGGGACAGCTTTGGATTCTTGAAAGATGGAACACAAATAGGAGCATTTGTCCAGTAGTAGCAGAGCTTTATAGATTGAATCTTTTTGGTATCATTCTTTGAACTTTGTTCTCCATTCACTTGTACAATTGATCAAGAGAGCCACAGTCTTTTAGCTCTCCTCCAACTTTGCTATCTTTCCTACTGGTTCAACCAATAGAATACTTCAAACCAAGGGCTTGCCATTGTCAGTGCCCTTTCCCTTCTCTCTGTGTGTCTCTCTATCTGCTTCAGTCTTCTGTTTCCCCTTTTTTGTTTCTCTCTATCCCTGTCTCTCTTTCTCTCCTATCTTTCTTCTCTTCTCTTCTCTCCTGGTAGAAGAAGAGCCTTCAGCTCTACTACTAGAAATAATGGATAGAAGGCTACTTTTCAGGCAGGCAGATAAATGATTTTATTTCTTTACAGATGGAATAGAATTAGAGATGGAAAGGACCTCAACTATTGTCAAGGTCTATTTTACCATTTTACTAACACTGACAATGAGGCCTTTATTGGTAACACACACATATATACACAAACACATAGTTATAATATATCACATAATAATTATATTTTATATAATATGACTGTTGAGAGATAATGTTTCTAAAAGTACTACTAGTATGAAAACACTTTATGGATTGACTCAACACAACTCAAATTGAACTCATCCATGAATATAATACAAGTTATAGGAAGTGATATTTGGAGATGGGGGAACTGCATCTGATACTGCAACCCTAGAGAATCAATGTAGAAACTAGTTGAGATTATTAATAGCTTCAGTAAAGTATCAGGATGCAAAATCAATCCACAAAAATCAACATTTCTATGTAGAATGAACAGAAAACAAAGACATGGCAACAAGAAAAATTCCAATAAAGATAATTACAAAATAAATAAAATATGTGAGAGTTAACTTACTAATGTGTATATATGCACTCACATAATTCATATAAAATATCAACAAAATGTTCTTTACAGAAATAAAAGGAAGACAACCAAGAAATATGCTCTGCTCATGGTTGGGTTGTGCCAATTTAGCAAAAATGACAATATTGCCTAATTTGCCTTATATAAATGATCAATTTACTGAGGGAACACTTTGTAGAGCTGGACAATAATAGATATTAACTGGTATGAAGAAAAGATCCTGGAATTACCAAACATCAAAAAAAATTACAAGGCAGTAATCATCTAAATTTGTTGGTATGTTTAAAATACATACAACAAAGTAGAAGACTAGAACAGGTTTGATAAGCCTATTGTTAATTATAAACATTTGTTAAAACAATAATTTAGCATTTGATAAACTCCAAAATATAAATTACTATGAAAAAGATTTTTCTGATAAGAACTGTCAGGAAAATGGAGGATAATTTGACAGAAATTAGTTTTAGCTAAACATCTTATGTCATATCCTCTAATAATCTCAAAATGTTACCTGAATAAAAAGTGACTTCAAAGAAACAAATATATACATACATATATATGAGTATATAAATATGCATACAAATATGTATAAATGCATACACACATATGCATACACAGAGAGAGACAGAGACAGAGAGAGAAAATCTTTCATAATTATGGCTGGGGAGAATTGTTAAAAGATCATTTATTATGGTAGTTGTCCTTCATTCTTAAAGAGAACCAAAATGACATCACCATGATAAAGTTGTTTCAATGTGTTCAACTGTGACTGATGAGACCAATATGAGCTTGGAATGCTCTACCACAGGTTGGGCACAGATAATTCATGAGAACGGTTTTATAGTAGTAAAATTGGTAGAAGATCTTTACCCATGTCTGTTACATACTCTTTTATCAGGACATATGGAGTCTAGGGGGAAGTAGGCTTGAGGTTAGACAGACCAGTAGCAGAATGGTAACTCACAGCTTCTGGTTACTCTAAGTTCTTTTTGCCCCTTCATGCAGTGTTCAAGAAATCCTCCTTGTTCATGGTATTGCTTCTTAATGTACTCTTAGTAATTCTATGAATCTGCCTCCAGTTTTTCTTTATCTCCCAGCACAGATGTGGCTAGTGCTAGCATGCTGATGGGAAATGAGAAATCCATAGAATTTCTAAAGTTTATGAGATATACCTCCAGTCAGTGGGAGTTGGGGTCGGGGTTGGGGTGAGAAGAGAGTGGTGGAAAGAGGAACCAAGCTGAAAAGCTCTCCTCCTCTTTTCCCAAGTTATGTATCTGAAACTTTAGCTGGAATGCTCTCTCCTCATTCCTTGATTCTTAGAATCTCCATCTCTGCCAGATTCTTTAACAATAGGTTCTGAACTGTTCTGTTTTATATAAAACCCAAAGGAAATGAATAAATTTCTTCAGCCAATACAAACACTAATTGTCAACATTATTTCAGTTTATCTGAGGATATTTAACACTCTAAAATGTTTGATTGATTTGTTAATTGAAATTTGTTCTCACCTATTCTAATGTGAGGGCACATTACCACTTACTTTAAGTAGGGAATGAGGTGACTTGATTGACTTACTCAATGAGCAACATCCTTACATATAAGATGGGCATTACCACAGACAACATGAGCCCTGAGAAGCACCTTAGCTTAAATAGGTCAAGGTTTCCCACTGCATCCTGGAACATCACCAGTGGTCTTGACTCATGTCTTATACAGGACTCCAGTGCCTCTGGAGCAGAGGGTGAGGCACAGCCCTGCCTCACATAAATCCAATTCAGTCACAAGTTAAGACATCACCCTCTTGATGTCACTGATCCACTTCCAGAATGCAGAATGAACAATAACCTCCGCAACCTTATTGGTGTTTTATGTGTGTATTTATGTATGTATGTATATATATATATATATATATATATATATATATATATATATATATATATGCATTCATGCACACACACATACACACACGTATATATTTAATTTTACCTGTGTTATTTGTTTCCCCCAGAAGAATATAAAATTAATAAATTATTTTTTCCCATTCATTCATGAATTTCTCCATTTCCTCCAACGATAGCTACAGTTGTTAATCAATGGACAAATTATCCATTCTATCAATAGTAAAGTTAATGTTCAAAGATGATCCAAATGCTAACATTTTTAGTACATGTATAAATGCTACTCATTTGCCATCACTGAAAAAGTAGAAAGGATATTCATGAAACTAAGGGAAATTTTATACTTTGTTTCATGGATTGACAAAGTCCAAAAGTTCATCAACTATGATCAGCTTACTGGTGAAGAGTATCTCCATATTTAGCCAGCCTGGTCCCTAAAAAATGGACATAGTCTATTTCCAAGGCCTCATCAAAGATATTTCAATACTGTAGGATCATCTAAATCTAATTCTGCTGGTATGTCATTGAGAAATTAGGGTCACTCTAGACCCCAAACTGAAATTACAGAAGGATTTTTGTACTAATTCTGATTTGAACCACTCAAAATCTGACCTTTAACAGATTCAAAGAGACCAGGACTCTCCTATAAGAGAAGAACAATGAAAAAAGTGATTTTTCTTTTAAGGAGGAATCAAGTAGGAATCTCAAAAACAATGCTATCATGCTATCCAACTATTTGCAACTGAAGTTGGCAGTTCTCCTTTCGAAATGTTTTTTTCGGTGTTCGTGTCCCAGAAGGGACAGCTAAGAATTCTGGTTTTATTTGAACTCTTGCCAGTTTCCTTCAGCAGGATACTGGCAGTCCACTTTCTGGTGTTAATTATTTCTGCCCTGATTGCCTGGCAACACATAACACGGGAGGTATTACACTTCTCTATTTGTTAATACTTCCAGCTGAATGCAGAAAGAAAATGGAACACGTCGTCAGCTGGAGATGCGACTTGTTAAGTTAGGTGTGTTCTTTGATTGAAAATTTGTTATGGGTGAAGTGGTTTGTAATCTCCTGATTGAGTTTGTTAGCCACCATTTCAGGGAGAAAATTTCAGGTGACATAGTGGTACCATATGTTGAGGGAAGGAAAATACCTATTGTACCGGAAACTGTGGAGAGGAATGGTGAGAATGGATGTTAGAAGTCTCCATTCATTTGGGTGCCAAGATTATGAATGTCTCACCACTGTTTTAATTGAGGAAATTTTTGTTAGTGAAGGCAGGAATTGGCAACCTGGGGTCACTGAATTTAAATTTTTTTTAAATAATTGAATACTCATCACCAATGTAATTATTTATTTACATTTACTATATATTTTATTTTATACAATTAAAAACTACTGTAAGAAGAGGTCCATATTCACCAGATATAGGATTCAAGGGGTTCATGACTCAAAAAATGAAAAACCCCTACTCTAGAGAAATCTAGATATCTAGTGTGTTGGGAAGGGATGTGTGTAACTACAACAGCAACAACGTTCCATACAGCTCACAGTAGAGCAAGTTAGCTGTAGCCATTAGGCTGGGCAGGTTGTAGGTATTCTCTAATTTCTCAGCAGTAGATTTAGGGTGATTAACGAAATGTGGCAATTCTGCTGTTTCTTTTGTTACACAAATTCTGTTCCACAGAGTCCAAAAAGATACATCTATTTATGACATTGGATCACAAGAGAAATTCATGAATTATGTCAACATCTTCAAGAAATTAAAAAAAAAAATAACAGGCTAAAACTTTCCATCTTGCGGAGTTGATGAAAGCCCCTACTGAGTAACAGCCTCTAAAATGGCAGCTCTCCACTCAGTGCTGCTAGGTTATGCGAGATAATGAAACAAGAGAAAGCAGTTCTAAAATTGGATTTTAAAAAATGCAAATCCAAGTATGCTTCTGTAGTGATTCTTTCAAAATTTCCTCCAATGTAAATGGTCAGCCCTCATTCCTCATTCACTCTCTAATGATTAAAATCAAGATGGAAAATAATTTTTCCAAAATCATCAGGTCTGCAATAATTCTACACAATCTGCAAAACTGGCACTTCCCCAGTTCATTTTTACCCAAATTAGCTTTCCTAGTCGACTGTTCCCCCTATCACTGAGCAAAGAGAACACAGGCATCTGTTGGTAACAAATACACCCAGTTCCACACACACATACACACAGTGATAACTAAGAAAAATCAGGCAAAAAGGAAATGAATACTGTGTGATATAGTGCCTAAAAATGCTGGAACTGAAAGACACAAGAACCTGTGTTCAAATCTACCTTTGACCTTCCTAGCTCATTGGCCATGAGTAAATCACTTAATGTCTCTGAACCGCAGTTTTTTTATCTAGTAATAATATTAACTGGCACTTATAGAGCACCTACTATGTGTCAGGCACTACTGTGCTAAGCACTTTATCTCATTTGATTCTCACAAAATCCTGGGAGGTACACGATTTTATTATCTTCCGTTTGCAGTTGAGGAAATTGAGGCAAACAGAAGTTGAGTGACTTGTCTAAGGTCATGCAGTTAGCAAAATCTGAAGCTAGATTGAACTTAGGTCTTCCTGATCCCGGGTCAAGCATTCTATTCACTGTGCCACGTAGCTTATCTGTAAAATGGAGATAATATGACTCATGGTACCTACCTCATAGAAGTGTTTTCAGGTTTCAGTGAGATAATGTATGCAAGTCGTTTACAGATTCTAAAATACGCTAGGCAGTCTGGTACAGCGGAAAGATCACTGGCTCTGGAGTTAGAGAACCTGCGTTCAAATCCCACTAATATGGCCTTGAGGAAGCTATTTAGGTTCCCTTAGCATCACTTTCCTTGTCTGTAAAATGCTACGTGACCCCTGCACTGAGTAGACCAAATGGGTATAAATGATTCAAGGTACCCTTCATTATAAAGACCCCCCCCAAGTGAGGAGCAAGGTAGTATCATAATAGGGTATTGGTCTTGAGATGATTGATTAAAATCCCTCAAGTCTACTTTGGGGACCTGACAAATCCTGTGTAACTCAAGAACCAAGAAGAAAATGTTCCTTTTCAGACCTGATTAATTTCTCAATCTTATGAAGACTTTTGGTATTACCTCTCAAGAAGGGTTCTTGTGAATGAATACACCTCAAAAACAGTTGCTATTGATGTACATCCTTGTTGACTATACGCAGTGAAGCATTTTTGTTCTTTTATTTTGTCAACTATCTTGCTAACTTGAGCACACAAATCCTAACCCTGTATTTAGGAGTAGGAATAATTAGGGCTAGGAACATTTGGTATAACCAGCAAGCTTTGGTGACAATGAGTTACTGGATTACAAAAGAGAAATATGGTAATGGTGAGGGAGGGAAGGATGGAACGATCTGATTATTGGGAAACTCAAGCATAAGGAACTTTAGCACAATTGTATTACTTTGCAGAGATGATGAAATAGATGGGTAAATTTGATTAGGGTAAGAGAGAGGAAGAGGAAGAAAAAAAGTGTATGTGGTTCTGAGAAGGCCTGAGGAGAAGGGGAATGGAGAAGAAAGAAGAAAGAAAAGATCAGAACTTAGAGGTATAAAGGACATTAGTGTCAACCCCTCTCATTTTACAAATGATGAAATTGAGGTTCATTGAAATGAATTTGCCCCAAATCACAGAGGTAATAAATAACAAAGAAAGGTTTCACATTCAGGTTCTCTAGCTCTGCATAAGGCATTCTTTCCACTATACCACAACCATCATAAAAAAAGAATGTTTATATTGTATTTAGGATAGACTTGCCCACCTAATTACATCTTGGGTAATTACATAGCTTCATTTCATTTAGGCTTTGGACAGGTTACATCAGATGTCACAGACACATCTATCACTGTCTTTCTGTCTCTGCCTATTTTTCCTACCCTTATTTTTCTGTTCTACTTTTTTGGGTACATGAATATCTGTTCTTTATGTCCTACATTTTCTCAGAATCTTTAGAGAGTTTTTTTGTGTCATGCATTAGCATCTATAGACAGATATTCTGTCTATAAGGGAATGCTTTTTTCAGTATGCAAATTCCTATCTATAGCCAAATATTCTCTAATGTTGATGGCAATCTAGAATTTGATTTTAATTTTATACAGGGGCATTTTTTTCCCTTTAATCGTCGTATAATTATGGAGTGTTCACTAAGTATTCAGTAAAAAGAGGCTCTGTGTGAGATACAAAAAGTTTCTCCCTTTAGGTAACTAACAATCTAATACAAGAAGAATTAGAGTATTCATGAATATTCTATTATTGAGTTATTCAATAAATATTTATTAACAACTTTTTGTTAAGTGATAAGTAAAGACAAAAAGCAGCATCTGCCCTCAAGGAGCATCCATTCTAATGGAGGAAAAAACATCAATAACTAGATGTATTTAAAATATAAACAAAGATGATGGAAGAATGTAATTGGAACAGTGACAGCAATAGCAGTCATGGTAACCTTTCTTATACAAGATGAGATTTGAGCAGAGGCTTGAAGGAAGCCACAGGAACCAAGAGGTAGAAGTATAGAGACAGGATATTCTAGGAATGGCAGAGAGTTGGTACAAAGGCATATAGATGAGATATGAAGGAAGCAAAAGTCAGTCAATGTAGACAGATCTTTGACTACATTGAGGGAAGTAGAGTGTAAGACTGTTAAAGTCATGAAGAAGTCAGGTTATGAAGATGATTAACTCCCCAATAGAGGACTTTATATTTGATCTTTTAGGTAATAGGGAGTCCCTAAAGCTCATTGACCAAGGGGAGACCTTGTCAGACCTACACTTTAGAAAAATTACCTTTACTGTTGAGTGGAATATTGATTGCACTGAGGAGACGCTTGATGCTGTGAGACCAGTGAGAAGTGATAAGGGCCTAAAGTAGGGTTGCAGTTGTGTCAATGGAGAGAGGGGGATATAATATGAGAGCTGTTGTAAGGTAGAAATAACAAGATTTAACAATTCATTGGACATGTGGGGTGAATATGAGGAGCTGAGGATGACTCTGAAGTTTTAAGCCTGGATGACTAAGAGAATGATGGATCACTTAACAACTATAGGAAAGTCTGGAAGAAGGGGATAGAGAATGATAGGAATGGGAGTTGATTCACAGGACAATCAATTAACAAATCCTTTATAGAAGCAGTGTTAGTATAGATTTGATCAACGTGCTTCTAATAAAAGGTAGAGGGGGGAGGAGATCTAGGTATATAGCAGAATGGGATGTAAAGGTTAACTATAGTATCAGGCCTAGAACCACCTAGATATAACGATCTAGCTACATTATTTTTACTCACTAAGTCACTCATTAAGATGCTTGGTTCCTAAGGTGCAGCTGTTCCAAAGATGAGTGGGTTAACTGGGAGATTGTATACTTGAGGTAAAGTGTGGAGGATGCTGGTCCAGGTGAGGAAATGTTAGGACAGCGACAGCAGGTAGATAGTAAGATGGTCCAGGTGAATAATGGCTGAGTTATAAAGGTAGAGAAAGTCTGGTCTGTATCTGAGATCAGCTCAATATAATTGGATAGACAAACTTGCTCTCAGTCTCAGGTCTAGACCAGTTTGATGAAGTCACCAATGTATTAGGTTCCCGAGAAAGAACTAGTATGTGAATCCCTTTATATGGTCATGTAAGGCCTTGGTCTCAGAGAGTAGTTTATTTCCCAGTAGAATCTGGCCTATTTTCTGCTTTGGCTTACCCAGATGTAAATTGGAAATAGTGTCTGCATTGCAGGTGTTAAGGTTGAATTAATTTATGTTGCTGAAAGTCTTCGGTCAAGGGGTTTCTTTGGTTAAGATTTACCCAGGAAGGATGCTAAGTACCAAGCATTACTTCTGTCATGCACGTACCCTGAATGAAGTGTATCTGGTAAACACTGAATGGGTCTCATTATGTCAAAGCAGGAAGAGTCTGTGTTAACAAATACCATTTTCTCAAGTGTGCATTTGCTTCTAAATGATCAAAATCTTGCTTCAGAGAAGGGATGCCAGAGAAATGTTTTAAAAGACCCATCTTAACAGGGAAAGTTACAAAGCCAAGTAAGTTTAATTGCATGTCACCTCTTGGTTTTGACAAAATATAATAGCACAAGTTGCTTGTAAACTTAATTATGCAGACTTATTTTAGTCTAACAAAATATACACTGTAGGATGAAGGAGTTAGTGGAGAGACATGAGCCAAGTTTTAGCTTGATTTTTCTTTTTCTTTTCTCTTTTTTTTGCAATGAAAATCTTCATGAAAGTGATTTAAATTAATGAATTTTTATCAATGTAACTGGTGCCAGGGAGATAATTTTTCATTTGGTAAAAGGTCCTTTCCTATGGTCAGAGGAGAAACAAAAGGGACCCTTTTTAGTGTGAGCACAGACATGCTTAGGGAATTGGTTGCCTGGCCACATTTCACTGCCAGGAGCTTTGAAAGCTTCCATAGTCACTCCAGAAGCCATTGTAACTTGGCTTTTTCTTTTTTTCCAGGTCATTAGGTGGGGTAGCATATTGTCTAGGGACAGAGTCTGCTTTTAGAACAGACTCAATCTCTCCAGTCCCCTCTACATGCCCTGCCATGACAAGCAGATTCCTATTTCACCTTCCCTATTTTTATCGATGACACCAGCATTTTCCTGGTCACTTACTCTGGCAATCTCAGAATCATCTCCGACTCTTTTTCTTCCCTTAGGTCTTTTGTTCTTCTAATAACGGATGTCTTTTTCTTCTTTTTTCATAATTTCCATTTTCACTTCCACCACCCAAGTCTAGATCCTAAAAGCTTCTTGCTTGGAAAATTGCAACCACTGCCTAATTGAAGTTCCTGACTCTCGTGTTTCTCCCTTCCAGTCCACACATTATTGTCAGATTAATATTCTCCATACATTTTGTCATAGTCTTCCTTAGTTAAAAAGAAAACAAAACTTCATTGGTTTTCTATTACTTGTGGCATAATTTAATTCAATTCAAAAAGCACTCAAATATTTACTATCTGCCAAGCATGCATTTAAAGTACTAAGGGGGTCTTGTGCGCCTCGGCCTCACTTAACCTAAGTAGTATGTTCTCTACCATGAGAATTTTATCAGGTGAGAATGCCTCTTTGATCAAATTAAAGAATCAATCAATCAAAGGTATAAATAAGGAATAGATTGAAAGAAGGTAGATGGTAGGTTAGTTGAAGAGGAACAGTTGTTAACTGTGGGGACGTGGGTAAAAATAGCAAGCTGGTTTGGAATCCATCATACCAATAGCAGGGCATCCTTGTGCTGAGGTAGCTCCAGCCAGGCTGATAAGAGATAATCCCTCAAGTCTGGGGCAATCCTCCCTCCACCTTTGAATAGAGAATGAACTCTGAACTTTGAAAGGTTGGTGCATTAGAACTCCCCATAACAGGAAGCAATGTTCCCAGGAGACAGTGGCTAATAGCATTATCTGCATTAGGAGCTAAGAATAGTCTAGACCAGACATGGGGAGCCTGTGACCTGGAAGCCATGTGTGGCCCTCTACGTCCTCAAGCATACTTTCTTTGTCCTAATTCAAAGTCCCTTGGCTGCACTTGAGGACCTGGAGGGCCACACATGGCCTCAAGGCCTTGAGCTCTCCACCCCTGGTCTAGACACATTGAAAAGGCAGCTTAAGGATGGCGATGATCATTGACCCTCAGGACTCAACAGATAGTTATATATCACCAAAACAAAATTTCATATAGACTTCACAAACTGAGAAAAGGGTGTCTAGGAACCAGGAGCTGTGAGTGACCTCTTTACCACGTGTGCTCTCTAACTTTCAGTTATCTCTCTCTAGGAAACGTGTCTATATTTAGAGACAGTGTTTCACATGCTTTTCAGGATATGTTTTTAATTCAACTGTTCTTTCAATATCATCTCAGTAAATATACCTTTCTAAAAGCTAATTAAGTCAGTTCTATCTAGTAATCCATTGGAAATTCACTGGATGGATTTTATGAGTAGCAATGCTAGAATGCTACCCTTATCCCCTCAAACTCTGAGAGAATAGGTAGTTAACTCTGATCCCATAAGGTATGTGGTGTAGTGGATAGAATGCTGAACTTTGAATCAGATAAACTTGGGCTCAAATCTAGCCTCAGACACTTACTAGCTGGTCAAGTCACTTAACTTCTGTTTGCCTCCATTTCCTCCTCTTTAAATGGGTATAGTAATAGCACCTAGTTCCTAGGGTTGTTGTGAGGATCACATAGTAAGCACTATAAAAATGCTGATTCTCCTTCTTCTATCCAACCTGTCTGTGGGTTGGTACAGTGGGTTCAGAGTGAGTACTACATTAAATACTGGGAACATGACAATAAAGTGAAAAGTAGTCCCTATTCCCAAAGTACCTATATTTTCTAGTGACCAGCGGGTAATATTTACACAGAATAGGAAGTATGATGTAATTTGAAGAAGGAGAAAGCATTTCTATCTAATGGGGGTCAGGAAATTCTCCTCTTCCTTGAAGGAAACTAAAGATTCAAATATATGGGAAGGAAAAGGGAGTGTCTTTCAGGCAGGGGCTGACCCTCTGTGTTCTATGGAGAAATAGAATCAATGCACAGGTTGGGGTAAAGTCTGATTTGAAGGTTTTAAAGATCTTGGCTCTAAAGGCTTCCTAAGGTGCTAAGCCTGAGTCATTCTTCACCTGGGATCCTTCCCCTCCTGTGAAAAGGGATGATATTGTGCATATTTGGGGGGACATGTCCATCAATCCTCTAAAATACAGATGAGAAAATGAATACCTAGGGAATCCAAGTGACTTGTCTAGGGTTACACAGGCAGTATGTGAACTTAGATCCTCTGACTCTAGAGGAAGGAAGGAAGCTAGGCGGTGTAGTAGACTGAGCATTGGACCATTGGATTCGAGAAGACCTAAATTCAATCCGGCTTTATACACTTACTGTGTGACCCTGATCATGACTTAATTTCCATTTTCTCAGTTCAAAAATAATAATAACACCTACTTCAGGCGGTTGTTGTGAGGATACAATGAAGTAGTATTTGTTTAACACAGTATCCGAGACACAGTAGGCACTTGATAAATGTCTATTCTTTTCTCCACAGCCAATAATTGTTTCATTGTACCACCTGGTACCTTGGTTAGAGTGTCAGACCTGCAGTCATAAAGACTCATCATCTCCCTGAGTTCAGACTTGGCCTCAGATACTAGTTATGTGAACCTGGGCAAGTCACTTAACCTTGTTTGCTTCAGTTCCCTTATCTGTAAAGTGAGGTGAAGAAGGAAATGAGAAACCACTTCAGTATCTTTGCCAAGAAAACCCCAAAGGAGGTCACGAAGAGCTGACATCACCAAAAAACAACTAAACAACCACAATGACAACTGATGTTCAACCTCTTTGACCTGGCATTCTAGACCTTCTACAGTCTTTCTCCAGCACATCAATCTGATTTTATCTTCTACCCCTCAACAAAATTAGCATTCTGTTCCAAATAGACTGGCCATTTCATACCATCTTTTCTCTCCCCAAACTTCAACATGGCATTCTCAGTTCCAACATTAAGGACTGAGGCAAAGAGAGATCTTTAGACTCCTGGTCTATGATTCTTTGCTTTACACTATGCTACCTCACATGCATGTATAAACTATACCATAAAATCTTAAATGGACAAGAATGATATTACAAACTTCTTTTCTATCTCTATAATCTCCCATTGCCTACAGTAGCACAATTCATCTCACTGGCTTAAAATAAATATTTATGAAAAAATGAAAGTGATCCTGAAGTAGACAAATTAAGGTAAAAATTCCAATTAAGATCCTTTAAAATTATTAATTTGCCAAAAAAAATGAATATGAAAAGATGTGTTCATCCTGACAAGAGACTGTTAAGTGGTTCAATATTTTCTAGGAAATAGGAATTTTTTTGTACTTTTAAATGTACTTCTGTACATATCTTGGAATAGTGTCAAATGGTACAGGCCAAATATGTTGGCCAAGAAAATAAATTCTCTAGGAATGATCAACAATTTAAGAGACACAAGATTTTTTGCAAAGCTCTGCGATTAATACTATAGAACTTGTGGCAGGGTTTTTTTTTGTATATTTAAATAAATAGATTATTTTATCTATGGATAATATTAAGGACAAAGATTGTAGGGTTAGGCTCTTAGATAGAAAGCTCTAAGGACTCTACAAATCTCTTATTGTACAGATTAGGAGAAGTCTATGAGGTAAAGTGACTTGCCCAAGTTCACATGGGCGTTCAGGAATAGAGCCACCTTTGGAATCCAGGTCCTCTAACCTTGGCTTTCTTCAGGCTACACCATGTTCCCTTGTCACAGGCATAACAACTTCCTAATTTTATCTTAGATAATGGGAAATAATGTGGTCCTACTTCTCTCTTGATCCTTAATAAACATTTAAGAGTTCTAAGGAGTGGTTGGCCATCAGCTACCTATTTAACTATCATTTTGAGGCCCAGTAATAGTGAAAATTAATAAATGATTAACAGCAACAATAACAACATTTAAATGCTGATTTAAGATTTGCAAAAAGGTTTTACATAATTTATCTTGATTATATCCTTCACTAACGTGGTTTGGCTTGATTGTACTCAATTACGTTTTAATAAACTACACATTTTCTGGTCATGAATTGAATAGATTTTTGGATGCTCATTGACACCATCACCACCATCTTATGTTTCCTCAAATTTGGGCTAAAATTGTATAAGGAAGGGAATTGGGTGAGTCAATCAATTGTATTACTCTTCTTAAAGTTAGCTACCAAATTGCTAAAGTAGATACCATAACCAGATGGGAACGCTTCCTGTTTGACTCAATCAATCATTGGCTGTAGACTAAGTGTGCAAAATGTCTTTGATGAATTTAGATATCTTTGAAAGCTACTGAATGAACTGGAGTGATATTATACAGGAAGTGACTTTGTATTGGTTGAGAAAACTTAGTTAGACTCTGTGTAGTCATCTAGAAAATGGCAGACCAGTTTGGAACTCTGTGGGAAACGCAAGGTCATGCATTTACCTAGTTAAAAAACCAAAAAGCAAAAGATACACTACTTTTTTAGATCTCAACCTATTGTACTTAGTTATCCAATCCTTGGACAGTAGAGATAGATACACCTATACTACAGTGTAGTAAAGACCTTTAAACTTAGTAGAACCTGATAGAAATTACACATTGCTGCCATGGTCTTCAAGAATCTAGTCACTTCCAAATCATGATAAGATATTATAGCAGGACTAGTATAGAATATAATTGAATTGATATAATTGACTGAAGTCAAGTCAATTTTTTTCATCATTTACTAGACTAAAAGGAGTTTCTCAGGCATATCTATCTATCTATCATCTATCTGTCTGTCTGTCTATCTAGCTATCATTTTTCTGTCATCTATGTATACACCCACATACATACATAGTTATACTCATCTATACATAGATAGATATAGATAGATGGATGGATGGAAGGAGGGAGAGAGAAGTAGATGGATAGAGAGAGAGGTAGAGGGATAATAGAGAGATAGATACATAGATCTATAGGCATATATACACAAATATGCACATATGTATGCATATATACATGTGACATATACTTTATATAATATATGCATACCTGTGTGTATATACATACACATGTATACATTTGTGTATATATGCACATGTATGTATGCCCATATAAAGTACACAGATGCATGTACACACATGCTTACATACATGCACACATACATATTCTTTGAAATTAAGCCTGCAAAGCCATTTTGCTCTTCTTAGCTTCTGCTTCACTGCTGTGTGGCAGTGATAGCCTGGGATGGTGAACACAAAGCAATGACAAGAACATTCTTTTGCTTCTTTTGTAAATGTCATTTTCCATCCTGAAAAAGTCTGCACCGAGCATTATATTTCTCACTTTTTGTGAGTCTGGCGAAGATATGCTATTTTTCCTGGTTTCGTCAGCAGTGAAAATTTCTTCACACAGGCATGGAGCTGATGACACTATAGTGAAAGCTCTCCAAACAGTAATTGGAAATGTTAAAGAAAATAACTTGACAAAGCCTAACTGCATCATAGTTATATTTCATCACCTTAGACATTCATCATCACTCACTCTATGTGCACATACATATGCTAATGGATAAAAAATGTTTGGGAGTTGGCTCATGTCATGGAGTTGAGAATTTCCTCTTTCTTTGCAATTTTAGTGCATTTTGGGGATGGCTGGTAACTTGTGACAATTTCATAATGGTTGATCGTTTTTAAAAAAGGAAGCCCACAATTGTAAAGAAATTGTCCAAGTAATGTTCTTCCAAAGGATGACGTAAAATAGAAAGGTTGTCTTATCATGCTTATTTTTCAGTACTTCAAAGATCCTTGTGAAGTTTGCAGCAGTAGACTTGCAAATGGTCTTTTGGCTTGGAGTCTCCCCCCTCTGCAAGTCCTCCATGTAGCTGCCAAATTCTTTTAATTAAGACATGAGTCAGACTGTCACTTGAATGCTCAGAAACCTTCATGGCGCTCCATTGTTGCTAGGATAAAAGTTTAAAAAAATGCTCGTTTGGATTTTTAACTTCTCCTCCCCCAAATCAGGTTCCCACTTACCCTTCAAAATGTTTATTCCATGGTAATACCTTTCCTGTACACTAGTCTAGTCACACTGGTCTTCTTTGTTTTTCCTTTGAACTTCAATTTCCATCATTCATCATCAAGTGTTTCCCTAAAATAGCTTCCTTTATCTGGAATTTACTTTCTTATCACCTTCTTAATTTAGAATTCCTGAATTCCTTCAAGACTCAGCTCAGATGTCACCTGCTATGTGAAGTCATTCCTTCTCCCCACTCATCTGTTATTAGAGCTTTATCTCTCTTCATGTTTTCTTGGGATTACTCATTTTTGTAAAAATGGTATCCCACATCCTGCCCCCAGAAGAATCTAAGTTTCTCAAAAGCATTTACTGTTTCATTTTTGCCTTTGTATTCCCAAAATTTAGCACAGTGACTTGGAAAAATTTTAAACCAATGTTTTATGGATTCTTTTTCTTTACACCGCTGTTAATTCCTAATAACTCCTTACCCACGGGAGAAATCTCTCTTATAATAAGGAAGCATAACTAAATAAATAAATAAATAAATAAACCAAAACATTGACTATGTCATAGCTGTCGATCACCACTTCTCTGCTGAGAAAAATATGCATACTATTAGTCAAAACAGGTCACACCATTGAATAGAATTCTGATGTCATTTTCTTTTATATTATGGTCATTGTGTTCTGATTTTTTAAAAAATTTTCTCTGTGTCAGTTCCTATAGATCTTCCCAAGTCTCTCTAAATTATTAATGTCATTTATTGTAGCACCATAAAATTCCACTACATTCAGGTACCACAATTAGTCCAGCTATTCCTCAAATTATGGACATCTAATTTGCTTCCAGTTTTTTGGTAGTTTGAAAAGTGCTGCTATAAAGCTACACACACACATACACACACACACACACACACACACACACACACACACACACACACTTTATTTTTCTATTCCTGGAACCTTTTCTTTTATCTTTGACTCATTTAGGGTGTATGTCTATTAGTATTGTTGGGTCAAAATGAATGAATACCTTGGGCATTTTTCTTGCATAGTTTCAAACTGTCTTCCAGAATCATTAGACAGATAGACCCAGCAATGGTAATTAGTATATTAGCAAAGGTGTATTTGTTTGCCTTCCCACCTACAAAGATCATATATAAAATATGTTTTAATCTGCATTTCTCTTACATTTGTTTTGTATTAGAGGTTTGGAATATTCTTTCATAGAATTGATAGTTTGCATTTCTTACTTCGAAAATTCCTTGTTCAAACCATCGGTTCCATACTGTTACATAAATTCTTTACATACTTATCTATTAAAAAAATTTTTTCTGTAAGGATTTTCCCCCCATTGAACAGTTCCTTTTCTCATTTTTTTCTAAACTCATATCATGACAATTATTCTTAATCTTTTATTTAATTAAACTTTATTTTTCTCTTTTTTGATTTCTTCTATTACTTGTTTGGTTAAGAATTCTCTCTCCTTTGTGTAAGCTAATAAACTGTCTTCTCCCATATATCTCAAACTTTTTTTAAAAAATCTGACACAAAGCACTTAAGCTTTGGACTTACTCTTCCAATTCCCAATTCTCGCTAGCAGCCTAGATCCGCAGGGTTGGTTTTATTTTCCCTCAAAATTCTAGATTTGATTTTCTCATAATTTTGCCCCCATTCATCCATCCATTGAATTCCCCTCAACATATTTTGACCAGTCACTGTCTCCCTGAAATGAATTTAATAGCTATCTCCTCAATTAACTAACTAAATTCAATGAGCTTTTACAAAGGGATATTTACTAAGAAAGCATAGTAAGAATTAAATACAATCACTCCCAAACTATAATGATATTCTCTTACAATACCTCAATCTTTGGGGAGAGTAGACTTAAAGTAGTGACACCCAAACATTTGCCTCCTAAGTGAATCGATGAGTATGTCACAGCCTATGGACAAGTTACTCCCTTGTTTTTTTTTTTTTTATTAAATAGGTCAATAAACATTTATTAAATACTCACTTGTAGCAGGCACCATGTTAAGTTTTGGGAATACAAAAAGAGGCAAAAGACAGTTCCTGCCCTTAAGGAGCTTTTTAGTCAAGTAAGTAGTTCCTCACGGCTGGATCCTTATTGAATATAGCTACTGGTTGCTGTTATTCATTCTTCAAGGGGAACCAATGATATCATGATGGTGATATCTCAACTTGCACATGAGTTTGATTTAAGTAAGGCAGAGCTCTCCAAAGTCATCAAACTTATTCTCTCCTCCAGAGTCGTTGAAGTCCAGTGACAAGATAAAGGTCAAGACCACTGGACATGGTTCAGGATGCAATGAGTGACCTTGCTTTTCTAAATTAAAGTCTTTCACAGGTCTCAGTTTGTCTAAGGCCATGCTCATTCAATAACTAAGAGCTAGGTTAAGTAAGATGTAAGTAAGACTAAAGACGACTCAGTTTACTATCACAAAGATATCAGTCTTGGAGGGAAGGAGCTTCAGAGTTTCTGGTCAGAACAGAAAACAATTGCTATTTACACTTATTCTAACCCATCAAAATCTAAATGAGTCCTAGAGGCTTGGATTGGAGCTATTATTGGCCATTAATTGAAAACACAGATGATTTGGGTTTAAGGAAGTAGTCAAGTATTTAAGACACAATGGGCTTTTTAAAAGACTGTTTTATCAGAGCTGTATTTCAAGAAATAAAAAATGAAAAATGTGGAAGACAAAAAGTAAATTGTCCCAAATTTTTGAAAATCGATAAATATAAATGAAGAGAAAAAGAAGAAAAATGAAGAGAAGGAAGAAGAAAAGGAAGAATAGAAGGAGAAAGAATAGCAACATTCTCTAACTTCCGCTCGAATTGGCAAGCTGGATCCCCAGAGGGCAGCTAGTACTATTCTTGGATAGCATGGGAAAGACAGTTAATAAAAAATATTTTCCTGAGAACCTAGTTCCCTCTTCTCCCCTCCCGCCCCCCCCCCCCACAGCAGCCATGGAAGTGATAGGGATGGGATTCGTGCTGGACTCCTAAAAGAAAAAGACCATGTCTTTGTGACCTGGATCCCAAACCTCCTGAGTCCATCCCAGTAATCTTTTCAACTGTCCTTTCATTGTGACCCCACACTCAGCCCTTTATTCTCTGTTACCTCTGATCCAGATGAAACTTCAATGTCTGTTTCCTCTGGATCACCCCAGGTTATTTCCCACCCTTATTCCTATCTAGACCCCTTCTCTGTTACTCCCAGTCACCCCAAGCTATTGACCACTCCTTAATCACTTCCAGATCTCCCTAAAATTATTTTGTATATAGATGCCCCCCATTAAATTGCTTAGTTTCTCAAAAGCTGGCCTACTTGTCGATGTGTGTGTTCTTCCTTCATTGCCAAAGAAGACCATGGCATCAGAGAAATGATGACATGACTTGTACCTGACTTTGTTTTGAGTGAGCAAGGGCTGTGCAGGTCACCAGCCTCACCTCTCCTCCAGAGCCATCTTAATCCAGTGACCAGATATTCATCAGGATGACTGGAGATGACCCAGGATGAGGCAATTGTGGCTGTGACTTGCCCAAGGTCACACAACTAGTGACTGTCAAGTGTCTGAGGTGAGATTTGAACTCAGGTCCTGAGCATCAGTGCTCTATCCACTGCACCATCTAGCTGCCCCTCCTGCTTGTCAATACAAGCATCACAAATGTATGGATTCTTAAAATCTCACCCACCCTAAACATTGTTTTAATAAACCTCGTCTCTGAAAGAAGGTTTGAGTTGAATTCTTTTGAGGCAGAACCCATGCTTTTTGCCCTTGAATTTCAGGGTTCCCAATACCTCTAGATTGCAACAGGAGGAGTAAGCTTAAACTTAGACCATAATAATAGTGAGGCACACTTCAAAGTTAATCAGAGTCAAACATCTTCCCCACCCATTAATGGGGCTGTGCATTAAGGGAGGGGTGATAAGGGGAGGCCCATACCTTTTGTTAATTTTCTAATGAGGCACTGGTTCTCAAGGGTTGTGATGCCCTCTGGCTCTGAAAAGTGTATAAGTACTCTGAGGTGAGGTTTTACTTTGAAGCTTGCTCATTGGACGTGTTTATTTGGCCAAATGAGATTCTGGGCAGCCACTCAGGAACCTCCTGACTTTGAAAACTCAGATGTTGGTGATTCTCTGTGGTAACTATGTATGTATGGTCAGAC
The DNA here is from genome assembly GCA_028658325.1 of Potorous gilbertii. Lineage (NCBI taxonomy): Eukaryota > Metazoa > Chordata > Mammalia > Diprotodontia > Potoroidae > Potorous > Potorous gilbertii. The sequence goes on from CM053770.1 coordinate 459,318,671, forward strand.
AGCTGGACCTGCCTGTTGATCTGTGATGTATGTATCACGTACGGTCAGACCTTCTATTGATTATTATTTCTGTGTATTTTCTCTGAAGTTAAAGGTGATTTTTTACCTGAACTAAGCAAATGATATTTGTGCTTGATTAAATTGATTGTTGACCCCTCAAAAGTTGCTTTTCTGTACCAGCAAGTCCTCCTGTGTATGTTGCAATACTTGCTTTTATATCATGTAAGAAATGTATATGACAAGGTTTAACTCAAAACATTAGCTCTGGACATCCTTCTCTCCATGTAGAGACCTCAAGCAGAACCCTTGCTGTTGGGGTTTATCCTTCATTCCCAAAAAGAACCAATGACATTCAGAAGTTGTTGTCTTAACTTGTGCATGGATTGGATTTTAGTGAGGCAGAGCTTCTAAAAGCTGTCATCCTCACATGGTCTTTCAGAGTCATTGAAGTCCAGTGGCAATACAAAGGTACATCTGCCTCAGGAAGCCATGCAACTGCTGCAGTTGCTGAACACTGTTATAGATTCCAGTTGCTGGACTTCTGGTGAGTCTTCCAACTTTCCAAAGCTATAGAGGTTTTAATCTAATTTGTTCCTTCTCTGGTACTTATTCACTTACAATCAGAAAATTATAAATACACAAAAGATTAAAAACTATATAGTCATACATTCCTAGCCATATGATGACGTAGTGAGAAGGCCCCAATCCCCTCCCCACTCAAAAGCTCCCTGCAGTTCTTTTTCCTCTGTAAGAGCAGAATCATTTAATCACAATTCAGAACTAGGATAATCATCTGAAAGGCTAATATACTACTAATAATAGTTTTTAAAATAATAAAAGTTTTTGCAAGATGGCTAATGATTCATGTTACATTTTACTGTGCTTGGCATTATCTGGCCAAATAATCAAGCTTGATCTTTCAACTTACCTCTCTCTAATTCTGACACTTCACTTGGTGACAGTCCACTCTAGTCACTACTTAGGCACCCTCTCCCCACAGCTACTCAAATTCTTGGAAGGAAAAATCATCATCTCCAGATCTTTTGATGCTTATAAGGTCAATACTAAAGTGAAGAAATAGAAGAGAGTCAAAGGCAGCCAAGAACAAGCTTTACTAATAGTCTACATGTAGCATGGCTGTGTAAACCTTTGTCACTATTAAGTCAGAGAAGGGCCATCTTGCTCTGCCCCTCGCTAAAAATCCCATACTGCCACCTGAAGGGCCATATATAAGAAATCTATCAATTAGAAGTGGTTCCCTTTTCTCTTTTAGGAATCATGTCATCAAATTTTCTGGATAGCAATCAATCAAAAAACTCTTAGTGATGGGTCATACGTGGCCAGAGACCAACTATTCAGAGCTCCCTTATGGTCCACTGGAAGAAACAGAATATATATGGATTCTTGGGGTGGTAGAGAAGGGTTACATTATATGTTGCTTCATGAAAACTTTCTCCAAAGATATGAAATTATCCTTAGTAGTTGATAGGTGTATTCTCAACATATATCAAGGAAGAAAAAGGTCTAAAGACTTAGAAGTTTAATCTGCAGGCCAAACCGAACCAATTAAATGAAAGTGATACTTACAAGTACCATGATCTTCTCAAGTTAAAACATGCCAAGAAAAAGCTATCAAGGCTTGAGAAAGATGAGACTTTACATTTTAAAGAACTGACTGCCATTTTTGAATGTAAAGCTTAATGGAAACAATATGTTTAAGGAATTAATGTCTATGCAGTAGGTACAAAATTTAGTTTTGAATTATAAATTAGATATAGAATATACAAAAACAAACAAAAACATCCCTATGCAATTCGAATGAAAACACAAGAGTCATGTTTCCAAAGCAGATACAAAAAGATTATAACTCCTTTGTCAAAATTTTTTTTAAAAAATAGGAAGAAGATTAACTCATACTTTCAGAGAACATGATAAAAAGGTTAACATTTAAAGGAAGGAGTTGCTTTCTCATATCTCTTCTTTCAGGACCTTACCTCAGCATGAGGAACCTTCTTACCCTGGAATAAATCTCTACCATTTTGGCTCTCTTCTTCCATTGGTGAGTTCCTTCAATGATCTCCATTTTGGCAATCGGATTAGCCATGTTTCATTGTCCTCCTCAGTGTTTTCTAATTCTCTGGATTTTGCCATCCTGACTCAGCTGTTTTTTCACTCTAGTACAGCAGTAGGAAACCTGTGGCCTTGATGCTATATGTGGCCTTCTAAGTCCTTGGATTTGGCCTTTTGACAGTCCAAGTTGTACAGAACAAATCATTTTATTAAGGGGATTTGTTCTACAAAATTTGGATTTGCTGGAGTGACGGGACTAAGTTGCTTTTAAAGAAATGATCTTTTCCTGGAACCCTAAAAGGAAGCGCTTAATAAATGTTTTTGCCTGCCTGAGGCCAAGCTTGGTTATTATAATTTCACAGCATTCAATTGCAGTTTTCTTGTTCTTTCCATTCACACTTTTGTGGTCACTGTGGATATTCTATTTTCCTGGTTTGTTTACTTCAATTTGCATCAGTTCATCCAAATCTACCCATATTTCTCTATATTCCTCACATTCATTATTTCTTAAAACACTATAACATTTTAATACGTAGCATAATTTGTTTAGCCATTCTCAGTTGAAAGGTATTTATCTTGTTTCTACTTGTTTGCTCCTAAAAAAAGTTACTTAAAAATTTTTAGTGAATATAAGGTCTTTATTTTCATCATTGACTTGCTTGAGATATTTGCCTGATAGTAGAATGTCTGGAATCTGTGAGAAACATACTCACTTTAAAAAAAGAATATTTGTTGTAAAATCAAGAAAGTTTTTATTAGTTTTTAGGGCCATTCCACTTGAATGAATGGGTAGTTCCTAATGGGCTGCTACATTTGTTCATATCAGTGCAAGCCTTTATAATGCTGTTCCCAATTTGAATTTCCCACCTTGCACTCCATTGGCTAGATGCAGCCTCTTGAACATCCCACTTCATATTCTCCCTGACAGCTCATTAAACATGTGTCCAAGCTTCTGACCTTTCACCTGATTAGAAACCTGGTTCTGCTAGCCACAACTCTGATTAGAACCAGTCACCTCTGACTTACATTGTACTATCACTCAAAACTGGGAGGAGTTTTGATCTGTAGAAACAGAATTCCTCCTTTTGTTTCCCACAATTCATACAAGGATTTTTAATTTCTTTGAATAATTCCGACTTACTTTTCAGAATGGTAGCATCATTTCAAAGCTCTATTAATAGTGCATTAGGGTTCTGGTAATCTCACAACCCTTCCATTCTTGAATATTCCTCTCTTGTCTTGAGAACCAGTTTCTTAGGTAGGAGACAAAACCTCGAGTGGTTTCAGCTAATGAACTCCTTGAGGGTAGTCACTGGTTTTACTTATTTTTGAATCCACAGCACTTAGCACATTGCCTGCCAAAGAATGAATGCTTAATATATGCTTTTGATTTATGAATTCTATTGATTAATTTTAATTTCTCTTACAATTAGTGATTTGGATCATTTCTTTATGTGGTTTTCAATTCTTTACCTGAAAATTGTTCATTTGTATGTTTCGACTACTTATAAGAATAGCTAACATTGATAAAACATTTCAAGGCTTGCAAAGTATTATAACACATTATCTCATTTTATCCTCATAAGAAGCCTGGGAGATGGGCACTTTTATTATCTGCATTTTACAGATGAGGAGACTGAGGCAGGGACAATTAGGTGACTTGTCTAAGTTCACATAAATAAGATATATCTGAGGCTGCATTTAAACGCAGAACTTCCTGACTCTAAGTCTAAGGTGCTTCTTATCCATTGGGGAATGGTTTTTGTTCTTATGTTTTCTTTTAGTTGCCTATATACCTTATATTTGATGCACATATTTTTCCCAATCATTTGATTTTCTTCTTATTCTACTTGCATAAATTTTGTTTATGGAAAAACTTTTCAGTTTCATGTAATCAAAATTATTTATTTTGTGATTATCTCTATCACTTGTTTGGTTAAGGATGGACTCATTACTTGTTGCTTTGAAAGATACCTGATCTAGCTTCTGATATTCACTTTGAGTTTGTTGTGTGCTAAAATGTTGGCCTAATCCTAATTTCTGCCCAATTGCGTTCTAGTTTTCCTAGCAATTCTTGTCAAATGGAGAGTTCTTTCCTAGGTGATTTGTGTTTTGTGATTTATCAAACACTATGTTACTGAGCTCAATTATTTCTGATTCTTCTTCATCTGGTTTATTACATTGATCTACTTTTCTATTTTTAATTAGAATCAAATAGTTTTTATATTACTGATTTAAAATATTGTCTGAGATCAGTTCCCAATGTTTCTTTAGCTACGCTGCCTGCTGTTCAGCATTGGCCACTCTACAGGCATCTAATTTCATAAAGATTTTTGCTAAATCTAGGATTCAGAATCGTCAAGGAACACATATACCAAATGGGCATAATTTCCTTCCTGTACCCCAAGCTTCATATGCAATTCTGTATACAAAGCCATACCTATTCCACAGTATATTTTTCAATTATTTATTACTCTACTGAGTACAATAGCACTAACTCCATTCTGTTAAGCTTTATAATCACAGGAACTAGATATCCAACCATTCAACAGTCTATTCAACACCTACTGTGTACTAAACGCTCTGCTTTGGATAGCCGTTGGCACATGCCAGAGTCAGATGTCCATAGTAGGGACTTGGCAAATACCATATTTTACCACATGATCATTGCTGTGGCATAATCTTTGCGCCCTGTTTCCACACTCCAAAAATTAGTCTATCACCTCTCATTGCCTAATCATCACAAGGTATAATTCTATTCATCACAGTTCTTAAAAAGGTAAACAGACCAGCAAGGTATTCACTGGTGGCATATGGATACGCATTTATCTCTCCCACATTGCAATTCCCAAGAGTAGAATTTTTAGAGAATATGCATTGTCAGTATTTAATTTTAACGTATATACATGAGAATTCTATGCTTCCTAATCTTGCACCAAAGAAGGTTTAATAATAAATAATTTTTAAATAATACTGGCATAAAATTTGTAAAACTTCACATAATGGTCCTATCCGTTGTCATAAATGTCATAAAATGGTCAATGATTATGCGGTAAAATATGATATATTGCAGATGACCCAAGGATCTACAAATCCCCACTTACTCTGTATCCTTTACTTCATTTTTATATCACCAACTGTCTACTGTACATTTCCTAGATATTCTGGGAGTATTTTAAGCTCATATCTAAAGTATGATGCAACTCACATTTACCATTAAATCTGCCTCTACCACTTATTCACTTTCTCTTCAGTGTGCCACTATTCTTCTGCTCAGGTTTGAAACAATAGTCACACTCACTTTCCTTATTCGCCCTGACCCCTTATATCTAATCGGTTACAAAATCTTGCTGATTCTATCATGAGAAAATATTTTCCATATTTCCTCTACTTTCTGCTCACCTCTACTCTCTTAATAGCCTCTTAAATTTGTGTCCCCTCTTTTAGTCTCTCCCTTCTGTAATCTATTCTCTATTATATCTCAAATAAATATGCCTAACACACAGATCTGACTACTTCACTCCTCCTCTCAAGAATTTTCAGTGGCTCCCTATTACCTTTAGATTAACAAAATTTTCTCAGTCTGAAATTTGTAGGTGGTCATGCTTTAACTCCATTCCGCTTTTCTAGACATTTTAGAATATTCTCTTTCTTTCCAGCAAAACTGACCCAACTGTTATTCCTTGAAATCAGCATCTCCCATATTTATACACACACTATCATCCTGGAATGGATTTCCTCCTCATCCTTGTCTCTTAGGCCCCTTTGTCTCCTTCAAGGGTTGGGTATTATTTCCTAGTTAAAGCCTTTCCTTCTAATTTTTGTTGTTTTTTAGTATATTTTCCTCCTCTAATTTTTGGTTGTTGTTGTTCAGTCATTTCAGTTATATCTGACTCTTCATGACCTCATTTAGGTTTTTTTTTTTTTGACAAAAATAATGAGGAAATTGAGGCAAACAGGGTTAAGTGACTTGCCGAGGGTCATACAGCTAGTTAGTGTCTGAGGTCGAATTTGAATTTACAAGATGAATCTTCTTGATTCCATGCCCAACATTCTATGCCACCTAGCTGCCCCTCCTTTAACTATATTGAGTTTTTTATTTGTTTAAATGTTGTACTCTCTCTCCTTCCTACTCCCAGCCCCCAAGAAGTATACAAACTCCAATAGGACAGAGACTATATTTAATTTTGTCTTTTGCCCACCAGCACCTGGCCAGGGCTTAGCATACAACGGGCTTTTAATAAATGCTTGTTGAATTGAAATGTGCATATATAAATAGGATACAAGTTTGATTGTAAGAGAGCAAAGGAACAAATATTTGGTTGGAATAAATCAGAACTGTAAAATATCAGCATGCATTTATACTTCTCTTTATAATGGCACCAGAGCGGGGAGAACTCATGTTCCTTTATCTACAATCCCAGACTAACCCAAGTAGAAGTAAGTGACTTAAAAATAAAAGAGCTTGGGAAAAATAGTTTCCATCAGTGAATGCAATTCACATATAACTCAAAGGCTCCCCCAAGGAGTTTCCTTTCACTGTTCCTTATAGACCTGTCTTCCTCTTGTGGAACTTGCAGAGCAGAAAAATGAAGTAAAATTTTAGGAACAAAAAAAAAAAAATAAGTGATGTGTTTTTCTCTATAAGCAATTCAATGAGACTGCTTTATGAGAATATGGGGGAAAAAATTCAAGTCTGTAAAGTATTAATAATGGGGGGAAGGGCAGAAAAGAACATTGAAAAATCTGAAATCTTCAAAATATGGATAATACATTGCTCAAGAAGTACTTGGTGAACAATTTAATATTTTCTTTTTGAGTCATTTGTGACTTAAAAAAGCCTCCATCAGACCCCCAAATTATATTTTTTCTTCTTTTCCTCTATTGAGTCTTTTGGAAGTATGCATTACTCAGGTACAAGCTCAGCCAAAATTATGTAGGCTAAGATGTCTAATTTATGGCTAAAATAAGGCAAGCTATTTATAGAGATAGGGTTATTGGGGTGATTTTGGCTTAGGTGTTAGCACTAAAATGGTTACAGGTGAGTAATCAAGGAAAGTTTGCTTGGGTGTGTGTGTTTGTCCTTCATTGCCAAAGAAGACCATGCCATCAGAAAAATAATGACATGACTTGCACTTGTTTTGAGTAAGGGAGAGTCCAGAGCCATCTGAATCCAGTGACCTTCATGAGGATAGTCATCAGGATGACTGGAGATGACCCAGGATGAGGCAATTGGGGTTAAATGACTTGCTCAAGATCACACACCTAGTGAGTGTCAAGTATCTGAGGTGAAATTTGAACTTAGGTCCTCCTGACTCCTACACTGGTGCTCTATCCACTACACCACCTAGCTGCCCCTCTGACGCATCTATCCATGCCTTGAACTCAACATGTGCAAGAAGGGACTCATTATCTTTGTCTTTCCAATTACCCTACTTCCTAACTTTTCTTTTTCTGTCAAATAGATGTTCTTCATCCTTGACTCTTTTCTCCCCTCTACCCCATCATCATATTCAGTCAGTTGCCAGGTGTTCTGCCTCCCCAACATTTCTAGTATCTAACCGTTTTTCTCTACCTAAGCACCACCAGTCTAGTTCTAGCTGTCATCAGTTGTAACCTAATTGGTCTCTATTTTTTTCCTCTGATATCTTCTTTCTCTGATTCATACTCCACACAAGTGCCAAAATCATTTTCCAAATGCACAGGTTTATCCTTGTCACTCCCTGACTCAAGATTCACTGACTCCTTATGGTTACTCGGATAAAATACCAACTACGAATGCTGAAACAGAAAACCCTCCACTCTGTGGCTCTGTAATGGCAAGTAAAATAGGATCTTTTGCTATTTTTGTTTTAGTATAATCAAGAACTATAATGCCTCTATTTGAATGTGATGGAAAAGGATCTTTCCCACCCATTGTCTGGCCTGGGAAGATTTGTAAGAAGGTCCACGCCTTTTGTTAATGAAGCACTGGTTCTCAAGGGATGTGATGCCCTCTGGCTCTAAAATATGTATAAAGATTCTGAGAGTGAGGTTTTACTTTGGGGGTTTAGTTTTTGTAATAAGGTGTGAGTGTCAGATGAGGACTCTGGGAAACTGCTAAGGAGCCCCCTGGCTTTGAGAATCCAGATGTCATGCTTCCCCCTCTGGTATGGTCAGACACTGGTATCTGTCTGTTGAATTATGGTCAGGCAGAGGAAGCCATGTCTGTTGATTACTTAGGGTTTAGGATGTTGACTCCCCTGAACTAGGTGTATGACATATGTGCTTCGTTAAAGGATTGATACATGTGCTCGATTAAAGTGATTCACCCTCAAAAGGTGCCTTTCCTTTTATGAATGCAGATTTAAGAACTTGTGGTACGAGATCCCCGTGTATGTTGGGGTGCTTACTGATACAGGCTCTGATCAGCAATCAATGAACATGCATTTATTAAGCTTTTAATATGTGTCAGGAACATACTCCAGCCTGTCTTTTCAGAGTTATCTTTCATGCCTTATAGGCTGTCCAAACTGGACAATTAGTTGTTCCATTTATTCAGCGTTACATCCCTTGTCTTCGTGAATTTATTCTCCTGATGCCCTATGCCTTCAATGGACCCGCCCCCCCCCATCTCTACCTATCTTTCTTCAAGACTTAGCTTCCTTGTTACATCCTAGGTCAAGCCTTCCTTGATCCCCCAAGTTGTCAAGACTCTCTTTTTCTTTGGAGTAATATGAATGAAGAACCATGGGAACATTCTGACTTCCAGCTGGAACCTTTCATATGTGCTGATCCTCTGTTAGAATGTGAGCCCCTTCAGAGCCAGGACTGTCATACATCTGTATTCCCAACACTTAACACAATGCTTTACACATATTGAACATTTAATAATTTTTTTCATTCCTTCATTCACTCGTTTATTCTGTCTTCTACTCATCTGTATCCATTTTGAAACCCTTCATTATAATTTAAATTCCCTCTGGTCAGGGGTTCTATAGTTGGTATCTTTGCTTCCTCAGTGCCTCTTACAGTGCACTGCATGATTTATTTGTTAAATACATATTATATTTACTATTGTTAAATACACATTTTTACTTACTAAATACATTTTGTATTATAGTTAGATATTATCAATTTAAATGTTTTAAATGACAATTTATTATTATATTAAATTATTAAATACATTATTAAGTGGTGAATTATATATAAATATAAATGTTAATGTGTTATTTTTAAAAAAGCAGTCTTAGCAAATTTCATATTACATACAGGTATGCTATACACAAAATATTTGATTGATTAATATGTTTATATGGAAAAAATGCATGCAAGACATGCATCCTATACACAAACTATTTGATTGATTAATATGTTTATATGGAAAAAATGCATGCAAGAAAAAATGAATCTGAATTATCACATTTTCTTTATCACTATGTTAAATTTAGACAGTCAACAAAATCAATGTCAGTTTGTAACATTTGCCCATTTCTGGGGCATAAATGCAAACGTTGAAATTGTAACAATTGGTTGAAACTGTTTTAAGCTGTTTCTAGCACACCCATGGTCATACCTCTGTCCAACTAGATTTGAAGTTCCTCCAGGCATGGTTTAGATCCTTTTATAGCTCAAATCTTTAAGGTTTCAGATACCTCTTCGTCTAACACAGCATTCCATTATGTTTTCCTTCAATATTTTGAGGTATTTAGGAATGTAAGAGAGAGAAAGGAAGATAGTGGTAGATGAGTGGTAGATTTGCCTGGTGTCTGGCCAGAAGTTGAATGAAGTCTCTCCAAAAGCCAGAGTTGAATATCACTCTGAGACAGTATGAGCTGAAATGTTGTGATCCAGAGATTTAAAATGCTCTGCAGCACTCGTCGGCTTAAAAAGAGTTTTGCTTTGTCTGTGTCCCCTACATTTGTGAGAACAAATACACAGAATGAAGAACACAGGTTTGGAGAATTGGGAAACAGCAGTGACTACTTTAATTCTGAAATTCAGAGTTAACATTATTACTCCTTTTCATTTAGATAGTAAGAAATACACTTAGCTTATATATTAAATGATGATTGATTTGGAGCTATAACAACAAAGAACCAAAATTGGAAATCTGAATGAGTTGGAGCACCTGAGCTAAGAGAATTATGAGTTATTTTTGGAATAACCCATTCTCTTAGAATTTAAACATGGAACCTAGAAGCCCTATTTAATTCAGAGGACTGAATTTTTAGGTGAGCAGGGAAGAGAGAGTGTAAAGAAAACTTTTTAACTTCAGTAAAGGTTAAGGATAATTACAAGCAAGAAAATAATAACTAGGTCACAGCATGTTAAGAGTCTAACTCTAGGATATAATTTTCCCCATGAAGAATGTCAGAGGGAAACAAGGTGAAAATGAGTAAAGTTACTAAGGACAATAGGTGCTACTCAGGAGACCTCAGAATTCCATCTTGAGTCATGTCTTTTGATGGGAGTTCATTGTCTCATGTTCTGGAGAGAAGTAGTCAAGATCCAGGGCTACCTTCTCCAGAAGAGTTAGCATACTACCCCAGTAGCATGTGGTAGCGATATATCAGCTAGAGGCAGGGGATTCAAGGCATCCCTACTTCCTTAACTGGTTGAGTTGATATGGCTTAAGATTCAAATATCACCTGATTTCTTGCACAGATATTATACTTGGTACAGCAGCTCCAAACTACATCTCCCAGCAAGCGACATTTTCTATGTGGGATCCAAACTGTTTCTATATGGAGAAAGTATTTCATTTCTACTGCCCCCCCGCTCATTTTACACATAAGGGAACTGAGGGTAAAATGACTTCCCATCGTCACATCATTTCAAATAGTCACATAGTTTCTAGGTGGGTAAAATTTGAATCAGTGTTTTCAGATTTCAAAGCTGGTATTGTTTTCTAGACCAATGTAGCCTAATGTTTTTCATTATAAGGCTCACTTTTAATATTAAAAAAAAAAAGGTTGTGTAAGTGACAATATTCAGACTGTCAATCTCTATTCACTGAGAAAGTATACAATAATAAAAATCTTCTCTAAATTCAATAACACTTTAAAATGCTTGTTTTTGATTAATCCAATTACACACATTTGAAAAATTGCAATACACGTGTACAAAATATATTTTTGTATTCTTTCTGAGGCTGTTTGCTTATTTATTGATTCACAGACCTTGTAATTTAGATCTGAGAGGACCCTTAGTTCAGCCCCTTCATTTTATAGCTAAGTGAAGTGAGATCTAGATGAATGAAGTGGTTTACCAAAAATCTAATTGCTAATAAGTAGTCAAGATGAGATTGGAGCCTAGTTGAATTTTCTTCTTGAACTTAGTACTCGTTCCCACAACAGCAATTCAATCCAGATAAATTCAACAAATATATATTAAACATTTTGTAGGTATAAGACAGGAGGCAGCCTGGTAGAGTGGAAGAACAGTGGATTTCAGATTCAGGAAGAATGTCTTTAGTCTTGCCTAGCAACATATTGGCAGAGTGACTGTGGGGCAAGTCTCATACCCCAGCTAACTCTCTATGGCTATAATTTGAAAAGGAGATAGAGACCTTTGTTGCTAGAGGAAGTTTATGACTAGGGAATTCCTTTATGTGAATGAAACCTCAGCTTATTTATTTTTTGTTTGTTTATTTATTTTCATGTGAATGAAACTTCAGCTTATTTATTTGTTTATCCATTTATTTATTTTTATGTGAATGATACCTCAGCTTATTTATTTATTTGTTTGTTTGTTTGTTTATCTACCTATTTATGTATTTTTAATGTGCTCAGGAAATATGGTGACCAAGAGAGAAATTCTTATTCTAAAAGAGAAACTACTTATAGAGAAAAGTTTACCTATGCTGTGATATATACATGGTTAAGTGATTCTAAGTGTAGTTAGATAGAGCCTGGAGTCAGGAAGACCTGAGTTCAAATGTGGCCTCAGACACCAGTTGTGTGACCCTTGACAAGTCATTTAATCCTGTTTGCCTCCGTTTCCTTCTCTGTAAAATGAACCAGAGAAGGAAATGGCAAACCACTCCAGTATCTTTGCCAAGAAAACCCACAATGGGGTCACAGAGAGTCAGACAGGATTGAAATGACGGAACAACAAAGAATGCTATAGATGATCAAATGATTGCTGAGCTGCTTGAAATAATTTCCTGTCTTCTTGCATGGTCATGTACTGCTGAGAAAAGCACACTGCTTTACCTTTCATAGATACTTTCTGTCTGGGGAATGAAGAAGACAAGTTAAAGTATATCCCAGAGGGATAGGTCCTGGAGGTGCATTGCAAATGTCCATTAAGGGCTTCTGTGATAATAACAGCTAAGAGTACTTCCACTATTAGCTATGTGGGACAATCACACCTCTGTGGGAATGGGTTAAAGTTCTGTAGGTGATAATGCCTTGGCTAAATTAGCTTTGCGATCTTGGTACTGCCACAGGCTCCGAGGTCTGGGCAGGTGAAATTCAGTAGAGACATTAAGGTCTAGGACCTAAATGGAGGGAAACTTACGAGGGAAAATTTCAATTATCTCAGAGCCAGGAAACTGAGTCCAGCCAGGAAATAATCATTTGCCTTACATAGAAAAAAGGAAATTTGGAGATATAAAGGACTACAAAGGAAATAATCTTTGGACTGAAATTCACATTAAACACCCCCACCTCAGGTTCATGCCAAAGGTACAGGGAGTTTCAGGCCCCTACGCTGGCACAGACTGGAGAAGAATGACCACTGGAGAATTACCATCGGGAAGAACCAATGAGAATGTTCCTCCAGGGTGTGCTAGACACTTCCCACGTACTCTTTATGCATTCTTATGGATCCTGTCAGTATCCTCTCAGAACTCAAAGAAAATAAGAACAAAAATTAATTCTGTACATAAATTTAGGGATTATTGTGCATTGTAATGGAGAGACCACTGTAATTAGACCAGAAATCTTTTTTTTCTTCCTAACCTTTAGAGCCTTAGTTTTTTCACCCATAAATAAAAGAGGTTCGACTTTTGATTTTGAAGGTTATTCATTATTTACAAAGTAATATATTCTGATGAATAAAAATAATAATAGTGAAACTGATATTTATATAATATTTTAATGTTTGAAAAAATACCTCACATATCTTATATAATTTCCACATCACCCTGACCTTTCCAGGCAGGTAGTAAAGGTGTTATTGTACTGATTTAACTGATTTAACAAATGAGAAGGCATAGGTTATATGAAGGGAGTTGATATGGATGTATGGATGTATTCACATAACTAAGGTCGGAAAATCCATGTCTTCTTGAAACAAAATCCAGCACTTTATCCACCGGATATGCAAACAACTAATACCGTCTCACATCCCTTCTTTACTACAATTTCTTTGCACAGAACCAGCTTCTATTGTTGTTTATTTTTGCAAAGCTTATTCATCACTTTCTTACTTGAACCCATAGATTTCTATGAAGTCATATGTGACAGGAAAATGATGAATAAGCTTTGAGGGAGAAGAATATAGTGAGAAGACCTGAGTGGAAGCAGGAGGACCTGGGTCTAACTCTTGCTTTGTTGTTAACTTAATGTTGTGATATCATCTGTAAAATAAGCTGGAGAAGGAAATGGCAAACCATTCCAATATTATTGCCAAAAAAAAACCCAAATGAGATCAGAAAGAGTCAGACATGATTGAAAATGAATGAACATCAAAATATTACAGAATTTTGTGGGCTAGCCTAGTAACCTATCATTTATAATACAGTTTTTATGGGAAAATGTATTCCACCATTTACAAATGAACATCTGGACTACTTCTGGAATTATGTTCAGTTGGGACCTACCCATTCTAGTGCTCTTCACTTAACTGTGGCTCCATAATATTATACATATCTAGAATAAATATCTATACAAGATGATAGATTAGATGGATTTTGATGTTCCTTTCAGATTGAAATCTGTTCTCTCTCTTTTTTCTCTCTCTATACATACACATACACATACACATATACATACATACACACATGTATGTGTGTATTGTGTGTGTTGCTTCAGAGGGGGAAAATGTTCTTACCACATAATAATGTCACATTGGAAATAATAATGTTCACTTTATACCATTTTTCCTCTTTCATTGTAAAATCAGACTACCTCCATTTAATTCACCCACACATCCCCTACAAGAAGAAACAATGGGACATCGGCTAAAATTATCTTTGTATACTCGTTTAAATGTGTCTTTTGTATACTCGTTTAAATGTGTCTTGCAGTACAATACAGCAGTCTTCATCAGAAATAAAGTATACCTACTGCTACCTTCAAATAAATTCATTGTTCATGATTATGTGAATTGTGGCAGAATTCTGATCATTTATGGAAGATAATAGGCAATAACAATAACTTAAATTTCTATCATATTTTCTCTTGTAAAGCACATTACATTTATCACCTAACAACATTTTTGTGGCAAAGGTACTACCAAGATTAGCCCCATTTTGCAGAAGATGGAAATAAGATGCTGAGAAGATGAGTGACATGCCTTGGTCCCATACAACTAAAAATTATGAGATGGCATTTTGATCTCTTCTGACTACAAGTACAGTTTTCTTTCCACTGCACCATGAAGAGAGATTTTTCTTTCCCCTCATTGGTCAAGAGATTTAAAGTTACAAGTTCCTTATATGGAAACAATAGCTTTCACTCCAGGAATAAGTTATAGCTTTAAGAAGGCAGGGAAAAACACAGGAATTCAACTTAGAGCTAAAATTTCTCCTGTTCACCCCATTTTGAACCCATGGTAAACCAATTCAGGCCCACATTGTCCTCTCTTGCATTCTGTATCAGCAAGCACCCCAACATACACAGGGGGGACTGCTATTACAGGTTCTTAGATCTGCATTCATAAAAGGAAAGCAACTTTCAAGGAGTTAACAATCACTTTAATCAAGCACATGTATCATTTCTTTAACCAAGTACATATATCCTTCACCTGCTTCAGGGGAGTCTGCACACTGAACTTCAAAGAAAATACAGGGAAATTAAAAGTCAACAGACGACTTCCTCTGCCTGAATTCAACAGACAGTTCCAACTGTCTGACCATAGTTACCAGAGAGGGAAGTATGGCATCGGGGTTCTCAAAGCTGGGGTGCTACTTACTTAGTGGCTTCCCAGAGTTGTCCTCTCACCAACCAAACACTTCCAGGCAGTAAGCCCCAAAGCAAAACCCACACCTCAGAGACTTCATGCACTCTTTAGAGTCAGAGGGCATCACATCTGTTGAGAACAAGTGCCTCATTAACAAAAGGTATGGACCTTCTTACAAATCTGCCCAGACCTGACCATGGGTGGGAAAGATCCTCCTCAGTCACATTCAAATAGAAACATTATATTTCTTGAGTATACTAAAACAAAAATCGTGAAAGAGCCTATTTTAGTTGCCACTATACATCCCTACCCTCCTCCCCCATCATTTTGCTTATTATATCCTGCCAAGCCTCAGACTTGGATCACTTCCACAATTCACAGCCATGTGCTGCTGAATAACAGTGGAAAAAATCAAGGTCCACTATAGATTTATCTTACACTACCTCAACTGGGCCCTCACTGCTGCTAGGCAATCTTTTTATATTTGCCTTGTCCACTCACTATCCCATTTTCCACAGAGGTTCTTCTAAACCTTTTCTATTTCTTCTTGAACCTCCTATAACTTTTATTCACCCATCCTCTTGGCTGAGAACTTTGACTCCTGTTTTACAGAAAAATTTAAGGCCATTTACCTTAAGCTCCCTCTTTTTCTATCATCCTTCTCTCATAACAGTCATATTCTTTCTTCCACTATCTCCTCCTTCACCCCTGTCTCACAAGATGAGGCAGCCTTACTCCTTACCAACCTAACTCCTCTGCCTGCTCAAGGGATCCCTTTCCATCTTGTCTCCTGCAATAGATTGCCCTCTCTGTCATCCCCACGCTATCATTTATTTTCAATTTTTTCCTATTAATTGGTTAATTATCTATTGCCAAAAAACATGCTCTTGTTTCCCTTATCCTGAAAAACCTTCTTTTGTTCCTTCCATCCCTGCTAGCTATCATGCTATATCTCTTCTGCCTTTCATAGAAAGGCTGTAGTACACCTCTAAATGAGAGGCATCAATCATTCAATTAATCGGAGAGCATTTATTAAGTGTCTACTCTATTTGGCACTGGTAGGTTCTGGAAACGCAGCTATAAAAAGTGAAACTACCCCCTATGTAGGATGTTACTACATTCCATCAGGGAAGTGAGTACATATATCAGTATATGTTGAATAAATAAAAGTAGAATATACACAAGGTAATCAAATACAACATAGCAAGAGAGAGAGAGAGAAGGAGCAGTAACGGTTGGGAAGATCAAGGAATGCTTCTAATTGAAGAAGATACTTGAGTTATGCCTTAAAGGAAGAAGGAAATTCTATGAAGCAGCAATAGGGAGATTGTGCATTCCAGGCATGGAAGACAGCCACGGCAGCTACATGAAGACAGGAGATGGAATGCCACATTTAAGGTATAGAGAGAAGGCCAATTGGGCTGGAGTGTGCAGTGTGGGAAGGAGAGTCATGTCCATGGAGGCTGGAAAGATAGATTGGGGTCAGATTGTGAAGGTTTTCAAAGCTAAACATCGGGTATATGTTTTATAGCAGAGGTGATAGAAAGTTCTTGGAATTTGCTGAGGAAGAGCCTGATGTGGTAAGCCCAGACAAGGCCATAAGAAGAGAGGAGAGGGTGACTGGGATGGTAGAAAAAAGAAGAATTCAGTGCTGAAATTCAAGTTCGCCCACCTCTTCAGGACTCTGAATTCGTATTTGTATTTCTGGAGTTACCCTGTTTTGATCTCTGGTTCTCTATTGTTTTTGCGAGGAGCGTGGGTGGGGGGGAAGGGAGGAGAGATGATTTCCTTGATTTGATGAACATCCACTGAGGAACTTTGTCTACCAGTGTAGATTAGAACCTCTTTTTGGGTTTTGGAGATTTGCTTGGGCTATAGAGAGGTTAAGTGACTTGTCTAGGGTCATATAGTCAGTATGTGTCATTGGTGATCCTTGAAGGCTTATCTTCTGGAATTTGAGGTTAAAGGAAATATTATTAGATAACTTAAAAACAATTTGCGTTTGAAGGAAAGCAAACAAAATAACATCAGGGGACTTAGAATTAAAAGGGTTTTAGAAAAGGACCATGTGTGTGTTCATCCTTCATTGCCAAAGAAGACCATGGCATCAGAGAAGTAATGACATGATTTGCACTTGACTTTGTTTTGAGTGAGGGAGGGCTGTGCAGGTCACCAGCCTTACTTCTCCTCCAGTCATCTGAATGTAGTGACCAGACATTCATCAGGATGAGTGGAGATGACCCAGGATGAGGCAATTGGGGTTAAGTGACTTGCCCAGGGTCACACAGCTAGTCGGTACCAAGTGTCTGAGGTGAGATTTGAACTCAGGTCCTCCTGACTCCTGCACTGGTGCTCTATCCACTGCTCCACCTAGTTGCCCCTTAGAAAAGGACTATGGTACAATGGAATAGAGTAGCAGATTTTAAGTCACATGACCTCATTTAGCATTCTGGCTCTACTTCTTCCTATATATGTGATATCAGGTACATTACTTATTACAGAAGTTCTTGCTCTGAGTTTGCACCTATTTTATTTTTTAAATTAATAATGAATATTTCCAATATCTTTGCTGTTTTATAATCCTAGGAAATTTATTTTATGCATTTGAAAATATTGTTCTGAAAACAGATCCATAGACTTCACCAGCTGGCCATGTGTCCATAACACTAAAGGAAAAAAAGTTTAAAAACCGGTGCTTCTGGGCCTCAGCTTTGTCATTTGTAAAATAATGCCCTAATGACTTGCTGATCTCTGGCATCCCTTTCAGTTCTGAAGCTATGAATTTACTAGTGTACCTTATTTTAACCTCTGTTTGCTTTAATCCACTGGAGAAGAAAATGGCAAACCAGTGCAGTATCTTTGCCAAGAAAACTCCATGGACAGTATTGGCATGCTATGATGTACAGGATCATGAAGAGTTGGACAAGACTGAATGACTGAACAACAAACAAGAGCAAAAAGCTCTATTATTTAACAGATAAATCTCGGTGTCACCAAATCTGGCTTTAGATACTTACTAGAATGACTGGCTAAGTTGCTTAACCCCTACCTCAGTTTCCTCCACTGTAAAATAGATATAATAACATCTACCTCTCAGGGTACTTGTGAGGATCAAATGAGATATTTATAAAGTGTTTAGTACAGTCCCTGGCACAGAGCAGATGCCATGTAAATGTTATAATTTTTACTATGATTCTTGTAAAAAATCACAATTAGTAGTAGTATTGGAGACATGAGTCTCAAGACTTACCAGCAAGGTTGACTGGCAAATATTTAACAACTAACTGAAAAAAAAATCCACACATAATGTTATTAAACTGTTCATTTTATTATTAACATTAGTATTATTATTTATTATTAACATTTTTTCCATAACTTTTTAAAGTCTAGACAAAATAAAGCAAAATAAATTAAGCCCTTATTTGTGGAATTTGGTGACTTCTGAAGTGTAAATGTTCCCCATGAAAATTTTCTAATCTGCTCTTGGGAGCTAGTAGAAGCTGACTCTAGTAGACCTGTGGTTACCAGTCATCCTTAAGTCACACACCTCAGTTATGAAGGTCAGGCCGGAGTTTTGGGTCACATATATCTTAGCAAGGGCCAGAGCACACATTAACACAAAAGGAGGGCAGAGAATATGCATGTGGATGTGTCATATTATAGCATATTGGTGTGGGAGTAGTTCTCCTAATGAGCCTTCTCTCTCTCCATCTCTTTCTCTGTCTCTTGCTCTTTCTCTGTCTCTCAGTGCCTATCTCTGTCCCTCTGTCTCTGTATCTGTCTCTCTCTCTATCTCCCTCTCTCTCTCTCTCTTTCTCTCTCTTAGTGCTTATCTCTGTCTCTTTCTCTGTCTCCATCTCTGTCTCTCTCTATCTCTCTCTGTCTCTCTGTCTCTCTATCTCTGTCTGTCTGTCTCTCTCTCTCTCTGTGTCTCTCTGTCTCTTCTATCATACAAATAAGACCAAGGATTTTTATTTTTATTTACTGTAACTTGGTATAATTGAACTTAGACTTTACAAGTAATTCCAATGTGAAAGCAAAAAAATGGAAGGTGATTTAGAATAAAAAAGCAAACTATATGATCCCAAATAGCTGAAAACACAGGAAAAAATTATCTTGAGTGCAAGAAAGGAAAAGTGTGGTAAATGAATGGTTCTTAATGCCCAAAGCACACACACTTCACTGAGTTAAGAGATACATTGTTCTCCTGATACTAGTGCTTAGTTTTCAGGGTTTTTCCTTTGCTATAATTCTTTTCATTGCTTTGCCCCTGTACAGCACATTGCATCAAGAAATAGTATATAATTTTATGCATTATATTCGATGTCTGTAGGAGTGAACACAAAGGGGTAAGTTTTGAATGAAGGTAAAGATTAGGAAGTTCTGCTTCTGTTTTCTTGCTAGCAAATACACCTCACTGAGCATGTTTTAAATGCTGTTCATCTTCATTATGCATAAGCCTGAAACTAAAAACAAAAAATTCTCATTCGACTGACACATCTCATCAGTAATCATAGGTTTCCTTTGGTTCTGACTTCATATTATATTAAAAAAAAGACTTTACTAAACGCCTTCTGGTTCTCAATATTTCACTTAAAAATGGGAACAGTGTAAGTAACTATGGTGGATGAGATGTATACATTTGGCTTTTATTATTCTTTATATGGTTTTCATATCCATAACTGAAGTATCTTGCCATGGTTCAGTGTATCTTTTCACCTAGAGTACTAAGTCTTCTGACTCCTCACTTTTCTTCTGTTTCTTCCTTTATTTTGTTTAGTACAAAATATCCAAGCTCTTTCTAGATTATTTTGTCCCATTGTTGTTAAAGGTGTTAAGGCCCCAACATTTCATACAATCAGTCACCGAGTCTTATAGATTCTACCTTCATAATATTAACTGGCATATGCCATCTTCTTTCTCCCCAAGTAACCTTGTCCCCTCATGTCATTCATCACATGCTATTGCCTCCTTAGTCTCACTCTTCTGCAATATATGCTCTATAATCTATGAAAATAACTTGACAGGTACATCCAAGTCACTCCTTTGCTTGAATGGCTCCCAGTTGAGTCTTGACTTTTAAAATCATTCTCAGTTTGGCTCCAATCTATCTTTTGAGACTTATTTCACGTTACTATCCTTCACACATTCTTCAATCCAGTCAGACTGGCTAACTTCAAACTAAGTATTCTACCTACCACCTTCAAGCCTTTTCACAGCCGGTTTTCCTATGCCTAGAATGTATATTTTTCTTCACTTCTACTTAGAATAGTTAACTTCCTCCAAGGTTCAACTCAGATGCTTCTTCCTAGAAAACATTGTTTGATCCTTTGAGTTGTTAATTGTCCATCCTCAAATCCTCAAATTAACTGTATTCATATTATACTCCCTAAGAGAATTTAAGCTCTTTCTTTTGATGGAAGGGACTGTTTTTGATTGTTTTCTTTGTTTGCCATCACAGTGACAACCTTAGAGGGCACACACATACCCAGTTTGAGTGGACTGGAGAATATGTGACAGAGAGGGAAAGGTAAATTGTGAAGGGCATTATATGACAAGTACTGGAATCTATGTTGGATAAGTGAGAGACTATGGAGCCAGTAGAACTTACTGAGTTGAAGTATAAAACCATTCTATTGGTGATTGACTTGAGACCTCCTTGTATGGAAACTGACTTACATAAAAGCCGAATTCTAAAGTTCCTATGGGAGACAGGAGGAACCAGTTTGTGTGAGAGATGTTCTTGAGATTAATTCTAGTCTGTGGAAGCCAGAAGTTTCAATTTCTGAGCCATAGGTCACATATAAAATATCGTTATGATTTTGACAGAAAACTGTGTGAAGCCTTGGAGATGCCCTTCTAGGATATTACTCGATATCTCTAGAGATTATTGTCTCATCTGTCTATGTATCTCCAGCACTCAGCTTTGTTCCCAGCATATAGGAAGCACTGACAGTTGGCTGCTAATTTTTCAAGATGTCCTTGACCTTCATTGACCAGCTAGGTGGTGTTGTGGCTAGAACACCAGTGCAGGTGTCAGGAGGACTTGAGTTCAAATGTCACCTCACATTTAACACTCACTAGCTGTGTGACCTTGGACAAGTCACTTAACCCCAATTGCCTCATCCTGGGTCATCTCCAGTCATCCTGATGAATATCTGGTCACTGAATTCAGATGGCTCTGGAGGAGAAGTGAGGCTGGTGACCTATACAGCCTTCCCCCACCCAAAACAAAGTCAAGTGCAAGTCATGTCATTATTTCTCCAATGGCATGGTCTTCTTTGGCAATGAAGGACAAACACACATATGATTTCATTTGTAGCTTTCAAGTGAAATTTCTGGTGTTTCTCACTAACATATGAACACTGGTTCTAGAAGTTATTTATTCATCTATTTGTTTATTTTTAAAGGCAATTAGGGTTAAGTGACTTGCCAAGCATCACAGAGCTAGTAAGTATTTGAGGTCACATTTGAACCCAGGTCTTCCTGACTCCACAGCCAGTGCTGTATCCACGGCACCGCCTACCTGCCCTCTTCAGAAGTTATCAATGTAACAGTGGCCAATAGAATAAAAAAATTCCCACATATTCTCAAGGGAATATAAAATAATTATCCCAATCCCACCCTAGTTACCCAAAGAATGGGGTGAAGTGGTCCTATAGGAACATAGATCCTTGGAAAGACTCATGTACTAAAGTGAGGAAGAAGAAGTATATATGATTAGAAAGCTTAGGGACCATTAGGTCATTTACTATGTCCTTTCAGCTTGGAATTGTAAGGAGGACCAGTTTCTTCCCCTTTCTGTTGTTTGTTGTTAAGTCATTTCAGTAATGTCCAATTCTTTGTGGCCCCATTTTGGGGGTTTTCTTCCAGCAACCTATCTACTGTGCTACCTGGCTGCCTCAATTTCTTCCCTAAGCAGTACTTGCTGTTGAGGTTGAATTGGGTTTTGATGTTGCCATAATCTCCAGAATTCAGAACTGGAATGTGGAGAATGTAGCGTGTTGTAGCCATGGCCTCACTCAGCACATTTGTGCCCTATGACACTGTGTCCTAATGTTGTTTCTTGATCATGGCAGATCAAATTCTTGTCTTTATTCCATGAGTCTTCCCAAAACACTGGTATTGCTGTGACATTTACGGATTTATTCTACGTAGTTTTCCTTCTTCTTTTTTTTGACAAAATCCTTTACCTTGGCCAGTGTCCCATGGAATTTTAGGTCTGGTAGCTTAAAAGCCAGGAAATGCCGTCTGACATATCCATGTAAATCAACACTATAATAATAGTTCTCATTTATATAGGGGATTAAGGTTCATAGGATCACTGACATAGTACCAGAAAGTTCCTTAGGGGACGTCAAATTCAACACTCTCATTTAATAGCGGAGAAAAGTGGGGAACAGAAAGGTTAAATGTTTTGCTCTGGTTCCCACAGATAGTAAGCATGATAGGATTTGAAACTATATCTTCCTAGCTATAATGCCAATGCCCTTTTCATTGCAACGTGTTGGATTATAAAATGTTTTGTAAAGTTCGCAGTATACATCTATTTTACAAATGAAGAAACTGAGATTCAGGGAGGTTAACTACATTTCTCATGATCAAAGTGGGGTTGGCAGAAGCAGACTACACTCTTATGCCTCTTGCTTCCAGATTCAATGTTCTTTCCATTACAATGACAGTCATATATGCTCCTAAGAATTTTAACTAAAAATCATAGTTGGATTATATTGCTATAGTCATGGATGCAAATACAGCCAAAATGGAAACAACATGTAGGACACTTTTTCTACAACTCAGTTTCAAAGGCCCTGCCAAAAACTCCCTATTTTCCCCCTATTAGGAGATTTTTCTTTTGCAAAATTTTCCATTATCTCATTCTGTCCATACCTTTCTTCATTCTTCATCTTAACCAAGCCCTGTTGAATTCTGTTCAATTCCATGAACATTTATAGTCCTAATGGCCAATTAATGTCATTTCTAAAGTAGGAAATAGAATAGAGAAGATGGGTGGTAGAATTCATACTCTCATTGGGGCCACAAAGTATATTTTGTGAGCAATGTTTTTCCATGAGAAAATGGAGATGCCCTTTCTCTTTTGCCCCTGCTGACATGCATCTTCTAGGAGATAAGGCAGACTTCCCACCTCCCAACCCCTCTCTCCTCTCCCTCTTGTTTCCCTTTTGTGTTTCTTTATCTTTCTTTTTATGCCTTTTTTCACTTACTTGCATAGATATTGCATCCCCTTAGTAGAATGTAAATTCCTTGAAAGTAGGAACTTTTTCATCTTTTCCATCACCTAGGTAGAATCTGGCACATAGTAAGCACTTAACAAATGCTTGTTGAAATCGGATTGAATAATCTACAATGCATATTTTCAAACACTCATTTTTTGGGTTGTCTTCCCCCATTAGAAATCTTAGTTCCTTGAGGCACTGTCTTCTTTTGTTTGTACCAGAAGAGTTCAGTATAGTGATTCATAAGTAGTAAGGACTCATTCAGGAAAAAGAATGTTTAAGAAAAACAGAGTTAGCTAAATATGCAGAAGTTTCATGATTCTGTGATGCCTTTTCTAGAAAATCTACCCAAAAGACTGAATACATAATATCACATAGTGTTATCATGGAATGCTTTGTTCATCCGTCATTTCTGAAGAGGACCAAGGGGTGGTATTTTGATTTGTGCATGAATTGGATTTAAGTGACGTAGAATTGCCCAATGTCACCAGACTCACTGTCTTCCAGAGTCATTGAAGTCTATTAGCAAGACAAAAGTCAGGATGAGTGGCAATGGCCTGGGATACAATGAATGATCTTAGTGTCTTCAATGTCTGACCAAGCTCCAAGTGTTCCAGTATCTGCTTCAGCCACCTTCATATCCACGGAAAAAATTATTCTCATCCATCCATTTCAGTAGAGTCTTCACATTCTTATGGTAGAAATTTCCCTAACTCCCTGACATGTTTGCCTATCAATTACCCTCAACCTAGGTTAGTTTATCTGCTGAGGCGATTTTACTAGGGTGTGGAGGTTATACATGCTACCACTTCTTGGAGACATGGATGAGATAGAAAGCCTCATGTCAAGCATTAAGGGAATCAAATGTGGGGACTTTGCCCCCAAACACACACACACACACACACACACACACACACACACACACACACACACATATATATATATACACAAACATGTATGTATATGTATACATTTATATATGTATATTATTCATATATATGAAGACACTTTCAAGGTTCCTCTGAAGAACTTCTGAATTGATTCTATGACATGGGATACTGGCAAAGTATCCCTCAGCATGGTGTGCCCACATTAAATAAAGCTCTGTGTTCTATGAGCAAAGCAGAATTATAGTAGCTCAAAAGAAACTTTGAGATGTATAAATTTAGAGAGATCTGTACTCTAAAAGTTTTATGTAGACTATTTGTGCCCAGTGCATGGTAGAACATTCTGAGTTCATTTTGGTCTGATTAGATGCAGAAAGACACTCCATATCTTACCTCCAACATAGTGATGTCATTTTGGTCCTCTTTGAGAATGAAGGACAACAACCATATATACATGCATGTGTATATCTAATACACACACACACACACACACACACACACACACACACACACACACACACATATATATATATATATATATATATATATATATATATATATATATATATATATATCATGGTTAAGACAAGCATTTCTCAGCTTAAGTATCAAAAAACTTACTGAATTAGTTTACCTCTGTGAAAATTACGCTGTAGTAGTGTGGTAATCTGTTAAGTCTGAATTCCCTAGCTTCATTCCACCGGTTTAAGAGTTAGGATGTGATAGCTTTGACTTCAGTCCCCATTTCTTCTTTCCTTCCTTCCTTCCTTCCTTATTCCTTTCTTCCTCCATTTGTCTCTAAAGAATTATTTTAAGTGAAGTGACTATACAAAAGTTTATTTATTCATTTTTTGAAGTGGATTGATGTTTTCAACAAGTTTGGGAATAGCATTTAAATTCTCTTTTATATGGCAAGCTTTAGAGATTCACATTAGATTCAAAATTAGAGAATAATCATACTGTGAAATTAGAGACAAAGAATTTATAATACTAAAATACATTTTGAGAAGTTATCTAATTCATGCCCTTGATTTTGAGCAGGCCACCCATAAATGTAAAGCATCTAATGTTAATGTAGGGAGAAATAACATTTCATCTTATTATAAAATACCTTTCATTATTCAGACATCATTAATTCAAGAAATCTTTTACACTCAATTTGAATTTTCTCACTTATATTAAAACATTTCTTATAGCATCTCAATTCAATTCAGTAAGTAACTATGTTCCAGGCACTGTTCTAGGCACTGAGGGTACAGTGACAAAAATAAGACAGTTCTTGCCCTCAAGGAGTTTGCATTCTGTGTTTTATAGGTATCTAATACAACCTGAAACCCTATGGTCTCCTTCTCTATATCTTTGTTCACATTATTTCCTATCACTTTAACGTTTTCTCCTACAGAATTTTCTTTAATACTTTATCCTTGAATAAAAACATTTCCTGTCTGCGGCCCCGTACTCCTGATTTATGAGAGTTTGCTATATCTACTGGGCCTCAGACACATCTTCCTTCCATGATGTCTTATTCATATTTTTCCCCTCTCTCTTTCTCTGCTAGAATAGAGAAACAATGAAATCAATATGACCATGCCTGGGAAAAGTACATCAATCAAACTCTTTGATTCCACCCATTATTCCTATAACTTTCCACTCCCAAACATCCCTCCCTGGAGACAACTTTCTTCTATGTGTTGTATTCCTTGACTAAAGTATAAGCTCCCTGAGGGCAAAGATTGTCTTGCAATTTCTAAGCCAAAGATCAACACAATTCCTGCCACATAATAAGCCCATTCAGTCAGATCTCACAGTGCTTTTGTTTATGAAAATCTTTAATGCTCTTATTATGTACTATTGGATTATAGTTATCTGGTGCGTTTTTTTCCCCTTCTAGAGTCTAAACTTCAAGAAGTTGTATACTCTAACTAGTTTCTATGCAACCTCTTGCTAACCCAATTACTTTGACTTACTCTACACGCGGTAGGTACTTATGAAATGCTTGTTGAAAATCTGAATCCTCTCAAAGTTATCTCCTGGAAGTGGTCATCTGTCTAATCTTTGCTTGAAGATGATTGGTACAAAGGATGCAGAATCAAATCAGTGTATTACACTTGTGGACGTATCTATTAGGCATTTTTCATTATGGTGACCCAAAAATCTGTTCCTCTGAAGATTTTATCCTTTGGTTTTTTGTTCTGATATCTGGGACAACACTTTTAATCTTACTTCCAAAACAACTGCTTTTCAAATACTTGAAGACAAATATCACTTGCATCCTGGATATTTAAAAAAGAAGTTTATTGTTTTAACATTTCAATTGTTTCTAAATATATTGCTTCCTTTTCCCCAAGTGGTATCTTTTTTGCTAGCATTTAAAAAACAACAATAAAATCAACAATTAATACATGGACCTTGTCTTATAATATATACAATATTCAACCCCTCTAATCCCTCACCTTATGAACAAAAAGAGAGGTGTTCTTTTCCTCTTTACCTCTGGAGACAAGTTTAGTCTTTATAGTCATACAATATACATTTTCCTAGTTTCCTTTTGTTGTTCTTTTTTTATGAATGTTGTTAATAATATTTTCTTGATTCTATTTACTTTACTTTGAATTGCTTCATTTTCCCCACATTTTTATTTGAATTTCTTTTGGTCATAATTCTGATACAGTAGTATTCTATTCTATTGTACTCCTATACCATAATTTGTTTTGCCATTCCTAATTGATGGGCAAACATTTTATTTATAGGTCTTTGCAAAAAGAAAATGCTGCTATGAACATTTTGGTGTATACTCCTTTCTATTATTGACCCCTTTGGAATATATAATTGAGCAATTCAGTGTCTGGAAATTTTAGTTACTTTTTGGGCATCATTTCAAATTGTTTATGAGAATAATTGAACTACTTCACAGCATTATTTTGCCCATCTTACTGCAGCTGCTCCAGAATTGTCTAGTTCCGATTTTTGTCATCTTTGCCAATTTGTTGGGAATGAGGTGAAATTTCAGAGTTGTTTTAATTTGCATCTCCCTTATCACTAATGATTTGGAGCAACCTTTCCGATTGTTGTTAACACTGCAATTCTTCTTTTGAGAACTGCCTGTTTGTATCTTTTGACCTCTTACCTACTGGTTCTTAATCTAATGCTTGTGCTAATTCCCTCTACGTTTTGGATACCATGTCTTTATTAAAAATGCTTGATGAAAAAGAACAAAAACAAAAACAAACACAAAAGCCACTCACAACAAATCAACAATTTCCTTTCTTATTCTAACGATTGTTTTCATGAAAAAAATAAAAAACTTTTATAATTTCATGTAATCAAAATTATCTACTTTATCTTTGGTTAAAGCCTTTATTCCTCTTTTTCCCAATCCTTCACAAAAATAATTGAACATTTTCTCAGTTTTTAGAAATGTTGTGACCTTTGTAACTCATGGTGATATATGGTATAAAAAGCTTTACTAAATTATTTTTCTCCCAACAAACTCTTGTCTAGTTTCCCTGATAGATCTCATGAAGCAGAAAGTCTTTGCCCACGAACTTTATGTTCTTGAATTTATCAAACAATTATTTAGGTTGATTGTTTATGACTCCATTACTTAGTCTGTTCTGATGATTAACTTTTCTATTTTTAAATACTGTCAAATATTTTGGGTGATTACAATTATCTAGGGACACAGAGCACTTAAGTGACTTTCCCAGGGTCATATAGCTAATAAATAACTGAGAAGAGCTGTGAAATCAGGCCTCCCTAATGCCAAATCAAGTAAAATATCCACTAAACCATGCTGCCTCTCACCAACTCCTGCCATCATTTAAACTGGGGGAAGGGAAGCATTTCTACCTTTCTCAGGGGAGGGGACCAACTACTCTTTATTTGGACTTTGAATCAATATCTCAATGGCAATAAGCCTGGATTTAGGTACCTGTTTAGAATCATGTACATCTCTCAGTTGTATTTCTACATGAAAAATAGAAAAGTAATAATAGTACACAAAATCTACTTCCTTATTTTCATGTGGCACATTATATATACATGTCCATGCACATTTTAGAGATATAGTTATACAACGGACACCTTTAAAGCAAGTGTTGAAAATCAAAGAAACTTTCAAGTATTTTATCATGTTTTATTGATCTAATCAATTGATAAGTATTTATTGAAAACCAGTTATTAGATAGGCTCTACATTAGGTACTTAGGATACAGAGACAAAAAAAATGACATCTCTTCCCTCAGGGAGATTACATTGTATCGGGGAAACAACAAGCACAAATAAAAAAAATACTATTGACAATAGATATTGAAGTCCTAAACTCACTATTGAAGGACAATAACCTGTTTTATATCTAATTGGTAGAGAGAAAAAATAAAAGGTTGACAGAGATTTGGGAGGTTTCCCTTATTCTTTCTTCTCCTTCCCCCCCTCAAAAGAAATAGTTACTAATATTACAATGAATATCCTCCTGGTGGGAGACAAAGAAAAGATTTCAATTTAGCTTGAATGTTAAATAGTGTTGAACTTTGGACAGGTTGTAAATCGTTTAACTGAGGTTTTGTTATTCCTTTATGATCTCAAGTCCCCTGAAGGATTAGTCTTGTTTTACTTAGAGAGGGAAGAAGAGGAGCAAGGGGTATAGGCTTCTGGAAGGTGAAATTAAGCTTGCTTTAAGAAAACCTTTTAATAACTACAACTACCCTAAAATGGAATGTACTTCCTAGGAGGTAGTGGGTCCCCTTCATTGGAGATTTTTAAACAAAGGTTAGATGGCCCCTTGTCAAGTACACTATAAAAGAAAAGTTTTTAAAGATATGGGTGGGATCTAATAGGGGTATTGCTTGGTCAAAGGGTATACACTGTTTTATAACTCTTTGAGCACAATACCAGATTGCTTTCCAAAGTGATTGGGTCAGTTCATAGTTCCACCAATAGTGTGTGTGTCCCAATTTTCCTACATTGCCTCCGACATTTGTCATTTTCCTCTTCTATCACTATAGCCAATCTGATAGGTGAGATATCTCAAAGTGGTTTTAACGTTCATTTCTCTCATCAATAGTGATTTAGAGTATTTTTATATGACTATATATAGCTATGATTGTTCCTTCTGAAAACTGCCTTTTCATATGCTTTTACCATTTATCAGTTGGGGAATGACTCATATTCTTATAAATATGACAAAGTTCCCCATATGTGTGAGATAGGCAATCTTTATGTCATAGTCTATTATCCCCCACCCCCGATTTTCTGTTTTCCTTCTAATCTTGGCGATATTGGTTTTATTTGTATAAAAACTTTTTAAAAAAATTAATATAATCAAAATAATCAATTTTGCCTCTCACAATGTTCTCTATCTCTTGTTTATTCATAAATTCTTCTATCCATAAGTCTGATAGGTAATATGTTGCATGTTCTTCTAATTTACGTATAATGTTTCCCTTAGGTCATATATTCATTTGGAGACTGTTTTCCAGTTTTCCCATTTTTTTTTTTTTACCAAATAATGATTCTTATCCCATAAGCTTATAATAATTTACCACTGTGTATTGTAGGTATACTTTGTTCCACTGATCCACCTTTTGATTTCTTAGCCAGTACCAGATAGTTTTTGATAATTATTGCTTTATAATACAATTTAAGATCTGGTACTGCTAAACCTCATTTCTTTATATTTTTTCCCATTAATTTCTTTGAATTTCTTGTTCTTTTATTCTTCCAAATAAATTTTGTTATTTTTTTTCTAGTTCAATGAAATAACTTTTTTGGTAATTCAAAATTCAAAAATTCAAAAAAAAAATTCAAATCCCAAATGTCATTTGGGATGATATTGAATACATAGATTAGGTTAGATAGAATTGTCAGTTTTTTATTATATTGGTTCTGCCCATCCATGAACAATGAATATTTCTCTATTTAAATCTGAATTTATTTGTATAAAAAGTGCTTTATAATAATATTCATATAGTTCCTATGTTTGTCTTGGCAGGCATGCTTTCAGGTGTTTTATACTGAATACAATTATTTTAAAAGGGTTTTCTTTTATTTGCTTGTAGTAATTTCTTCTTGGCCTAGGAAGTCTGGAATTTGGCTATTGTATACCAGAAAGTTTTCATTTGGTGATTGCTTTCAAGAAGTGACTGGTAGATGTTTTCAATTCATACTTTGGCCTCTGATTCTAAAATACCTGTGCAATTTTTGTTTATAATTTCTTGAAATATGATATCTAGAGTCTTTAAAAAAATCATGTCTTCATGATCTAACCATTCTTAAATTATCTTTTCCTAATATCTTTTCTGTTTTGCTGCTTTTTTCCCCTATATTTCACATTTTCTTCCATTTTTTTCATTTTTTAGACTTTGTTTTGTTGTTTCTTGATGTCTCATGGAATTGGTCATTAGTTTCCACTTGACAAATTTAAATATTTAAGGAGTTATTTTCTTTAGCATTTTTTTTGGTTTTTTTAGAAAAACATTTGGACAAATTTAAATATTTAAGGAGTTATTTTCTTTAGCATTTTTTTTGGTTTTTTTAGAAAAACATTTGGCCAATTCTAATTTTTAAGGAGTTATTTTCTTGAGCACTTTTTGTGCCTCTTTACCTTGCTGTAAATTCTCTTCATATTTTTCTTCACAACTCTCATTTACTTTCCCAATTTTTCTTTTACTGCTCTTATTTGACTCTTAACATAATTTCTTATTTTGTTTTTCCTCCTAATCTCTTTCTTTAGCTTATCTCAGAATTCTTTTTTGGGCTTGTGTCCAATATGCATTTTTTCTTGGAGTTTTTATTTATAGATTTTTCAAGTCATTGTCTTCTGAGTTTGTATCTTGAGCTTCTGTCACTAGAGTAGTTCCTCCTCCTCTTCTTCTCCTCCTCCTCCATCCCTCTCCTCTTCTTTCTCCTCTTTCTCCTTCTCCTCCTCCTTCTCCTCCTCCTTTTTCTCCTATTCCTTCTCCTCCTCTGCCTTCTTTTATTTTTTCCAACCTATTACTTGGCTTTGGACTTTAAGTTAAAGCTGGGCTTTGCTCACCTCTGGAAGGAATGGTTGACTTGACCTTCTGTCTTTGATGCCCTTATGCTTTCATAGCTCAGTCTGGAGACCTGTAACTTTTTGGTGCTTCCAACGTAGGTGATCTGGGAAGAAGTCTAGTCACTACTCCCTTGCTCTGTGCTCTGGTTCTTACATAAATGACAGCCCTGCACCATTGTGACTGTGGTTGATACTTTCTACCATGGAATTGCAGCTTGAACCTGAGTAATATGCCCTGGAACTATGAACCAGATCTGGGAAATGAGTGACAGAGCTGCTGAAGGGCACCAATCCTGTTTCCAGTGCTAGTACAGAAGTCCCTTGAAATCTCTTTCTGACTAGGTATTCAATATTCTTCCCACCCCTGGGCCCTTTTCCTGCTCTCCTGGCCCATAACTGTGGCACTTTGCTGCTCTCCACTTCTACCATGCTGAGCTCTTAGCCAGCCCCCAAATCAGGGTCCATAGACTTCTCTTTCTGTCTTTCTAAGGTGACTCAGACTGAACAATGATATACCATGACTTTTTATTAGCTTTCTCACTTAGAATGCTAGTCTTTCTGTCCTGTAGTTATTTTGTAGGACAATTGAAGGGAGGTTTGACCTCCATCTTGACTCCACTTCTATGCTGATAATTCTGAAATCTATCCTAAACTCTCTGCTGATTTCCAGTCTCACATCTCCAGCTGCTTTTCAAACATATCAAATTGGATTTCTAGTAAATATCTTACACTCAACATATCCCAAATGGAATTCATTGTCTTTCCTCTTAAAATTTCTTGCTTCCAAACTATTAAGACCTTCACTTAAAAAGGCCAAGGTCTCCTTAGCTGTTTGGGGCTGTCTCTGGCCATCCTGATCAGTATCTTGCCACCAGACCTGATGACTCAGGAGGAGAGCGTGAGGCTCGTGTCTTTGCATAGCCCTGCCTCACTTAACTCCAATTCACTTGCATGTCATTGTATCACCTCCCTGATGTCAAGGTCTCCTTTGAGAACAAAGGACAAACAATAATTGCCATTGAGGGTACCACAATCCACCCAATCATTCAGGCTCACAACCTATGTATCATTCTTGTCCCCTCCCTTTCCTCACCCTACTCCCATCCAAGCTGTTTCCAAGGTCCATCAGTTTCACCTTTGGAATATCTCTCCAATGTACCTATTTTCTCTTCTCTGATATGTTATCATCCTAATACAGGGTCTTATCACCTCATTCATGGAATATTGCAACAAACTTCTGGATGATCTGCCTGCTGGCAGTCTCTCCTCATTCTGGTCCATCCTCCAGTCTGTTACCAAAGAGATTTTCCCCAAGTATAGGTGAAACCATGGCACCACCCCTGCTTTTCTTCCTGCCTTCATTCCCCTTCTCCTCCCCCTGTCCCATATATATATATAACTCCTATCACCTGTAGGATCAAATATAAAATCTGATGTTCAGATGACTTTATAACTTTGCCCACATTTCCCCACCTTTCCAGTCTTCTTACACCTTATATTCTCCAATGATCTTTTTGATAAGTGACACTGATCTTCATACTGTTCCATGAACAAGATGTCTCTTGGTATTTCTCTGGTTGTTCCCCACATTCAGAACGCTCCCCCCTTTCATATCCATTCTCATCTCTGCCTCCTGGTTTTCCTGGCTTTCTTCAAGTTGCAACTAAAATCCCACTTTCTACAGGAAGCATTTAAAAAATCCTTTTCATTTTACTGCCTTCCCTCCATTAATTGTTTCCTATTGTCTGTACGGAGCTGATTTGAACATTCTGTTGACTCGTTGTTTCATACATTAGATTGTGAATACATTGGGGGAGGGGGGCTATATTTTGCCTTTCTTTGTAGCCTTAGCACTTAGCAAAATGCCTGACTCATAGTGGTCATTTAATCAATGTGCATTGACTAAAACCAGCCACTGATCTAGAAGTATATTTCTAGATTGAATTAAACAAGAGTTCAAAGTCATATTTCTTACAAAGGAAACACTTGCCAATGAAACATTTGACACAATTGGGAGATGGTTTTCCCTGCTAGTATTTGCTCTTCATAGTCACCTTCACCTTTAATTTTATACCTACAAGCAGTCATTATAGGTAATACATAATTATCATCTTGAATCACTCAGTAAATGCAGAGGATAGGGAATGGATACAGTGTATCTTTCCTCCTTCCTGGGCATAATCCGTTTTTAATGAAATGAATTGTAAATATTTTGTTTTCTTGAGGACTGACAGAACATTTTGCATTTGCATAATCTCCATTCTTTGCGATCTACTGCACTGAAATATCTCTATTTTTTTTTCTTGCTTGATTTACTACACAGATTAAAGTGAAATCACTGGGAGAAATAAAAGTATAGATTGTAATAGAATGAACAAATATAGCAATGAGCACTGGGCAAGGACTCTTGGCAGCTCTTCCCTGAAAGCTGTGGAGGACCTGCTGTGCTGAGCCCTAAGGCATTCTGACAGTGAAAAAGCACACTGATAAATAATGTTTTAAAACATTTAATTAACAACTAGGGCCACAGTAAGCATCCCTTCTAGCTCAGGAAAGAGAGCATTCCCCTCAGCCCCCTTCAGGATTAGCTCCTCACACAAATGCATGAGCTGACATAGAATATGAAAGGTGTTTGAAAATACAAGCCTCTTTTTAATTAATGTATTTTATCATGACTAGCTAGTTAAAGAGATTTCCCAAATGAATTATGGGAAGGTAAAGTGGCAATTCACCCAATAATCTAGAGAGTAGTTAGACCTTTGGAGGAAAAGAAGCATGCGAGTGGTCAAAACAACGGAAGCTGAGGGTCAAGAACATTCAGTGTTTTGCCCAAGATGACAAGCTTTTTGAGTTTGAGCAAGAGTCTGAATCTTAGTTTGTTCATGTAAACAAAGATAATAGTTATACTAAGATATCTCTAAGGTCTACTTCAGGTCTAACATTCTATGATTCTATGAGATTACTGGTAGACTCTTTAGTTTCCTTCTAAGCATAGGGAGGAAGGCTTGTCTTCCCTATCCACAGGGATGATGTGAACCTTTAAGAGATAAATGAGATTTATGGGAGAATCACATTCCTCATACCCCAATGAGATTCCTATATGTTCAAATCCAGATGTAAGCGATGTTTGTAGAATCTGTTTCCACCACAGACAATGTGTCCTTAAGCCTTGAGTGTCTTAAGAATGTATCTATGAACACGGAACCCTTTTGGATTCCATCCATGGTTTAGCAGCTGTCTTTTCTCTTTCCACTATATGACCCCAGTTTATCTTTCTAATTGACCTACTGACTGAAGTATATGACACTCCATTGCATCTACTTTTGCTCTCTCACTCCCTTCTCTCCTCTACTTTGCAATCATTAATTTCCTTTACAATACTTTCTACTGGAGACACTTTTCCTAATCCCCTTTCTCCCCTTCCACAGCTAATAGTGTTCTTCCTTACAAATTATTTTGTTTTTATATTGTATAAAACAAAATATTTACAAGAAAAACTAAAGTAATTGGGGGGCAATGGACATTAGAAGCTGGGGGCAAGGGGTGGAGAAGGAATTAGGAATAAAGCCTCCTGTAGAGCTTTGACTTAAAGGAAATTGGACTTAAGGACTCTACAAAGTAGACATAAGAACAGTATAACATAGCGGTGTCAAACTCTAACAGAAATGGGAGCCACTAAACCATATGTAAAGTTCCCTGAAATCATATACTGACTTAGCAAACCACATGTTAAACATTATGTTCCATTGTATCTTTGTTTATTTTGTTAACTATTTCCCAATTACATTTTAACTTGACCCTGTATACATTATGGCCTGTTTGACCCCTCTGGTATGGCCTAATGGAGAGAGATCTGATTTCAAAGTCAGGACGTCTGGGTTCAAGTCTCATATTTGACAGATATTGACTATGTCACCTTTAGGCAAGTCACTATGGTCTCAGGGCCCTAGGTCATTCCTGAAGACCATAAGTTGGAGAGAAAGTAATGACTTCCATTATTAGAGGGAGTTTTCTGACCTAGACCAGTGAGGTACTTCCTTGGTATCCCCTGGCTCTAGGATCCCTCCCTCTCTCTGATTTGAAGGAGGAGGGTAAAAGGTGAATATCAGAGAACTTTTCCCAGGTTCTCTGTTTAAGGAGAGGACCCAATGCAGCTAACTCATCATTTCCCACCTGGCTGATCTCCTGGTAGCTCAACTTCCTGCAAGGTGGCATTAAATCTGAAACTCACAGTTCCTTAGTAGCCACTGGCCTTGAGACCACTCCTTCCATAGTAAGGAGAAGGCCTAATGTAGACACTTTATCATTTCCCACTAAGTTTCTGGTCTTCCTTGTGCCCATTTCTCTCCTTTTCTCAACTTATTTTTCTGCATTATGTGTCACTCTCTCTCAGATCATCAGCTACTTGAGGGCAAAGAATGTCTTTTACTTTTCTTTATGCTTGGAATAGAACATGGCATAGAGTCAATGCTTAACAAATGTTTATGGATGATTGACAATAACATGAAAGGCCCAGCCTTGTCCTCTATAGTTTGTATACATTTGTCTGTGTACATTTTGATTCCTCCCAGTAGCATGCCATAGATTTAGGGGATCATAGAGAGAGACCTGGAAGGGACTTCATAGGCCATCTTATCTGAATCTTTCATTTTTAGATGAAGAATCTGAAATCCTAGGAGGTTGTGACTTACCCAAGCAACAAAGGGAGGATTTTAACCTGTCTTCTGACTCTAAGGTCAGGTGTAGAAATGACTTCAGGGCAGCAATTATTTTATTTTTGCCCCTATCCTCAGCACCCAGCATTATCTGGCAGATAGTGCTAGTGTAGTACATGCCTGTGGAATTAAATTGAATTGCAGTGAATTGAGAGAATTTTCTTTCTTTTTATCAGCAAAGCCTAAGGGATTTAAATGCTATCTGGCTTTTTTGTTGTTCAGTCGTTTTCAGTATTTTCTGACTCTTTGTGACCCCATTCATGACTTTCTTGGCAGAGATACTTGAGTGGCTTGTCATTTCCTTTTGTAGCTCATTTTATAGATGAGGAAATTGAGGCAAATAGAACAAAGTGACTTAGTAAGGGTCACACAACTATGACCCAATTTGGGGTGTTCTTGGCAAGATAGTGGAGTGGCTTATCATTTCCTTCTCTAGCTCATTTTTTAGATGAGGAAATTGAGGCAAACAGAATTAAGTCCAAATCAATTGTCTGAGGATGGATTTGAACTCAGATCTTCCTGATTCTATGTCCAATGCTCTATCCACTGCACCATCAAGCTGCCCATAGCTACTTAGCTACCTGGTTACATTTGTTAAGTTTAACTGTCAGAACAATAGAGACTCACACTTCACCAGCTTTAACTGTTGTCCTCCCTCTTAGGGAGCAAAATGTAAGAGGACACAAAATGGAGTGGTACTTTGGGTAACTACATGAGGCATGTGCTATGTTGGTCTTCCTTTGTGCCCTCGTGAAGCCTACAGCTAAGACTAAATGATTGCAGGTTGTTACACAGCACTCCTCGATGATGCTACAGCTAGGTACAGAAATATGAGGTAGCCCAATGTGGCCTTTTCAGCACTTAAAATGTGTAGCTGATTTTTCTATGTATGGAGAATTGGCTTGAATTATACTTCAGCAGATGATATATTTGCAAAATCTCTTCCATCCCTATTGCTCGCGTAGAAGAACTAAACATTGGAGTTCATCCATATGGAGATTACCCTTGAGAATAAGAAATTGTCATTTCTTAACCCAATATATTTCAACAGGTCCAAAGAGAGGCAAGAATAAAACCTTGATTTCACAAATACCCCCAATACCCATCCCTGATTCTGACTACAGTATAAGACCTTGTAAATATTTCCATTTGTACTGACCAAAGGAATAATTCATGCCATATAAGGTTTTTGTACCCATCACTGGAGAATAGATAGTTTTCAGAGGGTGGTAGAATGCTTAAAAAAAAATCAGTCATTCCCCTTCTTCCTTTCTAACAAAGAGAGTGAATCTAGAGTAGTGAAGAGAATGCTTTACTTAGAGTCCAAAAACTTGCTTTTGTATTCATTCTTTGACAACCAGTAGTATGGCAGAGGGCAGAGATTAGTGGTCATGGACTATGGAAGACCTGAGTTCAATTCCTGCCTAAAATACTTGCTAGCTGTATGACCCTAGTCAAGTCATTTCACCTCTG
This sequence comes from Potorous gilbertii, assembly GCA_028658325.1. Classification (NCBI taxonomy): domain Eukaryota; kingdom Metazoa; phylum Chordata; class Mammalia; order Diprotodontia; family Potoroidae; genus Potorous; species Potorous gilbertii. Next base: position 459,356,196 of record CM053770.1, read on the forward strand.
ACCCTTAGTCCCCTCATCTATAAAGCATAAGTAATATAAATGCTTCCCTCACAGCATTTTTATGAGAGGCCACACAACATTGGGAATAAAGAGCTCAGAGTAAACCCAAGGCAAGCCATTTATCCTTTCAGTGCTCCAGATAATTATCTGGAGAATGTAAGTTGTAGTGCAAAAGTTGATTTAGAATTTTAGGGGTAAGGGGTTCCCTACAGTAATTAAATCCCTAGTTAGAAAAACAGGCTTACCTCACAAGCCTCACAAAGTCACTGGAATATATGAAGGAATTCAAAGCACTTTGCAAACCTTGAAATACTATAAAAATAAAAAAGCTAAGTTATTATTGCTCCCTGCATAGCCATAAACAAGTCATAGAACTTCTTTCTGCCTTAGTTTCCCTATCCGCCCAAGAGAAAAAATGAATCTTTTCTTCCTGTCCTAACAGGGTTATCATAAGAAGAGAGTTTTGTCAAATTTAAACATGCAAATGTGAGTGAATGTGTGTATATGTGTGTGTGTGTCTTTATTTACCTATACCATATACCCACATCTATCTATCTATCTATCTGTCTATCATACATTATAGATAATGTATAACACATGTATTATGCATAATGTATAATGCATTCATTATATATGTGTGTGTATATGTATATATATATAGTGTATGTATGTATGTATGTATGTGTGTGTATGCCTGTAACCTGACTCCTACCACCCTAATTATCAGCCTCTCAATGACTCTTTCTTTTTCTTTTCCTTTCTTTTTTTCTTTCTTTTTTCCCCCCACTACCCTTGACTAAGCTAGGAGGAACTGTCTGGTTCCATCTAGGTTTTTCACCCCATTTCAAAATCCTCACATTGTGATTGGAAGGCTAATTTGTCCAGGATTTGTACAATGATGAGATTCTCTGAAAACAGAAGCAGCAAGCTGCTTCACACCAACGTATACTTGGCCTCTCTCCTGTCAATCCATATGTAACAGATGTAGATGGAATCTGTTGGTTGGCACTGGGCGCTCTGTGCACATGGCTCCTATTTTTAAGCTTCCCTGGGTATCCATGTGCCGACAAAGCTGCTTGTACGGACGGACTTTGAATCGCTCAGAAAGGAACCCATTTCAGAGACTCCTGTTGGTGACCTATAAATGAAGGACTTCCTAAATATCTATTGACCAGAAACACATGAATAATTCACATACTCATAGCCAGATACTGAGGTCACAGCATTCTAAATAGAACTACAGTGATTGCATATAAATCATATAGGTCCCATAAGGCCCAATCATGTTATCGACAGATTCTTCCCTTCCCCTTCCCCTCTAAAACAATACTATCACGGAAGTACAGACAGAAGGATTCATGGACGCTTGATTTTAAATAATTGACACCAAAGGTCTAAAGGGCGAGAGACTGCATTGTGTCAAAGGATGTCTATATAAGGTAATTTTAAAAAATGTTCTGGCAAGGTATCAATGATAAAGATAGATTGATGGGTCTGGCTATTATAAAAAAAGGGTGTGTGTGTGTGTGTGTGTGTGTGTGTGAGAGAGAGAGAGAGAGACAGAGAGAGAGAGAGAGACAGAGAGACAGAGAGAGAGAACAAATAGGCTTGAAGTCTAAAAAAATGTTTATTAGACTTGTGGCCATGAACAAATCACACACGCTCTTTGAACCACAGTTTTCTCATCTGTAAAATGGGTAGAATAATATCTGTTATACTTACTTCATAGGTGTTATGAGTCCAAATTTTCCTTCCTTCCTTCCTTCCTTTCATATATGTAAACTTTGAGGAGGGGGAGAGTGAGATCTGGGGACTGTGAAAGAAGAAATATGCATAAGAAATGAAAGTGAAGAACAGTTAGTACTTTTTCTGTAATTATTGCCCCAATTTTGTCTTCTCTGTTTTCTCTCATCATTTCCTCTCTAGCCCATGCATGCTATGTGTAAATGAGTTATCAAATGAGATAATGTATGTAAAGTGCTTTACAAACATTAAAGTGGCATGTCAGTGTCTCATTATTATATATGGATGTTTTCAAAATTGTTACTGGTAAGTGAAAACAATATCATTGCTTGATTATTTTAAAGTGAGTAGTTCAGAGGCAAGATCTGTATTATGAATTATTTTGCCTACATATAATACATTTCAGTATACTGATACGCTTTTGAAGAACTACCAGTAGACTGGAGAAAATAGTTTTGATACAGAAAAGTTTTTCTTGTCTTAAATCTACTTTCTCCACATCTAACTCTCTCAGACCTCTCTAGGAGGCTTAGAAATCCTTCCTTATTGCTTTTCTACCCCTTCCTGCTACATTCTATTTTTGACAATCCTTTGGCTAATTCAGTGACATGTCTCTGTGAAAAGAAATGAGATTCACAGGGAGAAAAGGGAGGGAGGGAGAAGAGGATTTAAGCATGGGCAGAGGATCACTTCAAAGAAAATATTCAAGAATGGATTCTCAAAATATATAATGCTTCTCTGTGTGTGCACATATAAAATCTATATAGTATAACACTATATAACATAATGCAGTGTGCTGTGGTATGACACAATATGATATAACATGACATAATACATCGTGACATAACAAGTTCCATGTTTTGTCCATCTAACTACATGGGCAATCAGTACTCTTCATTCATTTGGTTTTACTCTGTAGATGATTTGTTCAAAGTCTTCTAAGTGGTTATGGATGAAATTCAAGAAGTTTTGTATCTTTCTGTTAATTGATACAACTAGGTTAATATTACCTATAAAAAGGAGCAATTGGAAGAACTCCCTCCTCAACTTCTTTCCATTGTATTTCCTTCAGGACAATGGTGAACACCTTTGGTAAGCATGTGCCTCTCTGTTTCATGTTTTGCTTTGTTATGAATAATCAGAGAGTCATTGAACAAGGTGATCTCTGCTATACCTTTATGACAATCTTCCATAATTTTGACACATTCATTGGAGACAATCTGTTAATGGAAAGCCTTTAAGAAGTAATATTCTACAAAATGTATATTCCAAAGGAAATCTTTGTCAGTGTAGTGAATCTCCCATCTTTGGTGCTCTACCATGGAACCTCAGATGACCTTGTATTCTTGAATGCTATTCTGGAAGGGTTCTAGCAAATTCTATATGTCTGACTCCAGCAACCCCATATTTTCTTTCTGAGGATTATCTTACTAAGAACTTGTTCCATTTATGGTTGACCATTAGGTGAGGAATTCTTTAGTCACCCAAAATCATGATAAAAGGAAAAATACAAAATGCTCCTGAGTCATTTATGGCTCCTATTTGCTTCTATAGTGAGATGGATAGAAACAAGAGGCAGAGTGGGGTAAGAATAACACAGAAAAACTGTGAGTATCAACTTAGTTGCTGATAGTCTAAAGGTGAGGTTCTCATCCAGTAACTGATAAGGGGAAGTAGTACTGGAGGACTTGAAAAATATCAAACTAATTTTCTAGCTATAAGTGAAATCAGGAAACAAATGGAAGTTGCTGCTAATTGGAAAATTGGATCTTAGGTTCTCCTTGGAGAAGAAAATAAAAGATTTGGATGAATTGGTTTTATCAGATATACAACAGCAATTAAAAGAATCATTTGAATGAATTAATGTACTTACTAAGATATTGTGCCAGTTGTTTGAGACATAATGAGAGAGAGAGAGAGAGAGAGAGAGAGAGCACTTTATGTTGGGCATTAGGACAAGAGCTTCAGAGGATGACTGGATTAACTTCCATTAGAATCTGAGACTGGATTTTGGAAGGTATGAACTCTGAGTATGGAGGTACCAGGAGGGGAAAGGAATCCTGTTCTCCACATCAATGGAATCATAGGTCCACTCCATGACTTCACTACAAATATGCCCAGAGTAGGTAAAGGGAAGGGGAAGGGAACAAGTATTTATAAAGAACCTACTGTGTGATAGGTTGGTTGGTTGTTATTCTTGTTCTCAAATAGGACCAAAATGACATCACTATGATAAAGTGAAGTTTCAGTGTGTCCGACTGTGGCTGATCAAACCAATAGAGAAGGTGCTATACTGAGGCACTTTACAAATATCTCATTTTATAGAATAGTGCAGTGAAAAAAAAATGTTTGAAAATATGATGCAGAGACAAAAAGTAGGGGATGTCCAAGGATATATAGAAGTCTCAGGAATATATATCACGAACACTTTCCTCAAGAAGAGCACTGAATGTGATGAGCAATTCATTCCTTTCCAAGATGCATTGTTGATCCATCTCCACAAGACTTTCTCTAATGTGCCATAGACATTTATTCCTGTTGGAAACTTATTCCACCCATAAACTGCTTCTCCTATCAGAAGTACCCTGTCACCTGTGCAACCTCTCCCTCTGATTGGCTAGTTCATTCCAGACACTCCATTTTTATGAACAAAAGCCATCTTCATTTCTCTTCAGGTTACACCGATGACTCATTTCTGTAGGACTTTCTCCACCAAACCCCAAAGCAGGTATCATCATCCTTCCCACTCCCTTTTCAGCTTCTTTTTATGTGTCAGAATGTTATGTATTAGAATATACATTTTTGAGGGCAAGGACTATGTTTCTTTCTCTCTGTAGTTGTATTCCCAGTACTTAGCACAATGCCTGACTCCTAGTAAGAACTTAATAAATTCTTGTTGACTGACTGACAAATGACATTACAAAAACAAAACTGATTGTATTCCAACTACAATAAATGACAAGGTAGGAGTCATTTCTATGTCAGGTGTCTGTGTCTAGTTGTACCACTGAGTTGATAGAACAGGAGTAAAATTCAGTTTAATTTTATAAGTAAAAAAAGTGAAAAGACATTATAGCATACAATACAGGTAACTCCAATCTGATTTATTAAAATGGCATACTTATGCAAAAGAAAATAGTAAATAGATGAAAATACATACTAATATAGACTACCAGTTTCCTAATGAGGTTTAACCTATATAAAGCAATTACCACACAACAAAATTACCTAGAAACCAGCTCACCCAGAAAACATTTCCTCTTCTTCCTGAACAGAGAAAATATGATTGCCACAAACAATATCAGCAGGGAATATAAATTGGTTTGCAAAACCATACAGAAGAGGATGATGGGATAGTATATAGAATAGGCTGCTGGACGTGAAGTGTATAGAACTGGATTTAGAGTCAAGAAGACTTGAGCTCTGAAACTGCCTTAGACAACTTATTAGCTATGTGATCCTGTGCAAGTCATATAATTTTTCTCAACCTCAGCTCCCTCATCTATAAAATGAGAATATAATAAAAATACATGCCTCACAAGGTTGTTGTGAGGTCAAATGAAAGAGTGTATATAAAACATCTTTTATATTATATTTTATATATCATATAATAGTATTATACAGTTATAATATTATTCAGATTATTATATCCTTATATATTATATTACTAAATATTATAGATTATATTAATTATTATAATTAATAATGAAAATTATTATTGTAGCAATGAAAAGGAGAGCAGATTTATAGAAAGCTTAGCAAGAAAGTCAACTAAACCAAGATTTAGCATTAATTATGCTAAACATTTCCTTGAAACAAAGGACCATCTTTTTAAACATCAGGATTCTTCTGGTAATACTGTATGTCTATGTCATAATGTGCAAAGAATTAAAGTAGTAGGTAATTTAAAGACTAGGAAGATACAACGTTTAGTGTGAATAGGCTTCACTATATTAGCGACCTTGTGAAATTCATGTAGCATAAATCTTATCAGAGAATTTTTTATTTCAAAAGTGAGACTGAAGCATAATCACTGAATAGATCAGGTTATAGTTAGGTGGTAGAAAGGAAGATACGCACTACAATGAGTAAAATGACCATGGAAAATTTATCTGGAAACAAACTGACACTCGGAAGGTGAGGTACATATGAGGTATTACTGCACTGCTCAGAGAAGGAATATCCAGATTACATGATCACCTATACATCCAATTGCCAAAGCTTGAAAATCTCTCATAGTGGAATGAGGATTGACTTTGAAGCTAGAAGATAGGGATTTTAGTACAGTCTCTGCTATTTACTTGTTGAGTGACCCTAGGCAAGTCTGTTCACTCAGTTTCCTCATCTACAAAGTAATGGGGCTAGACTTAATGGCCTCCAAGTTCCCTCTCGGAAGTAAATAATTCTATAAAGATGCAAAGAACAATGGGGAAGAGGTATATCCATGTAAATGGAAACAGAAATTACAAAAACATGAAACTTGAAGTCATATGATTATAATGTTCAAGCTTGGTTCAGGATAGGGTCTTTAAAATGTAAGAACCTCTGTATCATTGCATTTGATAAATACTCTTAAGTGTCTTACCGATTGTAAATGGCTACCTCCTGTTAAAGAGATGAACAAGGTTATTCCATGATTTAAAATGTGAAAGGGCCTTATATGACCTCTAATCCAAGTCATTCACTTTACAGATGAAGAAATTGAAGCCTAGAGAAATTGATATTTATCTTGGATGACACAGCTAGGTAATGACAAAGCTGAGACTAAAATCTAGGTTTCTTTACCCGATTCTATGTTTTCTTCACACTGTCCCTATGCTAACTCACCAAAGAATGTTTAATTCCGAGGACTATAAATTAGCTCTTGATTATAATTATAAGCCCTATTTTGACACCAATAGGTTAGTCTTAATTTCCTAAATTGCCATCATATATATTGACCATGTCTTTCTTGCTTAACCACATTTTCCTGATTATAAAATCTCATCTAAGATCATTCTGCAAAACCAGAAATCAAAATTCAGAAAACATGTTGACCACTGTGCACAACTGTCATTACTTTCCATTGGTGGACTTCCAAATACTCTACAGCACCTTCAACCCAATTTATATGTTTTTTGGCATTTTTTTTATATTATGCTCTAAAATGTAAAAATGTGTCATCTTAGAGTTGGAAGGCATCTCAAAAGTCATTTCATTCAGTTCCTATCTAAAATATCACTCAGTATTAAGCATGTAATTGCAAAAGGATTATTTCATGCCCCAATCCCAATTAATATAAGTAATGAAATATTATTTTATGTGACAACTTTGTTGGATGAGAATGCCTTTTGATTGAGTTAGAGAATCAATGCATCAGCTCCATGTGAACCATCCTTAGACACCTCTACTGAATCAATGAACCAAGGGCATAAATTACTTACAAACAACCAACTTAATCAAGTACAGGGGGAGTCAAGGGTTCCAGTTTTTGTATGAAATCAGATGATGAAATGTATTGAGACTGGTTAAAAATATTGCACAAACCTCTTCTTCCATGGATATCACAGAAAGAGATTCCATCAGGAGAATTTCATACACCTGCTTCAAGTTCAATTTTGGTTGCTCAAGATGAGTCAGACTTCTACACCAGTAACCACAAGTCAACAGGGCAAGGAGGAATGAGACAAGAGGAAGATTCCCATGCTTCCCGTACTTCCCCATTGATCATGAAATCTGAACAACCAACTTAACCAGTAGTGATCTATTAAAATGTAACCTGAGAGAGTGCAACCTAAGTGTATTGAGGAAAGAACATGTTAGGAACTGTAACTTAAGGGCAGTGCGAAGTGAAGATTTCTTACTTTACATGGGCAGTGAAGGACCTCAAAGTAGAGCAATAAGCTACACATACCCCAGGGGAACTTTATGAGGACTCCTTGAAGGGAGAAAAGGACTTCCATGCAACCAGGAGTTTTGAGGTATAACTTTTTGCTACTTGAGATAACTTTCCCTTGGATTTTGTATATATTTGTGGTTGAATGTTTCCTAGATTGCTTCTTTTTTTTTGGTAGAGAAGGGGTATTTTGTATCAACTGTCAGTAAGTGCTTCTAAGTAAAATCTAATTCATTTAGCTGGTTCTATGGGAGAAGCACAGGAATTGGGGAATCATAAAAGAGTATAGTTGAGACCGCTCCAAAACCTCTTAGGATTAGTTCGAGATCCCTGAAAACGGAAGTAGCCAGCTACACTGTGGGAACTCCAATGCTAGTAGGTATAGGATCTATGAAGACAGGGTGTTATATATTAAACACCTACTATGTGCCAGACCCTCCACTAGTTACTGGGAATATTTATTTAAATGTGAGACTCTGCCTTCAAAAAGCTTAGATTCTATTGAGAAGCATGAATGTAATTTATAACATGGATGATAAGTGGTTATTTAGGTTCTGTTGGAGAATTTTCAGGAAGAAGAAAAAAACACAAAAAAACAGAAATAACAAACCCATTATACCCCAAAGATACTCTTTTCCAATTTGGGGAAAGTCTAATTTTAAAGAAATTTATCTTTATGTTAAGTTAAAAAAAAAGTCTCCCTTCCTAGTATCTCAATCATTAGGGCTAGTTCTGCTCTTTAGGGCTAAATAAATTCCTGATATCTCTTTCACATCAAGTGCTGAAGTATTTAAAGCTTGCCATCACTCTCCTCCACCCTGTATCATCTCTTCTCCATGCGTGTATATACCTGTAGGTACTTCACTAGAGTCTTGTTTGAAATGGTTTCAGGTTTCCTCACTATCTTCTTTACCTGCACCATCTTACAATGCAATACAAGTGGTCCTAGAAAGAACTCATAGAATCTAGAATATTGGCACCAAGTTTTATTGTTGCCTCTCTATTCTGAACTACTTTTTATTAATGCAACCCTAAACCTCAAATTGAATTAGCTCCTTTTCCTGTTACATGGTACTGAAGAATACTCTTGAACTTGTAGTCCACCAGAAGCCTTCACTCCTTTCCCCATGAACTGCTTCCTCGCCATGTTCCTCCCATTTGACTCAATAGCTTGAGTCTGTGTAGTTGTTACTGTTGTTTTTTGACAATGTTGAATTTATAGTGAAAAGACATTGAACTTATTGCCTTACCACTTTGGGGAGCCATCTTGCTGGGTCTCAGTTTTTCTCATCTGCAAAATGAAATTGTTAGGTTAGAGGATCTCTAAAGGCCTTTGAAACTTAAAAACCTATGATCCTTTGACTTTACATTTAGCCCTAATATTTCATTTTTTTTTAGTTTCAGCCCACAAATCTGCAAATTTGATGAGTTGGAGAACACCCAATGAGTATGATGAAGAGCTTTGAGTCTATGCAATGTAAGAATCATTTGAAAGAACTAAAGATACTTGGCCTAGAGAGAAGACTTTGGGTTGGGGGGGCAGAGGAGGCAGCTATATTTTAAGTATTTGAAGGACTATCGAAGAAGAAGAATTAGATTTGTTCTGTTTCACCCCAGAAGTTATAATTAAGAATAAAGTAGAAATTGTAGTGAATTGAATTAGACTTAGAATTATGATAGAGAAAAAAACCAAAAATCTAATATTTAAAGAGATCCAAAAGACCTTCTTCAGGAACTAGTATGTTCTACTCCCCAGCCTCCTATTAAAGATCTTCAAGCAAAGCCTGGATGACCACTTGTTGGATGTATTGCAACTGGGATTATTATTTTTTGGGAGAGGATCACAGGTTGAACTAGATAAATGTGAAACCTCTTCCAAATTTAAAATTCTTTGTTTTTGGAATATAAAGTCACATGGTATGTTTATGGATCTCTATGTGCATGTTCACATGTAGGTGTGCTTGCAGATTGCAGTTAGGACTCTGGAATGAATAGGTTCACAGTTTCATGGAATGGTAAAAGAAAAAGTTATCTTCAAGGCCATTTCTAGAAATACAAAAAGATATATTTTTCCTGCAATAGTACATATTGGATTTAATGTTTATAGGTTACAACTCCCAAATATCCTTGCTAAACTCTCCCCCATGAATGAATGAATGAATGAATGCCTTCATGAATGCATCAACACACAGAAATAAATCAAATTGCAAAAATTTTCCCAGATTTCTTATTGTTTGTCCACTCTGCAAATTCTGGGGCTGCACAAATACCTTTTTCTTGCTCTAGGACAGAGTTTTCAGTTGAAAATCTTTTATATTCTAGGAAATTTTTTTCTACTTTTACACACAGTGAAATGAAAACTAATTTTTTTCAAAAGTTACCCTTTTATAAATACACCCCAAGTTGGCCAACTTCTTTCATTCCATGATTTGTCATCATTATTTTTATATATTTGTGGAGAATGTTTTGTTGGCTCAAGTACTTCTGAGTCACATTTGTAACCACATGTGTTTTACCTTTATCCATTAATCTGGTTCCTTCATCAGTATTTACAGTCTCTTATGCAAAACCATTCTGTATAGTCCGCAAGAGCCGTCCTTTCTCTTATCTGCTCGATAGTAGCTCAGTGACTTGTGTGACAGTCTCTCCTGTCATGCAAACTTACTGACTACAAACTGAATTTTTGCCCCTGTTACTGCTGGAATATATAAGACTTCCTTGCTGAGGTACTTACCTGGTTTATTTCCATATGTTAGGGAGTCTCAGGTGCATTGCTGTTTACAACAAACTTTGTGCAGTGTCAATGAAGCTGGGAATTCATTACCAGAAGGCTATAATTTTTACTGGAATTCTTTTCTTAGTCACCTGCTTTGCCCTCTGTCTATGGAGCTGCATTATGTTCATGTTTTAGATTTAGATCACACTGTAGGTAATATTAAGGATGTTGATTTTTAAAGGGTTTTATTTCTCAGGAATGGGAGATTCCAGTGTTATTTAAAAATTAATCTCATTATTACTTTTCCAATTAATAAACATTTATTTTTTCTCTCTCTCTCTCTCCCACCTACCCCTAAAAGAACAACAACACAGGCAAAATACAAACCTCGTAACTAACGTAAATAGTAAGCAAAGCAAATTCCCTCATTGATCATTTATCCCAATTCTACATTTTGAATCTCTATCAGGAGGTACATAATCATGTTTCACCTTTGGCCCTCTGGATTTGGCATGAGTGAGAATTTAAAAGCCTTTCAAAGCTGTTTTTTTGGCCAGTTATAATATTGTTGTCACTATGTAAGTTGTTCTTCTGACTCTAATCATTTGATCTTTCTTTAGTTCATAGAGACTACTAAAACTGTCCATTTAATAATATCTTATGGAGCAAAAATATAGTGCTTCATTCATATACTGTAATTTATTTGACCATTCCTCTAAGGATCCAGTTTTTTGATGCTATATAAAGAAGTTCAAAATTTTTGTGAATATATGATTCTTTCCCTTCTTTCACCGATCTCTTTAGGGTTTAAGCCTGGTAGAGGTATCACGAGGTCAAAGGGCATGCACATTTGAAGCACAGTTTCAATTTTTATTTCCTTGAATGCCTGCACCAATCCAGAGCTCCACTAACAGAGCATCAGTATGTCTGTTTTCTGGCAATATCTCTACCATTTGTAATTGTCCTCTTTTGTCAAATTTTCCAACTTAGTAGGTGTGAGGGAGAGTCACAAAGTTGCTTTAACTTGCATTTTTATAATTTGGAGACTATTCTCCACAGTATGTTAATAGTTTGGCTTTCTCCCTTTGAAAGTGCCTGTTTATACTTTTTTTTGCCATTTATCAATAGGGGAATGACTCTTATTTGTATAAATTTGAATCCATTCCTTATTTATCTCGAATATCAGATCTTTATCAGAGAAACCGTGAAAAGATTTTTCCCCTAGTTACTGGTTTCTATTTTACTTTTAACTATATTGTTTGTGTTTGAAAATCTTTTTTAATTTCATGCAATCAAAATTGTTCATTTTATCTTCTTTGATACTCCTTCCTTTAATCCTTTGGTCATGATTTTTTCCCTATCCAGAGATCAGGTGAAGGAGAGAAATGAAGGAGCAATTATACAGTGCCTATTATATATGCCAGACACTGTACTACATGCTTTACAAATATTATCTCATCTGAGCAGATCAGAAAGATAATTTCTTCTTTGCTTCTCTAATTTGTTTGTGGTGTCATTTTCTGTGTCTATGTAACCATTTGTGTTAATCTTGGTATAAGATGTGAAATATCTGTTTGTACCTAGATTCTGTTCTTCTATTTTAAATTTTTGTCAGATAGTGAGATTTTATCCTATTAACTGGGACCCTTGTTTTTACTGACCACTATGCTACTATTTCCACGCTTCTATATCTAATATCTAATTTGTTTCATTGATTGACCCTCTGTTTTTTTAACTAGTACCAAACCACTTTGATGACTACTGCTATAAAGTATACTTGGAGATCTTGCATTTCTAGGCCTTCTTCTTTCTTACATTTGTTCATAATTTTCCTTGAGATTCTTGATCTTTTGTTCTTCCAGATACATTTTGGTAATTTTTTTTCTACCTCTATAAAATAATTTTTTGCTGGTTTGCTTGGTAGAGCACTGAATTAGTAAAAATAAACCTACCCATGGAAATGAATATTTCTCCAATTACTTATGTCTTTATTTCTATAAAGAATATATTCTTGTCGGATTCATATAATTATTCTAGTCCTCCTTTTGTTTTAACTTTTTGTGTGAAGGCTAAGTGAGAAATGAGGCAAAGAATGGCCTCTTGGACCTAGTCAAAAAAAATCATTCTGGGAATTGAAGATGCACTGGATTTCTGACCAGAACAGAAACAATTGCTATTTATACTCACTCAGAGACATCAGAATCCAAACAGTAATCACATGAGGATTGGGACCTACTGTTGGTCAGTCAATGAGTCCAAGAGTGATTTGGGTTTAAGTCATGGTCCATTGAAAAAGGAATCTAGACTGTAATCCCCAAGATATCTTGCTAGGTTTCAGCAATCAAAAAGTTCTGCCCAAAGGAATTTAAACTAACGTGAATATGTTTTATATGATTATACATATATAACCTATATCAAATTGCTTACATATTAGGAAGGAGGGAAAGAAGGGAGGGAGAAAATTTAGAACTCAAAATTTTATTTAAAAATGTTTTTACATGTAATTGTAAAAAAACAAAATACTATATAAAAGGGAAAAAAGATAATGCCTGATCTCAAGGAGCTCACAACCTAATGGATCATGGAAAGTTTTTAAGCAGAGGCTATCTGACCACTTGGAAGGGATTTTAAAGACAAGATTTACAAAATAATAATAACAAATGAAATAACTGACATTCATATAACCCTTTAAGGTACGTAAAACACTTGTATATTTGATCACATTTGACCGTCACAATGTCTTTGTGAGGAAGATATTCAAGGAAGGGGTCTATTATATTCCTTTCCAATCCAACAGGTAGAGGCTTTGCAATCCTTTTCCTGTCTATGAGTGATGGAAGGGATGATGCTATCATAATGAAGAGTTTTCAAAGTGGTTAAGGAGCCAGAAAAGTAGGGCCTTTAACAAAACAATAAAGGTTCAAGGAAATTTTGGTTAGGAGTCAACCCTAAGAAGAAACCTGCTTGACTCAGCAGAACAGTGGTTTGGACCATGAGCCAAGATACTGAATCTTAACAGAAGGCAGATCAATTGAGCAAAGAGAGTGATTCATCCATCAGTGATGATGGATTGCCCAGAAATCAACTTTGTGGAGAGTCTACCAAGGAGAAAAAGGACTACCAAGGAGGGTGGTTGGCTTCTCATATTCTTTACACAAATACCTGAAAGAAAAACATTTTTGTGGCTTCTATATTTTCCAGATCTTCAATAAATAGTCTTTTAAATGATAATTGATGCCAACAATTTGATTTGCTATTGAAGGACTACCTATGTTAGGGATCCTGAGTGATAGATAGCATTGGAGTCACAACTCCTCAGGATTACCCCTACAATGCTGAGGAGAAAAATGTTCATCTGACTTTTGAGAACTCAATCATCAAGTGTAAATTTGGGTTAGGAGATTGATCCCAGATGGGTCTCTTACAACTTATTACACAAGGTTGTTTTGTAGAAAGTGTTTTGTAAAACTTAAAATGTTTTACATCTACATGATGGAAAGCTTTAAAAAAAAAAGTGAATTGTTTTTATAGTTACACATAAGAGGATCCATGGCAGGATTCAAACTGAAGTTCTTCCTAACCATAAGCCAAGGTCTCTTTCCAAATATCTTTGACGAATATCAATTGGATTAGATGAACATTTATGTCCCTTTCAACTTGGAGATAATTGGATTCTCTAATTTGAATATAGTCAACAGGGGACAGGAATAAGGAGTGGATCTGAATTTCATTTATCTTAGTAACTTCTAGATAAGAAAATTCCCTCTACCAACGCAGAGTGGCACCAAATTAGTTTTGGAGAGTTGCCTGGAACAAGGAGAGGTTAATCAGATTGTCAAGGATCATATGTCCAATATGTGTCAGAGGCAGAACTCAAACTCAAGATTTCTAGGCTCTAAGGCCAAAATCTATTTTCTACATAACACTACCTGTTGATATATGCAGAACACTTTGAAAATTATAGAAGACAATTAAAAATTTAAGGTATTTTACTCAGTATACCTTGTTATATTGCTTAATATTGTTTAATAATTAAAATAAAATGATTTTATATAGTACTTAAGGGTTTAAAAAAGTGCTTTATGTACAAAATCCTGTCTATAGCTCACAGCGACACTGTGTAGAACACTTTATTTTATCCAATAAGTTGTTTTCATTTTACAAAGGAGAAAACCTGAGGCTTGGTAAAGCAAATTTCTAAAAGTCACATAAACTGGTAAGAATTTTAGGAATGATTTGAACCCAGATCTTCCTGATTCCAGTCCAACACTCTATCTAGCCTGTTATTCTGCCTTTATTAATTAACTAGATGACTTATTTAATAAAACTACATCTAGTAATATTTTCTTCCAATCACACATTCAATTCTTTCTAAAATTCCAATGTAATTATTGTCTCCTAAACTCACTTAACCTACCTGGTATTGCAGTTTCAAACTGGCAGAGAGTGGATATAATTCTATGTGTGGTACTAGCCCTGTGGGATGCTCTATTAAAACCACATTTCCCTTGCCTTCTTTAGCCTCAGTTTCTCCATATTTGTCATGAGAAAAAGAATAATTGCCCACAGTGTCATGAAAGGGGGAGGAGGAGGCCAGACGACAACAGCAGGTACTATTATTATTTTGCTATTTTGGTTTCATTGTTTGTCATCTCTCAAAGTCATTTGGGTCATTTACTATGGAATTTTCTGATTTCTTGACAATTTCCAGTGGTTCTTTGGAGAGCCATTTGTGGGCTGTTTAATCGCCTTGTTGATGATCCATCTGCGTATGGAGTTCATGCTTTTTTCACAACATATTAATATTCAGGATTTTAAAAAATACTTGTAGCTCAGCAGACACTCTTGATTTCATACCTCGACGAAATTGCTTATCTTTTCGAGGAGAAATTTATGATCTTGCTGTTTCAAATTGGTTTTTTGATTATTATTTTTTAAAAGGAAGACATTTTGGCGTTGAAATGGAGATCATGAATGCCAATGATAAATGACACTATCTGGACAATAGGGAATCATAGCATGGTCCCTAAACCACTCTGTGAAACTATCTAGATTGCTTCTTTCCTACTATAGAGCAATTCAGTACCAATCTCTGTAGTCTGGAGGTTAATGTCAGACATCAGTACCCAAGTTCAGTTCAGTTCAGTTCAATTCAAGTCAACTGAGCACCTGTTATATACAAGATGGGGAGCCTACGTGGCACAGTAGATAGATTGCTGGTCCTGGAGTCAGGAAGATGCTTCTTCCTGAGTTCAAATCTGGCTTCAGAGACTTTCTAGCCATATGACCCTGAGTAAGTCGCTTAACTCTGTTTGCCTCAGTTTACTAATATGTAAAATGAGCTGAAGAAGGAAATGGTAAACCACTCTAGTGTCTTTGCCACAATGGGAACACGAAGAGTCAGACTTGGCTAGAACAACTAAACAATACAAAACTATATATAAGATAGTGACTTGAGCAACTTAAGAGGTCTATCAAAATGAATGAGCATAATCTTTGTCTTCAGAAGGGTGTAAACTAGTATAGTACTTCCATATTCTAACTTGATAAACATTAAGACAGAGAAAAGGAAAAATCTACTGCAGAAATACAGAGGAAATAATTACTCTCAGCTTGAGAAGGTCAGGGAAACACTCTTAGAAGCTGAGTGTGGAAAGATGGTTAAGATTTCCACTAGAATATGTTTCCTGAGAACAGAGACCAAATTTTCATTTTACCTTTGTGCCTAACACAATACCTTACACAAAGTAGGACCAGATATCTAGGACAAAGTTTAAAAACAAAAAAGAAAAGAGGTGCTGATCAAACTGTCAAACTGAATTTCCCCCAGCTGGAATTCCCATAATCATAGATTTAGAACTTGCAGGGAGCTAAGAGATCATTAAGTACTTCCTCATCATTTTACAAAGGAAAACTGATGCTTATAGATGTTAAATGACTTATCTAAACTCTGGTATGTGGCAGGGACAGGTTATAAAACAGGCTCTCTGATTCCAAATCCAATGTTCTTTCCATGACTACTTTGTTGCTGTTCAGTCTTTCAGTTTTGTCTGACTCCTTGTGACCCTATTTGGGGTTTTCTTGGCAAAAAATACTAGAATAGTTTGCTATTTCCTTTTCTAGTGGATTAAGGCAAACATGTTTAATGACTTGCCCAAGATCACACAGCTACTAAGTGTCTGAGGCCAGATTTGGACTCAGTCCTTGCTGACTCCAGGTCCAGCACTCTTTCCACTGAACCACCTAGCTGCCTTTACTTTCTTTGGTACCATGGCACTTTCCTTTGAGGGAAAAATAGAGTTATTCTAGACTGAGGGAACCATCAAAGCCCAAATGCCTTGTACACTGCCTGGACCATAGAAAGGGGAAAGGGAAGGGAATAAACATTTTTATAAATCTACAATTTACTAAACACTGCAATAAGTCCTATACAAATATTGGCTCATTTGAGCCCACAACATCCCTAAAAGGTAGGTGCTACTACTATTTCTATTTTAGTTGAGGAAATTGAAACAAACAGAGGTTAAGTGACTTGTCCAGGATTACAAAACTAAAGTGACTGAGGGTAGATTTGAACTCAGATCTTTCTGATTCTAGACCCAGAGCTCTATCCACTGTGCCACCTCAAGACATACTGAATACCTACATTTAACACATACTTGTTGATTTAATAAAGTTCACAGAAGTGAGAAAGTCCATTTTGTGCTTGACAATAGTCTAATTTGACCAGAGCATAAGATTCCTGGAATAAATTGAACCCAGATTCTGGAAGGACAAAGGACAAGAGACTAGGAAACTAGACTAAGGAGAGCAGATAGATAATACACTAATCCCTGGCGGGGATTGTTGTATGATGGGGTAGGTGTTGTATGATGTCCCTTGCAATCTGGAAAATCTGTGTAAAATATTTTGGTCCTCCTTTTGTACCAGAGAAGTCTGAATTTTTTCTTTTTCTTTTAAGGGCTGTTTATGGTAATTTATTACAAGATTTGGGTTAAGTATTTGGTCATAGGCTCTGCGTCATCTGCTGGCCTTCATATGTCATCTGCAGTTTCTGTAAAACTCTGCCAAACTTCTCATTTAATTTCTTATGCTGACCTACAATATATCTAATCCATGATGAGGAAAGTGATGATGTGGAAGGGATAGCTGTATTGTAGAAAAATAGAGAACCATTATTTGAAGGAAAAGCTGGGAATTTGATGCTTAGCCTTAACATGACTTTGTAAGCAAATATTGTTAGAAAAAATTATTTTGCCCATGACTGTAAACATAACTTTCACCAAAGTTATTTAGCATCTGAGGCTTCCTAGGATCTTTTCAAACAAAATCACCCTTTGTAAGAGCTGTAATGTGAGTTAAATTTCTACTCACTAATAAATTATATAATTGAATTCTAATATGTAGAAAGGATGAGTGACCTTGGAATCTACATGAGCAAATTCTTAAAACTTCAATTTCCTGTCCCTGCTCCTTGCTATCTCTAACTCAGGACTGTGTTTTGTCTGTGTGCAAAAGGAGTGAGGAACAGTAAGTATCTCTCATGATGTTTCACTCCCTGTAATGTGGAAGAGGGATTAAATTTGTCCTGTTTGACTCTAGAGGGCAGAGCCAGAAGCAATGGGTGAAATTTGCAAAGATGAAGATTTAGTCTCTGCTTCCCTGAGAACATGCTCAATGAGGCCTGAGACTGATCCATGAGATTGACTGTCATCTTAAATATATCCACACTGTCTCAGGCAGTGGGGTTGTCGAAGAAAGGGTACTGGATTTGGAGTCAGAGTCTAAGCTTCACTTCCTAACCAGGTCACTAACCCATTCAAGTGATTCTTGTCATCCAAAATCCCCCTCCAGAACCTTGAACCTCCAGAGGATATTATTTTCTTCTTCTCCAAGGTAATCCATTCAGTTTTGAAATCTGCCCCAGGGTTGAGCTCTCTTGAATGGTGAGTAAGTACAAACTGACCCAATGCCCAACCAGTTTCAGTCAATGCTATCCATCAATCTATCATTTTATCAATCCATCCAACCATCCATCCACCCTAGCAATCTTGCTATGTTCTCTACCATCTGAAAAATAGTACTGGGTTTAGAGATGTTTTGTTCTAATTTCCTCATTTTTTCAGATAAGATACCTAAGGCCCATAGAATTAAAGTGACTTTGCTTAAGGCCAGATAGGTCAGTAGAAAAAAGAGCTGAGATTCAAACAAAAGTCCTATGTTTTCAAATGCAGCCCTCTTTCCACTGCCTTTTTTATTCAATGATTTCATTGAAATACATTAAGATCTTCCACAATTTATACCCTCATTGGACTATTGACGCTCAGAAATTGTGACCACTGCTTCTATCAACAAAGCACAGGTAAAACCATTCGCTTCTTAGGGGCAAGGAAAGGGTGAGGTGTGTGTAAGGGATATCAAATTGGTTTTCTTGACTGACAAAGAGAGCGTGAGAGATGGTAAAAGGGCATGAACATAAATACTAATATCTAGCATTATACTACTTAAGCTTTACAACCGTCAGGTGCTATAGCTGTTACTATCTTCATTTTATATTGAGTCTAAGAGAGGTGAAGTGACTTTCCAGCATTCCTGACTCCAAATACAACTTCTACTTTCTGTCATTCTATGTAATCAGATTAGAAAAGACCTTATTACTAAAGACACTTTTATGACTGAAAAGGAGAATGGTCTAGGTAAAATAGTACTTGGTTTACTCCTGATTCTTAAGCCTCATTAAAGCTCATGACTCATTCCTTCACTCTAGCTCAGCCACAAATAGGAATGCCTACTCACTAGACATCATCATTACCAACCACCAATCTATTTCCCTAACTAGAAATCTAGCAATCCTCTATCTAATCAGAATGTTCTGTCATCCAACTTTTCCTTATTCCTCAACTCCTTCTAAAATTATTTTTCACGTGCATTGGAAATGTCAACGCTTCCATCTATCAATACTTTCTTATGCCATTAACCTGCTCTGATGTGTCCCTCTTCCATATCAACTCAACAGTTACCCATTTGAACTCTGCCCTGTCTTCCACTCTTAAAATACTTTCCCCCATTTGTTATCATTCACCTGTTCCCAAACCTCAGTCCTAGATCTTTATAAGCTGCTGAATAGAACAGAAAGAAGTCTCACACCCATACTGACTTGGTACATTACAAACTCATGCTACCCAATGTCAACTCATCCCTCAGTGCTACAAGACAGTCTTTTTATTCCTCCCTAATTGATTTTCTATCGCACTCCATAAGGAAACTATTCTAAACCTTCTCTTCCCTCTTCAAGTCTATGTTAACTCCCTTTCCTTTCTCAAATCTCCCACACCTCCCCTTCCATTCTCTAATCTGAAGAACTTGCTTCTTACTTTACTGAGAAATATATGGCCATTCAACGTGAACCCACTCTTTCCCCCTTCTATTTATTTCAAAATTCTTTGATTTCATCTTCTACTCTCTCTGCCTTCCCCCAGTCTCAAATAATGATGTGGATTTTCTCTTTCCCAAGGCCAAATTCTTCTAATAATTAATTCTAAGCCTTCTTGTCTTCTCCAAAAGATTCTGTCTTCAACTCTCTCCCTTCCCCAAACTCTTAAATTTTCAATATGTCCATATCTAGTAAATATCTCAAAACACTGTGGTGGATATAGACCAATATCTTACACCATTTATCAAGATATAAAGAGAAATATTACAAGAAAATTTGAAAAAACCAGAAACATATTACTTATCAGACTTATTGATAAGTGAATAATTTGTGAATAAATAAGAGATAGATAATGGATAATTTTGGATATTGAATGATTTTGATTATATTAAATTAAAAATGTAGCCAAGATCAAAAGGAAAGCAGAAAATTGGGGAATTTTTTTAATAAACAGTTCCTCTGATAAAGGTTTCATATCTCAAATATTTGAAGAATTTATCAAATCAATAAGAATGAGTCAGTCCCCAACTGACAAATGGTCAAAAGATATGAATAGGCAGTTTTGTAATGAATAAATTAAAACAATTTATAATTATATGAAAAAATGCTGTAAATAATTATTAGTTAAAAATGCAAATTAAAAAACCTTGAGATATCATATCTCTTTTTATTACACTATGTTATAAAAATGCTTGTTTTATTCCATAAATTAAAAATAAAATAAATTTTAAAATTATTTTAAAATATGCTTGTTTTCCCCAACTTTGGGGGAAAAAAAACACCTTTCAATTATAACCTACCATTCCCCCCCAAACAATTGTCCTATATCTCTCCTCCCTTTTCCAGCCAAATTCCTTAAAAAACAAATCTGTAGAATTCAACATGATGGAGTGGTAGCAACTACTATATCTGATCTACCCTCTACAAAATTTCTTTAAATAGGTCTAGAAAATACATCTGACAAAATCCTTATGGAGAAATTCATAAAAAGTCACAGTGAGTCATTTGTTTAGCTCATCTCATCATAGGGAGACAGACAAAGAAATCGGCAGATACTGGGACAAGAGTTGGTCCAGGAACATACCAAAGAAGCACTCTGGTAACTAGGAAGAGGCTGTATTTCAGGGCTAAAGGATGGCAAAGACCTATACTCTGTCCCTGATCTATACCTATACGAAGACTCCACCAGACCCATAGCAGGGCATTATATAAGTATAGGTATGAACTGGAAGCTTTGTCACTTACTACCCAGTTCTGGGTCACAGATTCGGGGTAAACTGAGAAGGGGAATTGCTACAGGCTTAAGTGTTTTCAGCTAGGAAGAGACCCAGGAGAAGAGTAGGGTCTCAATTCTAGCACCTAGTCCAGACTGAAAAGGAGTAACCAGGGAAGTAATCTGAGTCAAAAATGAAGTCTACAATTCAACTAAATTTAACCAAAAGAGTTTTCCAGTGTTCCAGTAGGGGCTAAATTCAGCAGCAGCCTACTCAGGAAGTTGCAGAGCTCAAATTGTGGATTGCGGGGGTGGGTGTTGAAGGTGAGGAACAGACTTTGTCCTGGGTCAAACATTCTGGGAGTACTCCAAGCTTGTAGGCTCCCAGCCTGTCACTGAATGAGACCCTGGAATAACAAAATATTCAATACCTCCAAGATAATAGCAATAAGATCAGTCCAGACTTCCCCTTCAGAAGGACTGCAGTGCTCAGCCTAACACCAAGTTTGAAATCAGAGAGCAGACTGGAAAAATGAGTAAACAAAAGAATATCACCATAAGGATATATTACAATTACAGTGAAGTTCAAGACATAGTCCCAGAAGAGAATGACTCCAAAACATCCATTAGCAAAGTTCCAGAGAAAAATACATTCTAGGCAAAAATTTAACTAGAATTCCTTGAAGAGATGAAAAGCTTACAAAATGAATTTATATACTTTTTCAAATGAAATAAGAATACTGGAGGGGAAAAAAATTAAAAAAGAAATAAGGTAATGGAGGAAAGATTTTGAAAGGGAATTAATGGCTTTGCACAAGGGACTCAAAAACTTGCCCAAGCAACAACATCTCTGAAAACTAGAATGGACCAAATAGAAGCCAATAACTCCACAAAGCAATAAGAAATTATAAAACAAATTAAAAAGAAAATGCAAAACATCTCATAGCAAAACCATCTAATCTGGTAAACATGTCAAGGAGAACAAAAGAATCACTGCTATATCTAAAAATCATTAATTAAAAAAAAGAACCTAGATATCATATTTCAAGAAATCTTAAAAGAAAAATTGTGTAGATCCCTTAGAACAAGAGGACAAAGAAGAAATTGAAAGACTCTATCAGTCATGTTCTGAATGAAACTCCCAGATGAAAGCTTCCAGGAATATTACAGACAAAATCTAGTTTCCAGGTCAAAGGAAAAAAATACTATGAATAGCCAGAAAGAAAGAATTCAAGCAAGGATGAGGCATAGTCAGAATCACACATACTTTAGCAAACACTACTAATAAAGGAGTGGAGAATTTGGAATACAACATTCCAGATGGGAAAGGATATGAACTTATAGTCAAGAATAACTTGCCTAGCAAAAATAAATTTAATGGATGTTTTTAAAGATTTGGATATCTTTGATTCTTCATCATGGGAACACACTTTTATCACATTGCATAGTAAGTGCACCTTTGACAAATGGTTCATTCCCTGCCTCCCCAAGTTTAGACATAATCAGATCCTACAAGTTTTTAATGGAATTAAAATCAGAGAAATCATTAGACCAACTCAACATGTTTATCTCTAAGTCTTGACTAACATTGTCAACCTTTTGTGATATGTGTTATGAAATAAGGTCATGTTGTAGTATCCCGTTGCCCCTTGGAAATTTTATTTTTAGTTTATGGACTAAAATATGCATTTTGATAATGTAATAAAAAGACAATCACACATGAATCTGTAAATCTATAACGTACATCTTTTTATTCCTTTTAAATATAAAATAGTTATCATGTAAATGTCATGTTTACATTTAATTTTAATATTGTAGGGAGAAAAATGAACCTTTAATGAAATACAGGACTTCCAAGTGTTCCTGATGAAAAGACCAGAGCTTTATAGAACCTTTGAAGTTCAATCATAAGAGTAAAGAGAAACTTAAAAATAGTAAACATGAATGAACATTAATACAGGACTGAATGAGAGTAAACATGCTACCTTCCTTATAATAGACAGGGAAGGACTTAGAATGCAGAATGAAACAAATTTGATAGATATACATAGATAAGATAGAGATAGATAGATGAAGATGATCACAGTGCTCTCCCCTCACTGTGTGAGTGTGTGTGTGTGTGTGTGTGTGTGTATGGAAGATCCAAGTTCCAATCTGGTCTCAGACATTAATTAGCTGGATGACTTAATCTAGATGAGTCACTTAATCTTTCTGCCAACAGTTTCTTCATCTGTAAAATGAGGATAATCACGGCATCTCTGTCCCAGGACCTATGTCCCCATGTGGTTGTGAGGCTCAAAGGAGCGAATTTTATAAAGTGCTTTAAAACTTTAAAGTGCTGTACACATTTGGTTATTTTTGTCGCTATCATGATCATCTGCAAAATCACCATAGTCATGTAGGTAGTAGTCATTAGAGAAATGATTCAATTCAGTTAGAATTTAAACCCAGACCTTTCCTGGTTCCAAGCCTATCACTCTTTCCATCCTACCCCTCTACATTTAAGCCATTGCTACATTTTATGAGGAACATTGCAAAACTGAAGCAGGTCAATATGATGGTGACCAAGATGGTGAAAGTTCTCAAGACAATGCCATGCAAAGATCATTGAAGGAACTGGGGATGTGGAATCTGGGGAAGAAAAGATTTAGGGGAGACAGAATAGTTGTCTTCAAGTATTTGAGGACTGTTCTATGTAAGAGGGATTCCATTTAGTTTGCATGTCCCTAGAAAACATAACTTAGAACAATTGATAAAACAAGTAAACAGTTAAAATTATACCTGATGTCAAGAAAAACTAATAAATATGTTTCCAAAATAGAACGTACTGCTTCAGAAGATAGTGAATTACCCATTGCTGGAGGTCTTGGAGCCAAGGCTATCTTCACAATTGTCAGAGAATTTGTAAAGGGGCTTCCTAAGGCAAGGGATGCAATGGATTTAATGATGTCTGAGTTCTCTTCATTGTCTGAAGTTCTGTGATTCTGTGAGTGTCAAGGCAAAAAGAGAAAGGTGACATTAAGATTTTGAGTTTTTGAAGCAAGAGATGATACAACTAGAATAACTAAAATTATTTTTGGTTAAAATAAGGGACTTTATATTTTCTTTTTTTTTTATGAAACTAACTTTAATCCTTCTTTAAATTTAAATGAATCTTCTTATGTCTATTTTGCATTCACCAAAATATGTACATTCAGTCTCCTTCAGCTGAACTGTAAACTCCTTGTGAACAAGGACTGTTATCATTTTTATTTTTATTTCCCTTTCCTAGTAGATTTACCTGTTGGGTGAACAACTGATCAATTGATCTTTAGTAAAAACTCTCTTGTCAGCTTACCATTCAAATTAGCTATTTGATGTATTTAATTTCAGAAACTGAAAAGTAGATTGTCACTCTAACCATATTCATAATTTTTAGTAGACTGACAATTTTTTGTAGCCTTTTTTTTTTTTGCAGGGGGGAGAGGGTGGCTTTTTACTGAGTTGCAAATTTCAAAAGCAACACATTACCCTCCTTAATCTCAAAGAAGAAGGCCTTAAGCTGTCTCTCATAGAACTCTAAATAATGGTTCAGATGTTCACATGTATTTGTGTATATTTTTAAATGAATGCTCTTTGGTGCGCTCCATCTGTTTGGTGCTTCTAACTATTTTTGAAAATTACACCTCAGAGATTTGAGCTACCTTACAGACACACATGATCATAGATTTGCCTCACAGAGAAATAAAAGCAAAGTTACTTATGGAGCCAATGTAAAATCTTTCCTTTAATAAATTGTATTATATTAAATATATTAAATAGCACTAACTGCCATTAGAATGACTTTAAAAGCCTCTCCTTGTGTCTTTCCTCAATCATATTTGATTGTAAAGCTGTCATATTATGTGCTAAATACTGAGAGTATCAGGGGGACAAAGTTCCATGATTTGTTTTTATTGTTAATATAAGCCCATTAAAGGTTAATGAACTTCTTCAACTGTAGGAATTAAGTATTCCATTTAAACAGGCCAGGTAGAGGCCAAACCATGAATGTTCCATCACTTCCTATAATTGGACTAACGCACTTCAACCTTGATCTTGCCTCCCCCCAGAGGCTAAATGGGACATGATAGATGAACAAGGGAGCCCTATTTGAACTATCATCATTTAGTGTCTACAAAGTAAATTTCATTCATCGTCACTTTCACCCAGGGAGCAGATTACTATGTTGTGCATCTATAATGAAGCACACGTAGCTTGAAACAGCTGTTGTATGGAGGCTACGGGATCATTCCAAATGGAATGATTTTCTGCTGTGAAATCAGATGTTCAGTAAAGGATTTGACTTTTGTGATATGTAATATACTAGAGCTTAGACTAAGGAGCAAGGAGCCTGAAAAATCACACTGACTTTGAAATCTTCGTCTTCTTGGCTAATGCATACGCTGCTGATTTCTGATACTTTGACAAAATTCCTCATGTTGAGTGATTAAGAGTTTAAATATTTAGAAGGGACTATGAAGCATTTTTTTCAATAAAGACTTTCAGATTAGGATGTCTTTGGATAATTTAGTTCAGATTTACTTAGAATCAACAGACTAATTTGATTTAAAAATCCATTCTTGCTTGTCCATTTTAGATTTTTGTACCCATCACACCCATAGGTGACAGGGCTATGTGAAGCCAAAAGGATACTCACTGAGAAAATGTTCACATATCATTCTTCATCATTCCCATATATACAAGTCAACTTTTGAATAGACCATGCTCTCCTTTGAAGTGATCCTGACATTCAAGGTCCACCACAATTTGTCCATTCTCCACTTCTCCAATTTTTTCCTGCATTGTACTCCAGCCTAAAACTTTAACACCACCTTGACCTGTTTCCTCACTGTTTTCTCTCCTCTTTATCTTTGCCCACACTAATAATATTCTTTCTTCCCTCTACTGAGAATCTCTTTACTTCAGATAACGCACTTTTTCAAAACCCTCTTTCCTAACGATCTTGATCAACTCGCTCTGTTCTTGCTTTCCATCCTCTGGATATATGGGATGCAGTAAGCATTTGATAAATGCTTGTTTCTGTAGCGTATACTGATATATGGTATAGGTAGGAGGATAGGACCTGGAGTCAGATGGTCCCTGGTCATAAACCCTGACTCTGACTACTATTAGCTATAAGACATCAGCAAATCTCTCTAAGCTTCAATTTCCTTAAAAGTAAATGAGGGAAATAAGTGAGACACTGAAATTTAAAATCAACATTGCTAAGTACTTTACACATATTTCTTGTTTGATTCCTACAGCAGCCCTCTGAATTTTGTACAGTGATCAACAATCATATTTTACAGTTTAGAAAACTGAAGTTCAGAGAGGTTAAAACACTTATCTATGGTCACATAGCTAAGCATATAGAAGATACTGAATTAGAACCCAGGTCTTCTTGACTCCAGGGCCAGCATCTGTCTGCTACAACATATTGCTCTTTCTGAATAGAGTAATATTCATGCCACCCCTATCACAGACGTTGTGAGGAAAGTATGTTTTGAAATTAATAGTACTATATGAATATGAGGTGTTATTTATTACTTAACTGTTTGATTTTCTATGTCTTTCCTTCCCAATGGAGAAAAAGAACATTTGAATGTTACTCACTTTTACCTGGAATGATTGTTGAATGACATTGATACAAACCCATTGGTCAATCATCAAGTATTTATTTATTTATCAATCACCTAATACACTATACCAACCATTATGCTAAGAACTGAAGCTACAAAGAAAAGCAGGTTTATGACTCCTGCCTTCCAGGAACTCACATTCTAATGGGAAAAAACAAAAGCTTTCCTCTAAACTACTCAAGATTGCTCTAGAATTCTTTGCCTAGAACTTCAGGTATAGAATGAAACAAGCACATAAGTCAGCATTTATTTAGTACTGATTGAATTGAAATGAGTGGAGGACATCTTTAATGGAAAATGATTCAACAATCAAGTTCCCTTGATTTTTTTTAGGATTGGTGATTTCACTATTTCCACCAGTACAGATCTCAGCTCCTCCGTGAACAACCGCCACATAGGTGAGTGGTAAATGAATATATGTCTATTACCTTCTGGAGGCAGTTGGATGAAAGTTGAGAAAACAAGCTAAATGCAGTGGAACAGGGGTCTTTCTACAAGGGTTGATGAAGTATAAGAAGAAGTCTCGTTTCAGGGTCAATTCATTTACTATCTTTTCTGCTGTAATTAAAAAAGTTCAAAGTTAATTAAAGTTGTTACATTGTTCAGTCAAACTGGCAAACTTGGCAGGCAGAATTTTAGAGAATATTAGATTCAGGGAATCTTTTGTGGCTGTTCCTCATTCTTGGAAGGTTCTCCTTTGTATCAACCTCCTGGCTTCTCTGGTTTCCTTCTAGTATTGGTTAAAACCTCAAGAAGCCTTCCTCTGTTTCCCTTTCCTCCTGCTCTTTTACTATTGCCAATCCTTTGGAACTATATCCCACTTGAACTATATATAGTTTGCATGTACAACATTGTTTACCTGTTGTCTTCCCCACTGGAACAATGCTTAGCATGTCATAAATGATTATTAAATGTTTAATGACTGACTATTCAACCATCATTCTAGCTTGAATAGAGTATCAGTTAAAATACTTTGTGGTCAATGTACCCAACAGGAGAAACTCACCTCTCAAAGACACAGTTAAAACAAATCATGTGATATGCAGGTATCTAGACTACAAAGAGTATTTACTAAATGCTATTAGCATTTGCCACTATTAGTGTCAAGCATTGTGCTACGTCATGGGGATGCAAAACACAAGGAAGCAAGACAGTCCTTTTCCATAAAGTTAACATTCTAATCTCTGAAAATGAAACAAAGGACAAAGTTCACCTTATGGAGAACAGGGGGTGATTCAATGTTGGAGGGTGAGGGAAATAAGGTTGATAGTTGGGGATAGGCAGCACAGTGAGGAAATATGTGTAATAATGAGAGCTCTAAGTGAGGAGAAACTGAAGGCAAAGGAAAATGAATATAAACCCTTTGAATGGGTTTCCATGTTATTTCCCCTTGCATTTTGTATCCCTTTTAATGTCTGGTAGAAGAAAATAAGGTAAACAAGGATAAGAATAACAGAAGAGAGGAAAGGCGAGAAGCTTCTCTAGAAAGGCATTGTTTTTCCTTATATACAATTAAAATTTACCTTTTTGTAGTTCTCACTCATTATTTTTCATTTCTCTCCCTGAGATCCAACAGAGAAATTTAATCCCT
This sequence comes from Potorous gilbertii, assembly GCA_028658325.1. Taxonomy (NCBI): domain Eukaryota; kingdom Metazoa; phylum Chordata; class Mammalia; order Diprotodontia; family Potoroidae; genus Potorous; species Potorous gilbertii. The sequence goes on from CM053770.1 coordinate 459,384,427, forward strand.
CTTCTGCCTGACAACCTTTCAAATGATCGAAATAGGTATCTTGTTCTTTCTAAGTATTCCTTTTTTTAGGTTATGTATCCCCAATTTCTGTAGGCAGTCCTCATATAACATGATCTTGAGGCTTTTCACCATCCCAATTGCTTTCTTTTTTAATTTCTCCACCTACCCAAACACTGAGAAAAGTCGTAAGAGTTACAAATACTGTCTTTCCATGTAGAAATGTAAACAGTTCAACTTTAGAAAGTCCTTTATAATTTCTCTTTGCTGTTGACCTTTCCATGCTTCTCTTGATTCTTGTGTTTGAAAGTCAAATTTTCTTTTCAGGTCTGCTCTTTTCATCAAGAATGCTTGAAAGTCCTCTATAACATTGAATGACCATTTTTTCCCCTGAAGTATTATATTCGGTTTTGCTGGGTACGTGATTCTTGGTTTTAATCCCAGTTCCTTTGACTTCTAGAATATCCTGTTCCAAGACCTTTGATCCCTTAATGTAGAAGCTGCCAGATCCTATTTTATCCTGATTGTATTTCCACAATTCTCAAATTGTTTCTTTCTAGTTGCTTGCAATATTTTCTCCTTGACCTGGGAACTCTGGAATTTGGCCACAGTGTTCCTAGGAGTTTCTCTTTTTGGATCACTTTCAGGCAGTAATTGGTGGATTTCTTGAATACTTATTTTGCCCTCTGGTTCTAGAATATCAGGGCAGTTTTCCTTGATAATTTCATGAAGGATGATGTCTAGGCTCTTTTCTTGATCATGGTTTTCAGGTAGTCCCATAATTTTTAAATTGTCTCTCCTAGATCTATTTTTCAGGTCAATTGTTTTTCCAATGAAATATTTCACATTATCTTCCATTTTCTCATTCTTTTGGTTTTGTTTTGTAATTTCTTGGTTTCTCATAAAGTCATTAGCTTCCATCTACTTCGTTCTAGTTTTTAAAGAACTATTTCCTTTAGTGAATTTTTGAACCTCCTTTTCCATTTGGCTAATTCTGCTCTTTAAAGCATTCTCCTCCTCATTGACTTTGTGGACCTCTTTTGCCATTTGGGTTAGTCTAATTTTTAAGTTGTTAATTTCTTCAGCATGTTTTTGGGTTCTCCTTTAGCAAGCTGTTGACTTGCTTTTCATGGTTTTCTTGCTTCATTCTCATTTCACTCTCCAATTTTTCCTCCACCTCTCTAACTTGATTTTCAAAATCCTTTTTGAGCTCTTCCATGACCTGAGACCATTGTATATTTATTTTGGAGGTTTGGCATGCAGAAACTTTGACTTTTAGGTCTTCTTCTGAAGATCTAAATTGTTCTACCTCATCCAAAAGAATGGAAGAAAATACCTGCTCACCAAGAAAGTAACCTTCTATCGTCTTGTTCTTTTCCCCTTTTCTGGGCATTTTCCCAGCCAGTCACTTGACTTTTAAGATCTTTGTCAGGGCTGAGCTCAGGGCTGAGATTCAGATTGGCTGCTTAATTTCCCAGCAGCTCTAGGTGAAGGGCTTCAAAAATGGAAGCTGCCACTGCAGGGGCTGCTGTGGTGGGGTTCAGACTGCCTTCCTTTCTCCTGGGTGAAGGGGCCCTCCCACTCACCTTTGAAGCTCTTTGTAGGTTGAGTAATCTGGGAACTTGTGCTGCCAGTGCCTCCCTGAAATCTATTCAGGGTCCTGTCCCTGCCACATTGGGCTGCACTCCACACTTCCTGGGCTGTACCACATTGGGCTGCACTCCACACTTCCTGGGCTGTGCTAATTGCTTTCTTTTTTTAAGTTCTCAATATGGAAACCAAAAGTAAAAATAATATAATGGATGTGGTCTGATTAGGGCAGAGTAGAGTAGGACTACTTACTCCCTAGTCTTGCAGACCACAGCAAACAACCATCAGTGGGGAAAATCACTAGAATCCTCCTTCCAAAGGGGCAGTAGAATGATTATTTTGATGGTAGACACATTCTATCAGACTGAATCCAAATAACTGCATTATCATCTAGCCTACATATGGCTATCTTTTACACACACACAAAAAAAAGAGAAATTTTGCCATATGACATGTTATAATCTAGGAAGAACAAGGGTGGAGAACCTGTGGCCTTGGAGCCACATGTGGCCCTCTAGGTTCTCAAGTACAGCCCTTTGACTGAATCTAAACTTCACAGAAAAATACCCTTAATAAAAGAATTTGTTCTATAAAACTTGACTCAGTCAAAAGTTTATAACCCAAAGACCTAGAAGGTCACATGTGGCCTAGAGGTAACACCCCTGAAGTAAACTATACCTGAATTAACATTTTCTGATAAGTCAATCTAGTAATTCTCTCAAAAAAAGAAATGAGGTTGTTTTTAGTATAACTTGTTTTGGTTAAAAATACAATATTGCCTCTTTTCTAGCTATTCACCACTCATTCTTTTAATAATGCTTTAAAATTTTTTTTTCACCAAAAATCAAAATCAAATTCACTGACCCATATTTTGTAGATGTCATTCTCTTTCTTTTATTTATATATTCATTAATGATATCATATTTGTTTATCTTTCCTTCCTTCATTTAGCTAATTTATCATATTAATTATATTATTCATATTAATTAATTTTAAAATTTATTATTATTTCACTTTCTCCAGTCCTGTTGTAGCTTATCTGTTTTACATACTCCCTCAAAGATTACTGAGAGTTTCTCAGAAATCACCCATCCCACACACTTATTTCTAGCAGATACGCTAGTTGCTTTATTTCAGGATCATGTCACAATGTTATACTTTGCCTCTGTTAGCTATTGTGGAGTCCTCCTTCTTATTAGACTTTGAAGTCTAAGCTATTTGCTTTTTTCAAAATATATTGGTATTGGACAGGATAGGACAGGACAGATGTTTTCTTTTTCTTGCCCTCATTAAAGGGGCCATGCCCTGGCTACCTCTTGAATAGGCTTATTCAACAAATGTGTTACCTCACCCTAAGTGAGTACCTGCAAAGACCTTGGCCTAAAGGGCCCAAGATCTCCCAATGCATTCTGGGTCATCTCCAGTCATCCTGATGAATATTTGATCACTGGATTCAGATGGCTCTGGAGGAGAAGTGAGACTGGTGACCTGCACAGTCCTCCCTCACTCAAAACAATGTCAAGTGCAAGTCATGTCATCATTTCTCTGACGGCATGGTCTTCTTCAGCAATGAAGGATGAACACAATATATTGATATTAGTAGCCTTAGAAAACTCCTCCTTTTCCTCTTCATTGAAATTATTTCTCCTCATGTCCTCAGAATTCCAGTTTGGGAGCCTCCCATGTCTCCTATACTGACTCCTTCCAAAGAAATATAGTACATGAAATATTACCTATTCTTTCTTTGAATCCTTTGGAATTTGCTCTCCCCAAAGCCTGGTAGATGTCCAGCAAACCCTAGCTTTTTTCAAATTTAAGGCTGGCATGTTCATATCCCCCCCATTATAATTGTAAGTACAGAGTGGTTTGGAAAAATATGTAGCACCTATACTTGTATTAAAAAGTTTGAAAATAGGAATACAAGGTTCTTTCCATAGTCTGGATAAGGAATAGACTTTCCTTAGTATTGGGAGCTCCAAGCCACAGGAACTCCCACTATGAACTGCAGGTCAGCACCTTTCCTTCTACTTTAATCTCACAGTGCTGCCTAGGTCACTGAGAAATGAAGGGGCTTGACCAGAGTCAAACAGTCATTATGTGTCAGAGTCAGTGCTTGAACCTAGATCTTTGTTCCAAGGGTCATGAACTGACCACTCCTTAACCACTCCCTAATCCCTCCCTGAATCACTTAGCATATTTGGTACATGTTTCACTTTTGAATATCCTATATAAATTTTACTTGTACCCCTCTAAGGTTGTAGGTTCCCTAAGAACTCTTGCCCACTGAAAAGCGTAATAAATCTTTACCTTGACCTCAACAATGCTTGAGTCTGTGAACTCATCCCAGAAGACCTTCCTCTGGTACTCCAGTCTTTGTGCGAGTCTCACCCCACTTCAGCCCTTATATCCAGCCTGTATTCAGGGCTAGTTCAAGCAAATATAATAAAAATGTTAGTACTTTTTCCCCCTGCCCCACTCAAAAAACTTCCAGATTTAAAGCAATATTTAATATAATGCCAACTAGCTATGTGATAGAATTTAATTGACATAATAAACAAGATATAATATTAAATGAGATATAATAAATATAATTAAGATATAATAATAGTATAAAATATAAGAAAACAAATTTAAAAATTCATATAGTTAAATAGATGGTCACGAATAAGAAAAAGAAAACTGGACAAGGAAGACTAGCATTACTAGATCTCAAAAAATACTATAAAGAATACTTATAAAAAGTCTAGACTTTTAGAAAAGAATAGAAAAATAGATAACAATGCAGAATACAGAACCCAGAAATATAAACTGTTTATACATATATACAAATATACTCATACAAAATATTAACTTTCAATAACCTCCAAAGCATTGTGAAATAAAAAAAAATTGTGAGCACTGAATTGCTGAATGGTTTTTAAAAAAGAAAGAAAGAAAAGGTTTGGATCTACACCTCTTTATGTTTTACACTAAATTCTAACTAGATTAGAGTATGCCAATATACATCCATATGCACCAACTCATACATATATAAATTAAATCATTAAAAATATAAGAAAAAAGGAATAACATTTGTATATTCTGAGGAGAGGAGTAAATTTCTTTAATCAATTGCCCAAATAGAATAAATCATCAAAAATCAGAAAATCAAGGTTTTAATTATTCAAAGACAAAAGGATTTTACATAAAAACAATATCTCTAAAATTAAAAGAGAAGAAAGAGATTGGTAAAATATATATATTTTCATTATCAGATAAAATTCTGCTATACAGCATATATAAGGTTCTGAAAGTATATCAATGAGATCATTTAAATACCAATAATATGCCAACATACCAATACATCAAGAAGACTAATCTTACACACTCCTAAAAGAAGTAATATGGATATGAACAGACAATTAATGAAGGAGTAAATATAATCTATTACCATATGAAAAGATACTTTCCCAAATAATCAGAGAAATATAAAATAAATCAAGATAATTTACACTCATGGCAATGAAAAAAATAGTGGAAAGGATAAGATCTAAAGTTGGTGGGAGTATGGGAAAACACATACATTAATTTATGGTAAATGGGGATTTAGACAGATCCAAATATTTTGGAGAACAATATGGCATTATCCAATGAAGGACAAAAGTATTCATATCTTTTGACTGAGGCTTTATAAAAACAATTGTAACAAATTTAAAAGGGGCCTATCTTTTTGAAATATTTATGTCTACTCTATTTGTAATTGTAAAATTCTGGACACAATTTTTATATTCAATAATTGGAGAATGGTTGAGTAAATTATGGCATATTAATTTGATGGAATTTTATGAGATCATAAAATATAAATATGAAGCATGTAAGGATATGGAAAGACCTTCCAAAAGGGATGCAAAGCAAAATGGACAGAAACAGAACAGCATATATTTTGATAAGAACTATACGAGAGAAAGTGTAGGGTGCAGATGTGTGCATGTGTAGGGGTTATGTACATAATCCACAGGGATCTGTTTAGCCACGGCATAGAGGGAGACATAAATAAATAGTTCTGCCCACCCATCTCCAAAGGAGACTGATTCCTGCCAATAGAGGAGCAGCATATTGGTTCCTTAAGGCTGGCTACTCTAGTCTGCTCAGAATTGGGGTATAAGACTAAAAATGACCCTTTCCACTAAAATATAGTTAGTCAAAGTAGAAAAAAAATAGATTTAAACTGAGCTTCTGATTTCTATCCCTTAAAGGTACACAGCAAAGCAATTCCATCACTTCCTGGAATGGATGCAATATTTAACTGTTATTCATATAAGCCTGCTTCTAGTAAATATACTTATTCTCCAATATGAATGTCCACTTAACTGTGGTCTTTTTAAATTGCAGATATAAATCGGATTTAACTAGAATTTGAATGACTGTAATTTTCTGCTCTTAAAATTAGCTGAACGATTGGATCATCCAATAGGGGCTTTAAAACTGAGCAATAATTTAGTTCCTGATATTTAACAATGGAGGCAGTGAGGCTTAGTGGATAGAGAGCTGCCCTACAAAGCAGGAAGTCACGGACTCATGTTCCACCTCTAATTCATGCTATGGTGATAATGATAGCAATGAAAATAGTGTTACTATCCCCATTAGGCAGATGAGAGAACTGAGGGCTAGAGACTTAAGTGTGGTTATATAGGTAGAAAACCACTCAATCTCTAAATAATTCAAGTGATGTTTTAGAAGTATAAGTCTCTGAGAAGGCAATGACTTACATTGGGAGAAGAAGTTTCCTTACACCAGTGGAATCATGGGTTTGATCCCTCTCCCTATTAAACAACTACCATATTTGTAAATCTCTATCATGGCTATCATTGATGTTTCACCTCTATCTGTCTCTTGGTTCTCACAGTCTTATACCAGTAGAAAACAGGTTTTCTTAAGTCCTACTAAGTTGGAAAGTCTCTGACTTTGGTCTTGGTGATATATAGTACCTACATACAACCATAGCTATCTTCAGAAAAAAAAACATAACAAAGCAAAATCAGTGAATAAACAAAAAACAGTCTTTAAACATGTATCAACCACCTATTACTTACCAGACATTGTGCTGCTAAGTGATTGGGGATAAAAAAGAGGCAAAAGACAGTCCCTGCCCTCAACAAACAAATGTACAAACAAGCTATATACAGGCTAAGTAGGAAATAATTAACTAAATAATTAGTTAATAAATAACTTATTAAATTGGAAAATTAAATAGAAAAATAAGAAAGCTTCCTATTTAATAATAATAAATAATAAAGATTTAAGGGGGGTTGGGAAAGGTTTCATGTAAAAGGTGAGATTTTAGCTGGGTCTTAGAGGAAGACATTACTAGCAGGATGACTATCAGGTATTGAATTTTTTTCAGTCTCAGTAACTCATGAAATATACCCATTATTTCACAGATAACACACAGGAGCCACTGGAGGTTTCAGACTCCAGCCTCTAACAGGTTCACTTTTGATCTGGTCAGATAGGCAGATAGCTTTGGAGGGATCAATAATCAGCTTTATTCTAGTCTACTCTTCTCAGAAGGATTGCTGATAATGGAAGCACTAACTGCTATAGCATTCCCCAATCATCCTTCTTACAGGGGCCAGCAAGAAGGGGGGACAACTACCCCTATGTCTCCATGGGGTCAATCAAGACAGACACAGCGTGTACACTCTCCTAAATCCCCTCAAACCTGAATGGGGGCTGGTTGAAGTTGGTACATGCATTTCTCTATGCATTACCTATGGTTTCCACCACTCATTGACCAATGCCCACTTGCTTTATAGGGGAACACAGAAGGCATCTTGCCAACAATGGCCTCACAGGTTAACTTTAGCAGTATCATCATTTGGTGCAAGTGTAGTAAATATCAATTATGTCACCCCTTATCTCATGGTGCAGGCTCAGTAGGACTGCCTGTCACTATGATTCTGAGGATTAGTATCTAAGATCCTTGGGACTATTCTAGAAGTTATTATCTAACACCTGGAAACTAGACATTGCCATGGCCATAGATCCTCAGAAACTAAACTCTAAAAGGATGACAAAATCTTCCTTACATACATCTATCAAGTTTTGGGAGTTGAGATCTGTGCCAATGGAGGGAGTATCCACACAGATGAAAACATGGATTTTTAAAATGGACATGGAAAACATAATTTTAAAAATCTTTTGTCCATTAAGGATCAATATGGTAGAGTGGGAAGAATAACTTTTTATCAGGCAAAATTTTGGTATGGCTTCCATTTCTACTTTCTACCTATATACACATTCCAGTCTCCAGCCCTCAGTTTTCTCATCTGCCCAGTGGGGATAAAAACAACGCTATTACTGACATCATCATCAATATAAATTTAAATTGCTGTTGTGGAGAAAAGTCTTGGCAAACCTTGAATTTAAACTGTTACTTAATATAAGGCGAGGGCCTGATTAATTTGATGAATCCCCTAATTAACTTAACAAATTTAAAGACAAGGCTACACTAGAAAGCCTACTTGAACTGGTTCTTGACTGGGTTTTAAGTTTTTAATTTTATCATTACACCTTGAAAATTGGCAAATGCTAAAAAAAATCAGGGCTTGATTTATTATTTTGTTAATTACTTAGGCTTAAGAAAGTATCAATAATGCAGACTGAAAATTTGGTTTTTCATTCTTTTTTTCTCTTCCAGTGTGCTGGTTGTTAAATATTTACCATGATTCACTGATAAGACATGAATCTTTGTTAGAAAATACATGAGTTGCCCACTTTATTGAGATACCAGGGGCACCAGTCTCTTAAGGATAATGGAAACTCCTCTGATTGATTCTCATTGACTGCAGCTGTCTCCAAGACATCTGGTGCCAGAGTCAGAGAGGGAATCCTGTCTGCTTTCTTCTTTGTTTTTGATCTCCCTTTTAAGAACAAAGGTCAAACACTGCTTTTCTGAAAATGAAGATTTTCATGTAATTTCAAGAGTTTCCAAGGTCAAAAGTTCTGAGTTCCAGCATCTAGGCATATTTCCTGAACTACTTGTTCCTTAGAGAAGAAAGGAGTGCCAACAGAGGATTTCCCTATGGCTGAAGAGCTAAAGGTATGCCATAGAGGGGTTAGGGCCCAGGGGGGAGGAACCTGCCACATGTGACCTCGAGGTCCTCAAGTATATCCCTTTAACTGAATCCAAGCTTCACAGAACAAATCCCCTTAATAAAAGGATTTATTCTGTAAAACATCTGGACTATACTATCTCTCCATGATATTACTTTGACATACTTGGATGGTATAGCTGGAAGGTAAATGTGAAATGTTTATTTAGCAGCCTCTAGGTAACTTTTCCTTGGGAATGAGAGGGTCCTATCTGATTTATGACCTGTTGGAGTGCTTTAGGTATCTGTATTTAAGTGATGTTTTTGCATTATCTGCATTCTCTGTGGTGAGAAAAATAAAGCCTGTCTCATAACTGACACTTAAGTTGTGTCTTGGTGTTTGAATAGACGTTGTGAATCCTGCTATTTACATTTGGGGAAATCTAGATGTAAGCCAGATCTAAATTTTACCCAATATATTTGTCTTGAGTAAAACTCCTGGGGTCAGGTTAGGAGACATCCCCCACAGTGAACTTACAACCCTCAGGATTGACCTCGATCTGTATGAGGCCAAGTCCTTGATGGTGGTGGTGAGGGTGGCTGAGTGAATAGCAACCTTGGACTGGAGGTCACTGTCATTTCCCTAAGTGAAGGTAGAAAATATCAGTTGTATGTATTAATGAAAGCTGTTACTATGATCTTTGCAATACTATCTATATGGACCACACACATATACTTGCAATTACCTATATTGTAGCAAAGTTCTGTACATATGACCTTGGAGGCCATGAACCATGATATGTTGGGAGGAAGAAATGTGATGATAAAATGAGATGCTTCTTCCCTGTGGGTTCTATTCAAAACAAGAATTTGACTAAAGAGCACAAGACAAATTAGGAGAGAATAAAATAACATTTCTATGACCTATATCTGTCTGGATATAAATTATTTAGGAGGAAAAAACCTACCAAATTTTGAGTGATTTGGAGAATTTTTTATGTAACATTTTAAAGGCAGTCAAGTCTAGGCTGACTCTCTTTCTCTAACATCACTAGTCCTGGACACAGGAGTACTTTATGGACACCAGAAATAAATTACTTAGTTGTTCTATAGTTTATCATTGAAGAGATTACTCAAGTTTATTACTGACATGACTGATATAGGGTGGCATTTAATATTTATCTTTATACCTCTCCTTGGGTTATCTGAACAATCTCCAGTAGTCGAAAGAAATGAGGAGGCTTAGGATAATGCATTTGTTAAATATAAATATGCATAAATGTTATTTTCAAGAAAAGACCTCTAAAATGTTTATCGATTTGGGGGATGAAGATCATTTGTGATTCTGATATTACGGCAACAGAAGATTTTAAGAATGAAGCAATCATATCTCTTTTTTGACTGAGGTCTTCTATAGCAGGAATTTGTAATTAATTTTTGAGTCATTGCAGGATAGGATGATGCTAGAAATCCACGACTTTTTGGAGTCAAAATAGACCCTTAACTCAGGTAGCTTCCTTCAGATGTGGGCCAAAGGATGTTGTCACATTTCTAAAAATAAATCCCTCTTTGCTGCATGCTAGAATGTGTTGCTCCTGTAATACTTGAATTAGGATTCTTTGTGTTTTCTTTGCACGATGCTGGGCAACATTCAGAGCTCCATAGTCACAAGGCAAAGCAGACTTGCTTTAAACAGTGTTGGGATTATCACAGTTTAATGTGCAAACCACTAAGCCCCGTCTATATTTCAAAATGAAAGAAATAGATCCGTAGTTAATGCTGCAACCTTCGGTTCTTTGGTGATGTTAGTAGTGTAGAGAGGAGGGGCCGCCCACTCTAGAGCTTTTTCTGATAATGAGCTACATCGAAAACATTTCTCCAAATGGCTCAAGTTTTTCTTTTACCGTGTGTGTGTGTGTGTGTGTGTGTGTGAGTCCCCATGTGTCTGTGTGTGCTTGCTCTGAAAGAAATGATAAAACTGATATTTGGACAGATAGAGGTCAAAATGAATAGATCACTGGACTTGGAGACTTAAAAACCTGACTTCAAATCTTATAGCAGATAGTTGAAAGACCCTGGGCAAAACACTCAATTTCTCAGTCTCAGTTTCCTTATCTGTGAGATAGGGTGAATAACATCTCTATCATTTAACTCATGGAGTTTGTCTTGTAAGTCACATGGCCTAATTTTCCAGTATGCTAACGAAACTAAAAACACTAAATAATTGGTTGTTGTTTTTGTCATTATCATTCACTTTTTCCCCTCCCCTATTTTTTCTTGTGTTATCCTTGGCCTTGGAGACTTATTTTAGTAAGATAGAATTTTGACAATGTTTATGTGGCCTCTGTGAAAGTCAGGTGGCACAGTGTATAGAGGGCAAGGTTTAGAGTGAAGAAAACGAATTCAAATCTAGCCTCAGACACTTGCTAGCTGTGTGACCTTGGGCAAGTCACTTAGTTTTCCTCAGTTTCCTCATCTGTAAAATGAGCTGGAGATGGAAATGGCAAACCACTTCAGCATCTTTGACTGAAAAAATAAGCAAACAAATCTAAATTGAGTTACCAAGAGTTGGATGTGACTGAAATGATTCAATAACAGTAATCTGTAGCCCACAGAATTTTTTTTTCTGTGCACAAACATAAAAATATCATGGGAATGGGCACCACAGAAATTCATAGAATAGGAACAGTCACGTCTGTCCTTCCTTTCTCCTTTGTTATTAGACTGCAAATAGAGTACTGGGTACTTTATAAAATAGATGGGGCCCAGACACTGTGGAGGATGTAGACTGAGCTGTTTAAGTTCATGCTTTTATCTATCTATCTATCTATCTATCTATTTAGCTATCTATCTATCTGTCTGTCTGTGTATCTAGCTATCTCTATATATAAAACTCATATAGTTACATATATATAAATCCAAGTATGATCATGAAAATCTTAAGAGATTTTCTTAAAGCAACACAATCCTTACTGGCATCTACTGGAAGTTTCCTTAGTTGTCATCTTCTCAGCACTTCAGCAGAATCATGGTTCATAGTTGACTGGATTCAGGGCTGGGGAACCTGTGGTCTCCATGCCACATGTGGCCTTCTTGGTCCTCAAGACCACTCTTGAGGATGTAGAGGGCCATATGTGGTCTGGAGGTCGCAGGTTCCCCAGCCCTGGTAGATTCTCTCCCTAACACTTTCCTTGGCTACCTTGTGATCTGACCAAATTATTTAACCTTATAGATCCTCTTTCCTTTTGTTTAAAAATATGTTTCATTGACACCTTTTGATTTTATTCCTTAGTCATTTCTAGATGTAGCCTCCCCACCCCTACCTCTGTTTAAGAATTACAGCCTCTATTGTAACTTCATGGACTTCATGGTAACCCATTAAACAAAAAAATCCAACGGTGCATAGACCATTCCAACCTAATAATCCCATGACTCTCTTTAAAGAAGACTCTTCTATTGCATCTACTCAATGACCAAAATTTGGTTACTTTAGTAACCCAGGTTGACTTCCATTTAATCACTACATAATAATAATGTGCATTCAATTCAATTTAGTTAACATTTAATAAGCACCTACTTTGTGCTATATTAACATTTAATAAGCACCTACCTTGTGCTATAGGTAATACATATTCATTAAGCCCTAACTATGTGCCAGGCATTGAGCTAAGAACTAGGCATACAAACGCAGGCGAAAAAAAAAAAGAATTCTTGAAGACAACACATAAAAATGATTTGGGAAGTGAAAGGGTTAGGGTGAAAGAGATACATGTCAAAGAGTATGGTAGCAAAGTCATTAGAGTGAGAGGCCTAGCCAAGCAGGGGATGAAGCGTGCTTGGCCTGGGCCCAGGCTCAAAGTGGAGACTCTGAAAGGAACTTAACAATGGAAGGAGAAACCCAACATGGCAGAGGGATCTTGCAGGGTAACAAGGCCCCAGGAGATAAGGGAAATTTCATCCAGGAATATAATGCATATCAATTTGCCTTCTCATCCTGTCTACTCCTCTCTATTTCCTCTTGGAAATTTTTTTCTGTGCACAAACATAAAAATACAATGGGAATGGGCACCATTTCCTCCTGGAAATCTTCCACAGAGGAGATGGTGAAGATGGGAATCACAATTATAATAGCCAACATTATTATAGCATTTTAAGACTTGCAAAGTTCTTTACATACTTTATGTGCAGATAGAACTTTTTGCTTGAACTGGACCTATGATTTCATCCATTTTTGTAACTCTTGCTATGGAAATACCTTTTTCTAGTCATGTAGAGAGGTAACCCTTCAGAATTTAGAGGCTTAGAAGAACTGAGAGCTTGTGTGACTTGCCCATAATCCAACAGTTGGCATGTGTCCAAGTTAGAACCTGAACTGCGGTCTCTCTAATTCTAAGGCCAATAGGGAATAGGTTATTAGACTTGAAGTCAGAAAGCTCTGGATTCTAATCCCACCTCAGCTGTGTGATCTTTGGCAAGTCATTTAACCACTATGGACTTCAGTTTTCTTACCTAAATATCAAGAGTATTGGACTTGATCCCTGCTGATGTCCCTACTAATCTATAAGCTTATTTTCCTCTTGGGTATATTTGGTAAGCCTATACTTAAATTTTCTTGTCCCCAAATCAGACTGATCCTGGCTACAATGCATTCTCCCAAATGTCAATCCAAAGTGGTAAAGCCAGACTCAGCGTGATGCATTAAGAATTCTTGCTGCAAACAGGTTCCTAAGTGTGACTCTTCCTTTCAAGCAGAGAATGAACTGATTAGCTTTTCCAACAATAAGCATTTCCTTCCAACTCTGGAACCGATGACTCTGTTTGGTCCATTACTCACAGATCAGTTTGCCACATTTGGTCACATAGTCAGGGGTTAAAATCATCTTATATGTTGGCCGCAATTGGGAAAGAGAGAATCCAGGTCATGGGAAATGAGGTACTGGAAATTGTCGATGAAGTGAAAATATTTTATTGTCAGCATGAATTCAGCATCAAATACATCTCATACTGATCTCTTGACTATTATTTTATGCTACACTGATCCATAGAGGAATAATTGTAAAAATCTGCAGGATTTCTTTTACTACCAGAAAAAAAACCAGTCTGGAATCTATGGTTGGAAGTGAAAAAAGTGAGGTCTTTGAAGCTTATGGCCACAAATAAGGTGTTAGCTTCCTGAAAGTGGGATCTGTGACCCAAAACGCAAGTAACTGGAGTGAAGAGGACAATACAAGACAAAGGCTCATCCTTTTCCACCATGGTTTGAGGATGACTGTAAAACTCCCTTTTACACTTACTGGTTGGCACCAACTCCCCAGCGGTGGAATATCAGCCCTAATTTGCCACCCAATGAAAGCAGGCAGTTTTTAAATTGAAGGAATAGTTCAACACAAGTTGTGTTTTTTCTTTTGCCAAGTTATGAAAATATTCTGACTCACTTGAAGACTTGCCTAGAGATTAAAATGAATGGGCTGTCAGAAATGTGAGTTCAAACAATGAGAGAGAGAGAGAGAGAGAGAGAGAGAGAGAGAGAGAGAGAGAGAAAGAAGAAGAAGAAGAAGGAGGAAGAGGAGGAGGAGGAGGAGGAGGAGGAAGAAAGAAAGAAAGAAGGAAGGAAGTATTCCATTGTTTTTAAAGAGATGAGCTCATTTATCTACTTTTATAAAAAATTTTTATTTTTAATTTATCCATACAATAGTACAGTAAAAAAGATGATTGTACATGAAGCTGCAAATCTACTATATATAATTGCTATTCCTTTCAAATATATAATAAAATTATTATGTAAATTTTTTCTCTCCCTACCCCAGATGGCTACCTTTAGATACAAATAGGTGTGTGTGTGTGTGTGTGTGTGTGTGTGTGTGTGTGTGTGTGTAAAATGATTCTATACATATTTCTATCAGTTCTTTCTCTGGATACAGATAGTGTCTTTCTTCATATGTGCTTTATAGTTAATTTGAATATAGTCAAAATAACTTATTCTTTCTCTATTATCGAACTTTTCTTTTGACTAACAGAATGTGTTTTAAAGATGGCTGACTAGAGTTAGAAAAAAGGTTTTGGGTATGGGTATGTGTCTGTATGTACATGAGCATGTGCATGTACAAGTATGTGCAAAGTTGCTAATTTGTATAGAGATGAGAACAGTTAGATGGTGCAGTGGATAGAATACCAGACCTGGAATTAGGAGGACCTGAGTTCAAATCTGGCTTTAGACACTTACTAGCTGTATGACCCTGGGCAAGTCATTTAATCTGTTTGCCTCAGTTTCTTCATCTGTAAAATGAGCTGGGGAAGAAAATGGAAAGCAACTAGAATACCTTTGCCAAGAACACCCCAAATAGGGTCATGAAGAGTTGGACACAACTGAACAACAAAAATATTTTACCCAAAAAGATGTAATCCCAATTTTCCTATGATGATGTAATCAGATTGTGAAGAATCTAAGTGCATATACAGTCTGAAACCCAATGACTTTTCCAGGAAGCAAATAAAATTAGCAGATGCCATCTCAAGTTTTTAACCCCCAAAACCTGCAGTATCTTCATCCACAAAAAAACATAGGACCCGGTGAACCAAAAAGAAATGAGTCACTGATGGGATGTGTTATTTTAGTGCATGAGCACCATCATTTGCACTGAAAAGAGTTGCTTGTTACATTGTACCTTGGAATGATTTTATCTAATTCAAAATGTATTAGGTATCTACTGTGTGCAAGATATTGTGCCAAGCACTGGAGATAAATATAAAACACTCTCTTCCCTCAAGGAGCTCATATTCTATTTGAAAGAGAGAGGAGGCAGAAATAATGAGTCCTTATTCCAGCCCTTGCTCTGGGTTACCTCTGCTGCCAACTGCACATCTCTTTTAAATGACCATATTTCTTTATTTTTTTATTAGTACAGCACAAAGTTGTATCAAACCACAGAATTCTGCTACAATTACCAAACACTGCATAATTTCTGTCTAATTATACAGAACTAATGTGCCACCTCTCTGTATTAATAATAAAGCAATTAACCTAAAATACCAAATGGGTGTGAGTTCCCTGACTATTTTTCTCTTTGCAACAGTCTGTTCCTAGTGTTGAGCAGTTTTCCATGGTATTTCATAAGGTTGGCTCCCAAGAATGTTTATTCTTATAGCTATCACAGGAGCTTAGTCATTCCTCCTTCCATGCCCTCACTCTCTCCCCCACTCCAAAAATAGATCTTGTGAAAGATTATACCTGTAATCGGAGCCCTCACATCTGAAAAGGCAGGTGAGTGTATATACAAAATAGAAATGATAACTCTGTCTTTCCCTTAATCTTGTAGTATCGCAGGGCATTGTACATACCGTTCTCCTTTCTGACACTGATATTATCAATAGAAATATGCATTATGACCATTTTGATATTAATTCTGTGAAGCCAATGGCAAATTGATGTCAGTGAAAATGTATGAGATACTATTAGCAATGTAATAGCCTTTTCAGACAGCTGGAGCACAGTGGATAGACTGCTGAGCTTGGAATTAGGAAGACCCGAGTTCAAATGTGCCCTCAGACACTCACTATCTGTAGGGGAGCTGATCTATATCTTGCCACTGAACCCAGAGGGCTCTGGAGGAGAAAGTGAGGCTGGTGACCTTGCACAGTCCTGCCTCACTTAAATCCAAATCACTTGCAAGTCGTGGCATTGCCTTCCTGATGTCATGATCTCTTTGAGAATGAACAAGCAGTAACAATGACAACAATTAACTATGTGACTCTGGAGAAATCACATAACCTTTGTTTGCCTCAGTTTCCTCAACTGAAAGATGAAGTAATAATGACCCCTACCTTGCAGGGTTGTTGTGATCATTAAATGAGATAATAAATTGTAAGGTGCTTGGCATGATACTTGGTCCATAGTACACACTATATAAATGCTTATTTCCTTCACTTTTCCCTTACAGGTATCTTTATTTACAAACATCTTTGTACTTGGCCAAAAAATATCAGATGATACTTGTTGGTGAGAAAGACTAACAACCTGAAATGGTCATTGGTGAGGAAACTGTGGTTTGGGTGGTGAGAGGGGCAGGAACATGGGGGTGCAAAAAAGAGAAACATGATGTCTGGTTGTTTCTCAGTTAGAAAACAACAACAATTATTCTTGCTAACTGAGTGTGAGTTCTTTTCTAAACTGTTAAATACCCTAGCAAGTACTCTAAATTTAGCCCCCAGAGGCAAAGCTCTGATCAATATGCCTTAGTTAAGACTCAGGTCCTTCCATAATAAAGCAAGTATAGATGATATCCCATAATCACACAGGTTGTGTGACCTTCTTCTATGTGATACAGGACTCAACATGGAAACCTAATTTTTGTTTGTGATTATTGAAGAAGAATGAATAGCTTTCTTCAGTTAAAGAATCTAATATCAGTTTGAAATGGAGGTTTGATCTTACAAAGAGATGCATATGAAGTGTGTACTTTGGTTGTGAGATTAAAAAATTACTTAGTATAGCAGCTACTCTATTATGTGGCACTTATTGGAAGAAGCCAGACCAAGCTAACCTGGTGAAAAATACAAAATATCAGGAACGTGATGAATAACACATAGACTAGGTGTGCAATTGTTCAGTAGTTTTCAAGTTGTGTTTGACTCTTCATGACCCCATTTGGACTTTTCTTGGCAAAGATATTAGAGCGGTTTTCCATAATTTTTCTGCAGTTCATTTTACAGATGAAAAAAATGAGGCAAACTGGGTTAAGTGACTCGTCCAGGGTCACACAGCTAATAAGTGTCTGAGGCCAGATTTGAACTCAGGGAGATGAGTCTTCCTGATTCCAGATCTGATATTTTATCCACTGTGCCAGATGCTGCCCCAGTGGGCTGTAGTCTTCTGCAATTGACAGAGGGCTCACTATGGCACCTCACTTCTCAAAAGGAAGGATAGCCCAATATAATTTACTTGACTTAGAGTCAAAATTTTAGACATGTTATTGTAAGACGTTCACTTTTTTTGGTTTTATAAGAATCTAGCTTACATCACCTGGCAGGATAAGGTACCAACACTGAAGTTCTCACTTGAACTATACTGCCAAGCATTGAAACTATGCTTTAGAAGGTACAGCTCCAATGGGCTGGCCACATTGTTCAAATGCAAAACATATGCTTGCCAAAAGACTATTTTATGGAGAACTAACACAAGGCAAAGAGATCACATGATGGTCAGAAGAAGTGATGCAAGGACACTCTCAAAGTCTCTCTCAAGAACTTTGGAATTGATCGTGTGACATAGGAGACACTGGCACAGGACCATTCCACATGGCATGTCCACATCAGAAAAGGTGCTGTGCCCTATGAGCTCAAAGGAAATGCAGGATGCACAAATTTAGAGTAGCTACCCAAAATGTTTACATAGATTGTGCCCAGGCTGTGGTAGAACATTCCAAGCTTGTATTGGTCTGATCAGTCACAGTCAGACACATTGAAACTTGACTTTATCATTGTGATGTCATTTTGGTCCTTTTTGAGAATGAAGGACAAGAATCAACCAACCAACCAGCTTATAAATGCATTCCTTCCTTACTCGTACTCATAGAATACCACAAATTCTTCATAATTTGGTTGAAGCACCACTTTCTACACAAAGTCTTTCCTGATATCCTGAACTGGTGAAGGCCTTCCCTCTCTAAACTAGTTTATATTTATTCTCTGAACTCTTATATGTACCCATTGTCTTTCCTAATAGAATATAATTCCTTGAGGTCAGAGGCTGCATCAGTCCCCAACACCAAGCATAGTGCTTGACACCTGGTAGGCTCTTGATAAATTCTCCTTGATTGATTTATAAAGTTGACCTAGAGAAGTGGGAAGAGTGCTCTATTTTGAGTCCGTAGTTACCTGGTTTCAAATCCAGTCTTTGAGATGAATTGTGTGACTATGGATTAAAAAAATCACTTTAATCTGTGGACCTTGACTTCCTCATTAGTAGAATGCATATAGTAATAACATTAGTATCAAATTCACCAGGTAGTTATGAAGCTTAAATGAGATAGTTTCTGTAAAATACTTTGCAAACTTTAATGTGCCATATAAATGCCAGTTAATATCAGTAGTTGGATCTAAATTATTTGGAATTTATTCTCAGAAACTGGTTAGAACTTGGATGCATAGTGATGTATTTATAGAACTGGAGAAGATTTATCTCTTCAGATGAGCATGTATTCTATATTTCTACAATATGCTAATTATTCCAACCCTATTTTGTTTTGATTCATAACTCTTAAGAAACGCTTGGTGACTTATTGATAGAACGTTATATTTGGAGCCCTGGATCAGATGTCAAAAGATGCAAGCTCTTGTCCTGGTTCTATGACTTATTTGATGTTAGGCCTTTGACAAGTATAGCAGCAAGCACCCTGACACATCCAGGATGAACTGCTAGCACAGGTCCTTAGATCTGCTTTTCTCAAGGAAAAGCAACTTTTGAGATGACAACAATCTTCCTTAATCACATATACCAATAGAGAAAATACAAGCAGAGAAATAAAGACCAACAGACAGAGCTTCTAATTATCTGACCATAAGCAATACATATATCACAGATCAACAGACAGATCCAGCCATCTGACCATTACACACATACATAGTTACCTGAGAGAGAAGCACCAACATCTGGGTTTTCAAAGCAGGGGAGCTCCTTAAAGGCTACCTAGAGTCTCGTCTGGCACATGAACCTTCTTCCAAAGAGTAAGCCCCAAAGCAAAATCTTACCTCAGAGTACATATACACTTTTCAGAGCCAGAGGGCATCACAACCCTGCTGACCCAGTACTTCATTAGCAATTAACCAAAGGTGTGGGACTTCCTACAAAACAATCCTCCCCAATCAAGCTTCCCTTAATGGGCTCCACCTCAGGCCTATTAATGTGTAGGGAAGATCCTTCATTAGCATTACAGCATTTCCCCAACGCTGGTAGCTAGTGCTGTTTGGCCTGGTAGACAAAGCACTGGAGTTGGAAGCAGTTAGACGTGGATTCAAATCCTCCTTCAGTAAATTATTAATGGTATAACCCATGTAAGTCAGTTTTTCTTCATAAATAAATGTTGTCATAATAGCATCTATTTCCCAGGGTTTTTGGGAAGATCAAAGAGATAATATCTATAAGTGCTAAATGAATGCTGATATGTATATCATTATTCCACTTCTCTTGGCTTTGGAATTCTCATTTGAACATGGCCCCTTCCAATCCAGAAAGTCAATGGATTTCTGGATGAACTATGAGCCTATGAAGTTACTGAGCTTAATGACTCACTTAGGAGATGGAAGACCTGCCCAAGAATTTCAATGTTTGCAATTCACTTTTCTATATCCATTCATGCATCATTTATGATACATCGAGGGAGAGTACAATAAAAAGAGAGAGAGAGAAGAGGAGGAGAGAGAAAGAGAAAGAAACAGTGAGAGGGAACGATCATTTAAATAATGTACACATATATGGGAAGACATAAAAGGAAATAATGGTCAGAAGTAAGGACAGAAGCACGCATAGTTAATTAAAGATTAACAAACTTTTATATCAAAGGATCATAATTATAGAACTGGAAGGAATCTTAGAGGCAGGCTATCTATTCCAACCACCTCATTTTACAGATGAAAAAACTGAGGTCCAGACAACTTGAATGATTTTCACAAAGTCACAAAGGTAGTAACTTTGTGACTTCAACTTCAAACTCCCAAATCAGTTCTTTTTTCTACTGTATAAATTCCTCCTTGTACTTTATAATGTGCAAAATTCTTTAAGTATATTCTATCATTTGAACCTAATAACAGTCCCGTTAGGTAGGTTCTATCATTTATTCTCATTTTATAGATAAGAAAACTGAGGCTTAGGGGCATGAGTAACTTACACAGGTTTTCATAGCTCATAATGGTCTGTGGTGGTATTTAAACCCATGTTTTCCTGTCTCTAATTTTTGGCTCTCTAGTCACTATGGCCACTTTATCTTCAGACCAGGGCCTTCTAACTTTTTATTTTGATCATGGAGGGCTTTGGCAGTCTGTTGAAGCCTATGGACACCTCAGGAAAGTGTTGTGTTTTTTAAAAAAAATTAAAGAAATGTCAAATTTCAGTTAGAGGTTAGTAAAGATAAAGATGTAATTGCTTTCTGTCCAAGCTTATGCACGCTGTGAGAACCTGGGCCCTTTCCCCTGCCCAGTCTATTGCTACTGGAAGGAAGAACATGATCAGGTAGGGGGCAGGTGGTCAGGCTGATATCTCTAGACACACATACCCCTGCTGCTCAAAGGGCCCCTTTTGTGGATCATGCTCACAAAATCCATCACCCATTTTTCCAGTTGTGGAGAGTTAAGAAGGAGAAACCACACCACCCAGGAACACATTTTTCAAGCCCATTTACAACTATTTTCCAATTCAGAGCCAGGTACTTGCTGTACAGTACTTCCACAGAAAAATCTTAGGACCCCAAGCTAAGAAATCGGAGGAAATTCTGGCTGCATTTTTCTCCCTCCACTCCAAAGACAATAATGACATTGACAAGAAACCAGAGCAGTTCCCATCAAAATGTGAATCCAACTGTGCACAGGGAAAGAAAAAAAGAATCCCCAAAGTCTCTCCTGTCTGTCCTTTGGAAAGAATGTTGTCATTCTTTCAATAGCATCCACAGTCAGGGGAAAGCTTGGCGACTTTTCTAGCATTAGCTCGCGCTTTGCTTTCCTAATCTTTCTGTTTTATTGTTGTCAAAAGGCAGAGAGGCTGAGAGACAACACATTCTGACCTAGGAGGCTGTTTCCAATGCTAAGAAAGCAATTATCCCAGGGGTCAAGGATTATCTGAATCAATAGCACATCCTCCCTAGTCCCATTTCAATGGTCAACTGGTGCCCACAATTCAAAAGCATGTTTGCTGAGAAAGGAGTGTTTGAAAAACACCTTCTTGCCATCCATTTGAACAAAGTGATTACGAGTAAATTCCTAGAAACTGCTCTATCAATGCATCCATATATTTTGATGTAATAGTGATATGTGAACATGCGTTTGGGGGTGGGGAATGGGAGAAGAGAGGAAGCACTTTTATGTTTAGCTGCTTATCGAGTACTTTTTGATACCCACATATTTATTTTCGAGCACCATTTAGAAAATATTAACTAGAGTTGCTGCATCCACAAAAATGTTAAGCCACTTACTCTGTTTCCAATTAACAAATGTATTTCAAAGGGCGGTGAAAGCTGATTAAAAAATCTGCCACACAGCTACTTTATAATATAAAATAATTTATCTTAAATGAAATCCCAAATTTAAAAATAGACTCTGTTTGCCAAGCATACAGCAGTTCATAAAGCCATGATTTTTCTTGCTTAAAAAATGCATTTGCTTAAATTTTGGCATATTCAGTACACCGAATTATGACTTAAAATTCATTTACATAAGATTTAATTTTTTCATAGTCTTCCATGTAACTAAAGGCTGTCTCCTAATGGTGTTATTAAGAAATACTATGTCACACCTTTGGAAGAATTTTAGAAGATTAGGAACTTTTCAATGACATTCTGAATGATGACTGAATGATATTTCTGTGTTTCCATTAAAGAACCTGGTTCTGTCTGGTTTGAATTCTACTGCTTTTTATCTCTCTAAATAGGGAGGCAGAAAAACAGGCGAGGAAAACAGCAGCCTGGAAGCAGGTCAGCTATAGCTCTAAGTGAGGTTTCCTGGGGAGTAGGGCTACACTTTCTCTAGGCACTTAAGTTTGAACACTGTTGTCCACCCTTGGTAAAGAGGTGTGAAGAGGACCCACAGTGCTGATTACTGGGAACTTAGGAGCCCCTGAAATAGGAAGGCTGCATGCAAAGAGGAGTTGGCATGGGACTCAGGAAGGCTAAAGCACCTGAAACCATTCCAGCAAGACTCCAGGGAAATCAGATCATAATAGTGCTGACTTGGGAAGCTGCCAAAGTTGTCAAAATAGCTTCTGTCCCTGATTTTTCCTCTCTGCCCAGGCCTATAATTTTCATCTTGTGTCCATATGTCCTTCCACCTTAGCTCCAGTACAGACATGAAAGGGACAAGCTAGGTGAAGAAGAGAGACTGAGGGAGAAGTGAATCTTGAATTGGATTCCATTTTATTCTGTAGCATGCCAGGTCCTGGGTTTAGAAGTGGGCACATAAAGGAAAAATGTAAGTCCCTGCCCTCAGAAAACTTACAATCTTCATGGCACTGGTAGTAGAGGAGTGGGGAGAGGAAATAAATAACATATACCCAGAGAGGTAAATGCAAAGTACCCACCAAGTAATTCTAAAATAATTGGGGCAGGGAAGGAAGAAGGACATTAGCAGAAAGAGGCCCAGGAAAAGGTTCCCTGTAGAAGGCCCCCTGAGCTGTTTGGAAGAGAGTTAGGGAATCTATGGAGTGGAGCTGAAGAAGGAGCAAGAGCCATAGAAACACTAACTAATTCCATTATTGAACAAATACTCCCTATTTTCCCCCCTTGAGAGAGAGAGAGAGACAGACAGAGACGGAGAGAGAGACAGAGAGAGAGAGAAAGGAGTGAGAGAGGAAGGGAGGGAGGGAGAAACACAGAGAGAGAGAGAGAGAGAGAGAGAGAAAGGAGTGAGTGAGGAAGGGAGGGAGGGAGAAACACACAGAGAGAGAGAGAGAGAGAGAGAGAGAGAGAGAGAGAATATAGTCAAAGAGTTGAGACCTCTTGGAAAATTGATGTATATTCTGAAATCCAAATTTTATTCTTGGTTCAGCAGTCAGACTATGAGGTTATTCTTCACTGGAAGATACAGCTTTACTGCAATCACGGAAAAGAAAACCTTAGCTATGCGTGAACCTTTATTGGTAAAAGATTTCTAATGTATTAGTAAGTTGTATTGAATTATAGCAGGCTGACTTATTAAATTATAATCCTAAATGTCATAATAATATGAGATAATAGCATAATTATTAAATTATTATCAGTATTTCATCTGTCACAGATGAACCTACTGGATAGATGGAAAAATCTAACTCATTCATTATTTTACAGTCAGAATAAGTGTCCTCCAGACATGCCACAAATCCACATAATGTCCTTGAGGGTTGAATTTTATATTGCGACTTTAGAGTTAAACTGAAGCGTGTGAAAAATCCACAGATGGCTTTCTAGAAAGGGATTCCTACTGAATATACATTTGATGAGGTTATGTGTCTCATTATATTCTATCCACAAATGAAATATTATGCACTTATGAACTGTGCTACCGTTAGACTTGGATGGGGTGACAGCGCAAGAATAATGGTTAGCTAAATAGAAGTCTTTGCTGTTTGAGGGAAGCCACATCCCTCTCATACTGGTATTCCTTGACCCTCTGGATGCATACTTCAGTGCTTCTGACTAGGGGGCCCTATCCTGTCCTTGCTACTTTTAAGTTCAAGGATTCTATTCCTTGCATATTGTTATCAATCAGTCAACAGATATTTATTAAGCACCTACAATGTCCCTGCCTATACACCTTACATATATATCTACTATGTGTGTCTAGTAAATATTATACAATCAGGAATGGATTATTGTGAAGTTCTGTTTTTTCTTTTAAGTTTAAAAATATGGGTTTTCTGAAGGTAAGGACTGCACTGGAAAAGTAATAAGATCAGATATTTAGAGCTACAGTGGACTTTGGATGTTGAACCCCCTCATTTCGCAGACCAGAAAAATGAGACCCTGTAGGCTATGTTAACCAGACAAGGTCATGCAAATAGGAAGTAGCAAAAATAGAATAAAGGCTGCCAAGAGAGATGTGTTTGACTATGAAGGAATGTGAGCCGATCATGTAGAGACTATTGACAACCAGTCACTTTTTCTCCATATGGGCACATGGAGATCCATTGGTATCCATGTAATGTTAAGATGTAGTGGAACATCCTTGGCATGAAAATCCCTTGGGCCCCCTGTGGACCTCATGGGAGGGCAATGAATGCAAGTCTCCCAGAACCAGAAGGTGGCAATAGATTGTCATTTAATAAGCATTTATGAAGTGCCTGCTTGTGTCAGGTACCATACTAGGGGTTAGGGATAGGGACAAAAACAAAACTGTCCATATCCTCAAGAGGCCAACTCTCTATTAGGTAGTAACAATATTTATATAGGGTTCAATAAAAACATATAGAATATTATTTCCAAAGGATCTTATTTCCTTAGCAACCAGGGACATCAAGTCAGGAATCATAATTTCTTCTACATATTAAGAAGAATCCTTAACAATTTTAAAAAGTATCATTATCTTATAGTTGACGCTTTTATAGCATATGGTTATCTATGAAGCCCTTTCTATATATATTATCTATTTGTTTCTCATAACCTTGTAAAACATTTACATACGAGGAAACTGGATCTCAGAGAGACTGGAGGACATCTCTAGATCACACAGCTAGCAAGTGTCTGAAATGAGATTTGAGATTAGGTTTTCCAGACTCTCAAGTCCTGCAAAAGAACCAAGAGGAGAAGAAAGTCCCCTTATCCTAATACAGAGTCGGTATGAGAAGAGAGACTGCAAAATATATGCTCAGCTGAACACTGAGGCATTTATGTGTGGTCTAGTCCACTGAGTCTTGATTCTTACTGAGGCAAGGCCCAGGATATCTGGGCAGTGAGCTTTTCACAGTATTTCTCTACAAGATGTCTGCCCCACACTCAAATGCTACCTTGTTCCTAACGATTTAGTTTGGTAGATTGGTTTGTCTCTCTGTGTTCCTGAGAGAGTGTTCATTCAAGGAAATGAGTAGACCTTTGCTCCTTCCTGGAGTCAGGTATTAAGATACTCTATAAACTTGAAGTTCAAAAAAACCTAGTTTTCCCTCTTGACCTAACCTTAGCACCTGAAAAATAGTTGTACCCTGAGGGTCTTCCTCTCCCAGATTGATTCTTCTAAGAAGGCAAAATAGATCATCATTTGCCTTAATTCTTATCTAATCTTTAATCATCAAATGGGTGTTGCCTCAGTCAAACTGAGACGTGGGAAAGATTTTAACTTAAAAAGGCCAAGGTCTCCCACTGCAACCTGGGTAATTGTTAGTTGATCTATGTCTTGCCACTAGATTCCAATGATTCTGGAGGAGACTGTGAGGCTGATGACTTTGCACAGCCCTGCCTCCCTTAAATCCAATACACTTACAAGTCAAGATAACACCCTCCTGATGTCATTGGTTCTCTTCAGGAATGAAGGAGAACCATGACAAACAACAAACGAAGAATAATTCTAAGCTGCTGTTGCCTCTGAATGACCTCTAAAGCTGCTAGAGCCATCATAGAAAGACTCCACAGGATTGTAGATGGTTCACTGGCCGTCCTTATTGAATGGAACACTCTGCAGCCTCCTCATCTTTGCCTCCTGACTTCCCTTTCTTCCTTCAAGAATCAACTAAAACCATGCCTTCTACAGGAAGTTTTTCCCAATCCTTTTCAATTCAGGTAGCTTCCTTCTACCCACATGTGTGTATGTGTGTCCACAAGCTATATGTATGTATATATGTGTAGGTATATACTGATACATGCATACGTATTTGTGTCTCTGTCTTGTCTAGCTCTTCATGATCCCATTTGGGGTTTTCTTGGCAAAGATGGAGTTGTTTTTTTATTCTCCAGACTATCATTGTTATTAGTAGTTTTACAAACGAGGAAATTGAGACAAACAAGTTTAAATAACTTACCCAAGGTCACACAGCTAGTAAATGTCTGAGGACACATTGGAACTCAGGTCTTCCTGAGTCCTGACTCCAGGACCAGTACTCTATCCACTGTGCCACCTAACTTTCTATCTCGCTCCACCCCCCATCTACATCTATGTCTATCTGTCTGTCTATTTGTTTCTCTTTACATATACACACATATATATTTGCTTGCATGTTGTCTTCCTCATTGAATTGTGAGCTCCTTGAGGGCAACAACTGTCTTCTGCTTTTCTTTGTGTCCCTGATGCTTAGCACATAGTAGGCATTTAATAAATATTTCTTGACTGACTTACTAACTGGATTACACCCTTGTACCTCTACTCTTTTACTTACTCTGTATCATATTGATGATGGGGATTTAGGGTGAAGACTAGTACCTCTTGTGTGATGGCTGTGTGACCCTTTTTAGGGCTACTTTCCACCTTTGGTATCTATCTGTTCCACCCAATTCTCACCTGTGGTTCCAAGAAGCTGTAGCATGCACAGTGGTCACACCCTTGTCAACAATTTCTGCAGATGGGCTTAACCAAGTTAAGGGTAACTCAGGATCTCAAGTCCGTTGGCGAGTCCAGGGTGTGTCTACTACAAACACGTGAAGACTTCCCCTAGTAGAATAGGCTGATGAGAACAACCTGTTCCAACAGCCATGAAGGCTGAAGCAAGTGCAGAGGATAGTTAGACATCGAAGATGCCAAGGTCATCCACTGCATCTTGAGTCATCATCAGTCATCTTGCTTCTGTCCTGCCACTGAACTGTGATGACTCTGGAGGAGAGAGTGAGGTCTATGACTTTGCGCAACTCTGACTCACTTAAATCCAATTTATACATGAATCAAAAAACCTCAAAAAAGAAGAAAAGACACCATATTGATGAAAAGATTCCCCAGTACCTTCTTTGCCAGTTGAATTCCTCTGAATCTTTTAAGGCTTCCCAGCCTAGTCTGATCCATCAAGATTTAACAGTCACCAATTTGGAGTTGGGGAGGGAGGAAATCAGCTTTTAAGCATCTCCCATGCTCCAGGCACTATGCTAAGAGCTTTACAAATGTTTTCTTTGATCCTCCCAATAACCCTGGGAAGTAGGTATTTTTATCCTCATTTTTGAAGGTGGGGAAACTGTAGCCAACAGAAGTTAAGTGACTTGCATAGTGTCATACAACTAGTATCCCTAGGCATTAGAGATACAAAGAAAAAAATGAAGCAGTCTTTATCCTCATGTATTTTACATTCTATCAGACAACTTATATGTACGTAAGTATACTCTTGTCCCTTCTCTTGGTAGTAATTTATTCTTGAAAAAAACCCTTCTTGAGTGAATTCTCTAAGTCAGAAACTATAGTTACCCTTAATTTAAATGCGATGGATTTATGTTCACTCCTAAGCTGCAGTTAACATTCATTTAACACTCATTAGTACCCTTGCTTATGTAATTGAATCTTTAATGCAAAATAAAAACAACACCAAAAACCCAAACAATAAAAGCAAAAGAAATCAATGAAATTAAAAGAGAGTCAGTGACATTACACTCACTGATAAAAGAAGATAACACATGGCAGGGGGAGAAAGAAGTAGAGGGAGTTGGGAAAAAAAAGTCACTTAATGCTTTCTTCCTTCCAGAGGATGAGAATACATGAGTATCAAACTTGCAAACCATAAATACTCTGAGAGAAAAACGTAAGGCAACTTTCATCAGTTGTACCCCTGCAAAGATAACCAAAGATGGCCAAAGATGGCTCTCAGTGGCTGGGATAAGTTGCTACTTCCCAGACCCCAAAATGTAAACCAGTCCTTGTAAATGCTAAGAACTTCTCAGATGACTGAAGTGAGGCTAGTAATTGAAAACCTAGTTAAATCCAGTTCTCAGAATCCAAAGGGATGTCTTGGGACTGCATGTTCAAAATAGAGAAGATAAAGACAAGTTAATTTACATTAACGTGGAAGAAACAGCAGCCTGGGGGATCAGAAAAGCTTTTATGTAAGAAGGTTCTTTGGTGTTTGAACTGAGCTTCGAAGAAAACAGAAGATTCCAAGAGTCAGAGGTGAAGAGCAAGTACATTCCAGGCATAGGGGCCAGTCTATACAAAGATGGTAGAGATGTAAAAAGCCAAGCATAACTTTTTCCTTCATGCAACACTTTTTTAACATATATTATATAATAGTATGTTTCATAGTTATCTGTGGTTCATATTCTAATAATTACTAACATGTATGTAGCTCTGTAAGTTTTACAAAATGTTCTATATGTACTATCATCTTTGATTCTCATTAAGAACCCTTGGAGGTAGCTGCTATTATCATTCCTTTTTACAAAGGAGGAAACTGAAGCTTGGAGAGTTTAAGGGACTTGCTTAGAGACACAAAACTAGTCTGTGTCTGAGGCAGGATTTGAACCCAAGTCTTCCTGATTCCAGGTCCAACTTTGTCTCCAGAGGCTCTATATACCACCTAGCTCTTAACCTCTCCCAGAATATGAACTCCATTGAGTGAATGAACTATATATGGCTTATCAAATGAGAGAACTGATCATGCTTCTCTTTAAAAAAGTTGAAGCAGGATTTATTTTGTTATGATTGTATAAACTTTGTAACTCCCTCAATACCATGTATCATGATTTTAGGGGTTTGATAAATATTTGCTGAATGATCACTTTATTGAGTTCTTAAAACTCCAATTAATTTGAGGATGATGTTTAGATACTACTGTAATTTCTATACTAAAAGAACAAAAGAAATGTGTAGGTTAATTTACATTAATAGTTGCATGTTATTTATCATCATAAAATACTTTGAATTATTGATTTGTTTATTTGGTCCCTGTGCATTCTCTAGTAAACTCATGGTTTCTCTAAATCATGAGGAGCAACAGTGAGACACAGTTAATTCCCTTCCCTGTTGATCTAAAAAAACTAATTCCACTGAAAGTCGGGCTGAAGGTGAGATTCCAGATCAGAATAGACTTAAGGTAACCTAGCTTTACTATGGGCAGCTAGATCACTCAGAGTCAGTGAGACTCATTTTCCTTAGTTCAAATCTGACCTCAGACACTTACTAGCTGTGTAACCCTGGGCAAGTTACTTAAACTTGTATGCCTCAGTTTCCTCATCTGTAAAGCAGGCTTGAGAAAGAAATGATAAACCGTTCCAGTATCTTTGCCAAGAAAACCTCATATGGGGTCACAAAGTCAAACATGATAGAACAATGAAAAGGCTTTGCCAGTCATAACTTATGTAACCACAGACAAAAGAAGTCTAAGTCAGATTACCTCCCTGGGCCTTAGGTTCCTCATCTGTGAAGAGGAGTGGATTGGATGACATCCAAGATCCATTTCAACCCTGTCTATGACCATGACTGATATTTATTCTAACCCTGGATCACTTCATTATGGGAAAAATCTAAAAGACTGCTTGTGTTGGAAGCATCTATTAAAATTTCAATGGGCTACTTTGGTGTCCAATTTGGTTTCCTGTAAGATGATGTTAGGCACCTTCTCAAGTTGACTCTTAACTCTTGGGTTAGCTACTGATTGAACAGTCTCTTACTTAAGCTGTTATGATAGAGAAGGGAAGATATACAAACAGATAGCTGTGGTACATAATATATGATGATAAGCATGTTTAACAGGTACGAAATATGTGGAAATGAAGTCTCATGGGAACTTCAGAATCTGGAGTCACCAGTAATAATCTCATCCTGAGGAGAGTATCATGGGATTAACCTGATCACTGACATCCCTTGAACAAAGAAGAAATGTCCCTGAATATTTTCACTGGCACATTTACTTTTCTGTTGTATTGAAACTCTGTGTAAGGTTCGTAATGTCAACTCTATAGTCGAAATAGAGACATTAAAAAGTTAATTGATCTGTTCAGATTCATGCTGTCAGCCAGTGGCAAAGTTCAAGCTCACCCACTAACCCTTTGCAGTTCCCTGTGAGACTCAAATTTGGGCCATTAAGAAACATTAGACAGTATATAATGGACTCTAGGTACCTACTGCCTTAGTACCAAGTTCAGGGTATCTCAGTACACTGGTTTTGAAACTGAGCAGAATGGGAAAAAATGCCAATTTTAAAAGAAATTGTGTTCACACCTTCTCTGTTCATGGCAATGAGTAATTGCAGATGGTTTTTTGGTAGCCAATTTTCTTAACGTTGGCTCATGTTCCCTCTCTATTCCCATCATATAATTGTCAACTTAAAAAAAAAGTGTTTGCAGAAGGCTATAAACTTTTTTCCATACCACAAATGCCATTTTGTTGTTTGCAACAAAACAATATCTATGTTTAACTTAAGATGCCTCAAATTTGGTTTTAAATGCTGTCTTTGTATGCATTTGTGCATGTATTTATAAGTTTCCCCTTATTAAGATGCAATATGGTATTGCTATATATTTCTTCCCGTACTTTGTTTGTACCTCTCTTTGGCACGTCACATTCTCCCTTGCATTCAATTTTTTTATGTACATATCTTATCTTTAGTGCTAGATTGCAAGAAGCTTGAGGACTTGATTCATGTCTCATTTCACTCATTCATGCAGTTATTCATTAAAAATACACTACAGATTCATTGCATATAGAAAGTTGATGTAGGGCTGGAAAAGATGAAAAGGTCAGTGAAACATAGTCTGTGACCCTATGGAGTTTACAGTGTAGTAGAGAAAATAAGACTCACAAAAAATAACTGGAGTATATGAAATTATATATGCTTTAAATGTAAAAAAAATATATATTGAAGCTCTGTCCAAGGTGCTGAATGGGTGTGCTTCTTCCTGCTTGCTTTTCCCATTATAAATCCTGACACATAACCTCAACACAACGTAACTATTGCCATTGTCTCCAAAGCTGTCTGTTCCTTCTCTTGCTACCCCTGACAAACATGGCCAAGAGGAGGAGATGGCATTCTCCTTGCTCCCTACTGATATTGTCAGGACCCTCCCTCTGCTATGATTGCTTAGTAACTAAGACTCCTTTCAAGTTCACTGTCCTCTCTAGGAGCTTTTTGCTATCATTGATAGGCCTTAAAACCTTTCTCCTGAATTCTCAGTAAAGTTCAATAATTGTCTCAAAAAGTCTTA
This sequence comes from Potorous gilbertii, assembly GCA_028658325.1. Taxonomy (NCBI): domain Eukaryota; kingdom Metazoa; phylum Chordata; class Mammalia; order Diprotodontia; family Potoroidae; genus Potorous; species Potorous gilbertii. The sequence goes on from CM053770.1 coordinate 459,415,862, forward strand.
TTTATTCAAACTTTATTCTCCTTTGACTACCACTGCCATGAATACTAAAACTACATTTCTGAAGAAGTTACCAGAATTATAAGATCACAGAATGATAGACTTGGAAGTGGAAAGGGCCACAGAGGTCATTCAGCCAAGCTTCCTTATTTCTGGGTGAAGAAATTGAGACTTCAAAGGTCAAATGATTCATCTGGAATTGTATAGTTATGGTAAGCCCCAGAGTCAAGACTCTTTTGAGTTCAAATGTATCATTTCTTCTACCACTATTGATATCAGGAGAATCATGAAAGTCCTTCTCAAGTAGACAGTGGATTTTTAAGGAACTGAATGCATTGAGTAAGAAGAAGGGCATTCCACACACAAGGAACTATGTGAGAAAATATCTCTTTTATCTGTATATCTTGCTTGCCACCTGACACAACCACTTTGGAAATAGTAGGTAGTCAAGAAAGTTATGTGGAACTGATTAATTTGAAAAAAAAGAAAAATAACCACGCTAGAAATATGGTGTCATGATTGCTTAAATAGTTGCCAATGGAATTCATTACCCTATGTTATTTTGGGGGACTTTAGAAATTTGATTTTGAGAGGATTTTTTCTGTACATTTATTGGCTTGTTTAAAATATTTGAAACACCCTGACCACATGAAATTACACACACACACACACACACACACATACACACACAAATATGTGTATATGTATATATTTATGTTTTACCCAGGGCAGTTAAGTGGTTAAGTAGGTAGAGTGCTGGCCTGGAGTCAGGAATCCTTAATAAAAGGATTTTTTCCATAAAACTGGGACTCAGTCAAAAGGTTATACCCAAGGACCTAGAGGGCCACATGTGATCTCAAGGCTGCAGGTTCTCCACCTCTGTTACACAAAACCTTTCTCTATACCCTCAGTATTTGAGATAGCTAGATAGCTTGGTAGATAGAGCATTCTCCCTAAAGTCAGGAAGACCTAAGTTCAAATCCTGCCATATTTACTAACCAGTTGTATGAACCTGGGAATATCTGCCTTTGTTTACCCAATTGTAAAATAGGAGCAATCATAGCACCTACCTCTCAAGGTTGTGATGAGGATCAAATGAGACAATATTTATAAAGCACTATGTCAACCTTAAAACCTTATGGAAATGTTAGCTATTATTATTATAGCATTATCATACCCTTTGAACTCACTTTGTATTGCTTTGCATATACACTTATTCGTGTACCTGTCATATTCCCTTAGAGGAATAGGTGCTTCCTGAGGGCAGAAACTAGTTAGACTTTTATTTCATATTTGTTTAAACTTTGGGTCCCAAGGGCCGATCATAAAGCCTCCTCATAATAGCAACAGCTGGGTGGCACATGGATAGCGTGCTGGGTCTGGAGTCAAGAATATCTGAGTTGAAATCCAGCCTCAGACACTTTGTAAGCTATTGACCTTAGGCAAGCCATAATAACACTTCACTTTCAAAGTTATTGTGAGGGCCAAATTGTAGTTAGGTGAATGTAACTGTTATTGTTGTGTTGTTGGTATCATTGTTGTATGTTTGTTGACTTGAAACTAAAATTGTATTGACTATATGTTTGAAATTCCCCCTTTCTTAGGGGCCTATGATTTCATCTTTGTAGAGAGCCCTCAATGGGCAACTTTGTAAACCAATGAAAATATGCCCCTTCTCTGCAATTTCTACTCAGAGAGTGGCTTGGGGGCATTGATAGGATAAATGCCTTATCCAGGGTCACATAGCCAGGATTTGCCAGAGGCACGATGTGAACCAAGGTTTTATAACTCCAAGAGAACTAAAACTCTGTATCCATAAAACCACTTGTCTCTCTTGATATACTTGACAGAATTAAAATCAGAATCAGGCAATATTTATTTCATTTCCAATTATATTTTATATGTATGAACACATGTGCACACATACAGGCACAAACTTGTACATATACCAAAATTATCTCAGAGCTTTGCATTTGCATCCTTGAAACAATCAATAAATTTAATCCACTCAGTGGAGAACTGGTCAAAATGTTTATTTTAAAAGATCGCTTAACCATTTTCCCCCTTCTGCATGGATTATATTTAAAACTAATGTTTCTTTAAAAATCTTTTTTAACTGTCGCAGATTCTCAGGTGAAAAAGCTTCCTTTCTTAAGAGATGACCTCATTCTATTACCTTTTCTATGAGGTTATTGCAGGGTTTAATAATATTCACTGTCAACTTATTCCTTTCGTCTTTGCATTGAATATCTCTGTTAGAAATTCAACTCCCTCTCTACTAAGCTTTTATTGTTACCAAGTAGAATATAATTTGAGGCGTGTTTGTCAATAGTTCACAGCCCTCTGCATCTCATTATGCAATCTTTTTTTTGTCATCTTGGCATTTGTAACACTTTCCAAGTCAGCTTCATCAACGAGTTTCATTAAGGACTTGTTTACTCCTCTTTCCAGATCATTAATAAAGTTGTTAAATAAAACCGAACCTAACACAGAGCTCCCTGGCAGCCAGGGAGACATCAAACCTGAACTGGAAATGGGGCAATTTATCATCATTCCACCCATGGCCTTTCAGCCAGCTTCTAGTTCATTTGATGGTGCTTCTATCAAGGCCAATTTGAATTAATTCTGAGTTAAATTCCTTAGGTTACTGTTGTGGGTTTTTGAATCCTGATTCACAGCTTGGCTTACCCATGCTGCCAAAGGTAGGAATCTTGGCAAACATCAAGGATATATAGAAAGGTAGAGAAGGAAGAGACAAGGTGCAATATACAGAAGGTAATTGGGTTAAAAGTGGTGAAAAGGCCTGTAAGGAAGTGAAACAATCTTCTGTCTTAGAGTGAAAAAGTTTCAGATACCCCTTCTTCCTCATCCCTTTCTTGCCCCAAATTTAGTTACAATAAGACTTGGGGGTAGAATATGTAATTTAGTTTTTTTGTTGAGAGTTTTTCATTCATGTTCACCTCTCTGTGACTCCATCTTGGCAAAGATACTAGAGTGATTTGTCATTTCCTTCTCTAGCTCATTTTATAGATGAGGAAACTAAGGCAAACAGCATTAAGTGACTTTCTCAGGATCACACAGCTACTAAGTGTCTGAGGCTAAATTTGAACTCAGATCTTCCTGCTTCCAAGTCCAACACTCTATTCACTCTGCCACTAAGCTGCTGCGGGATATATTTCTGTCTTTTAATACTTCACCTAATTCTAAACCTGATTCTGAGCATAATCCTATGCTGTCTGAATTCTCTGCTGAATCAATATAGTATAGTAAGTGATCTGAGTGTTAGACTACTGAGGTCCTGGGTTTTGATCCTGCCTTGGATAGGCATAGGAGACAAATCACTGGCTCTGTGGTCAGATGAAGTAGGTTTCATTCCAAGCTCTGATGGTAGCCACTTTTGTCAAATCATTCCACCCTCTCACCTCATTTTTCTCATTTTTAAAATGCCCCATGATTATTAGCTATTGAACCCTTTGTACATTTTCTTTTCTTTCTCAGTGTCTGGCTCACAGTATTTCCAGATCGTCAAAAGTATGGGACTTCAAATTATATATTGATGTTTCCTTAGATGACCTAGCTTCCCAGGTCCCCAAGTCTACTTAGTTTCTCCACTAACCTTCACTACACATAGAGATAGTCACAGGATTGATCTTGTCATCTCCTCTGTTCTGCTTACATTTTCACAAATCCCAGAATCCCTCTATCTGATCACAATAACCATCCTTCTTTACTTCCTTAAGCTTCACGACCCCATTCCTATCCTTTTTCTCCTTGTGACCTCCATTCCTTCCACCCTCAGTTTCCTCTCAGGTTCTGACCCCTGCATGGCTACACTTGCTTCCCTTCCATACCTTTAACCCCTCATGAACCAATTCAACCCAACTCTGTTCTCTACATACCAATTCTTTCCCCCTCTTTCTGATCACTGGGAATGATTTGTTAAATTCTAACCCTAAATCACTCCCATTATCAGTCTTTGCTCCTATTCACATACTGCTAAACGGAGCTGGGAAATATTACAAAAATATGTTAATTGGGACAGCTAGAAATTTATATTTCATAATCTCAACTGGGCCCTTATTATGGTAAGAAAATCCTTTTATACTTACTTACTTGATTTGCTATTCTACCAACCAAACAGTTATTTTAAATCTCATCTTTCCTCATTCCCCTTCTTTTCCCATTCTCTCAGGTGAGGACCTGAGTTCATTCTTCAATAAAAAAAATTGAGGTCATTCACCAAAAGCTCCCACTTTCCCCATCTATCACTCAAGCATTCACTCCTGTCTCACATGAAGAGTTATCCCTTTTCCTTTCCAAGGCAATCCATTTTGCATGTACACTTGGTTACACCCTCTTCCATCTTCCCTAGCAAATTGACCCTACCACCATCCCCATTCATACAGTTTTCTTCAGTCTCCTTCAGTATATAATTTTTCCTGTTGCCTACAAACATACCAGTGTATCCCTTATCCTCAGAAAGACCCTTAGTCCAACTATCCTCACTAATTATAATACTGCAGCTCTTCTCCTCTTCTTGGGTAAACTCTTTGAGAAAGCCATCCAAACTAGATGTCTCCACTTCTTTCACTGCAATCTGGCTTCTGATGTCAGCATTCTTTGGAAACTGTTCTCTTTAATGTTACCCATGTTCTCTTTACTTCAAAATCTAATCTATTTCAGAAATTTACAATAATACTTTTATTGTATATTTGAAAAGAATGGCAAGTTGTACATAGTAAATTTACAGTTGTATATTCAATCATCTTTTATCATATTATGGAAATACTTGTTTTATTCCATAAATTAAAAATATGATTAAAAAATATATAATCTTTCTCAGTCTTCCTCATTCTTGACCTCTCTTCAGCTTTTAACATTTTGAATCATTGTCTTCTCCTGGATACTCTTCCTCTTTAGAAGATTCTGCTCTCTCCGGTTCTGTTCCTATCTATCTGATCAATCCTTCTCAGTCTCCTTTGATAAATCTTATCCATATTACTTCTTTTAGCTATGGTTGGCCTCCAAGGTTCTGAGATTCTCTTCTCTTTCTATCTCTGTCTCTCTGGGTAATCTCATAAATTTAATGTGTCCAACTATAATGCAGATGATTTTCAGATTGATATATCCAGCCCTAACCTCCTTTTTGAGCTACACTGCAGCTCCCAACTTTTCTATCTCTACTAAGGGCACCATTATTCTCTTAGTCAGTCAGGCTTACTTGGTGTAATTCCCAATTCTAAACTCACTTTTACCCAACTTATCCTATCTGTTATCATATCTTGCTGTTTATACCTTCTCATCATCTCTCTTATATCTCCTTTTCAGTCATACAAACACCTACCCTAGTAGAGACTCCCATCACTTCTTGCCCAGACTATTTAAATAACTTTCTAGTTGTTCTCTTTTCCTCAAATCTAATTCCTAATCCAATCTATCCACAATTTGGGTGCCAAAGTGATCTTTATAAAGCACCAGTATGACCATATCCCCTACCTACACAATAAACCTCAGTGGTTCCCTATTCACCTTCAGGACCAAATATAAAGTCAGCTGGCATTCAGAGTCCTTTACACCTTGCCACTTTTATGACCCTCCATAAATACTACCCTTCATCTAATTGTTCTTCCTCTCATGTGACACTTCATCTTTAGAATGCATTTGTGCTGATTTCCTCCTGCCTGGATTGCCCTCCCTCCTCACTTCTACCTTGTAGCTTCCCTGGTCTTATCCAAGATTTAGCTAAAATCCCACCTTCTGCAGGAAACCTTTTTCAGTATTCTCTGCCCAAACCCAGCAAGATCTCTCTCTTTGATATTATCTTTTATACAATCTGCATGTATATTTTTCTTGTTGTTCAGTTGTTTCAGTCATGTCTGATTCAAGTTCTCCCCCTCCTTTTTGGGGGGCAAAGATAATGGAGTTAATTATGATTTCCTTCTCCAGCCCATTTCATAGGTGAGGAAGATAGCGTTAAGTGACTTGCCTAGGGTCACACAGCTAGTAAATATCTGAGTCTGAATTTGAACTCAGGTCTTCCCAGTTCCAGACCTGGCACTCTATCCATTATGTCACCTACCTGTCCTAGCACATATCTTACATGAACTTAATTACTTGAATGATATCTCCCCAAAATAGAATATGAACTCCTAGAGTACAAGGTCTATGTTTTAGCCTCTTTTTGACTCTCTACCACTTAACACAGGACCTGACACAGTATTCATAATTGAATAGGTGTTGACCAACACACTGTTTATAAGGCTTCAGCAGGCTCTTTCAGATCTGTGATCTTGACATTTTTTGAATCAAAATTCACTAGTTGTATGACTTGGCTAAGTCACTTTGATGTACAGTTTCAGTTTCATTTCTCAAAGTAGGGGTAATATCAGCACTTACTTCTTTGGGCAATCATGAAACTTGAAATGAGATCTTATATATTAGGCCTTTCCTGAATCCTTCCAACAATAAAGTTCCCATCCCCAGAAATTCCTTTGTTTTTAGTTTCTATATATTTTGTATTTACTTATGAATACACATTATGAAATATAGACAAATAGAATGGAATCTCTTTGAAGACTGAGCTCTTTCATGCCAACCACAGGGACAGGGACATAATGACTACTTAATAAATGCTTGTTAAATTTAAATCAATTTCATGTTTACCATGAGGGACATCAAACACCAAAACAGACCAAAAAAACATATCATTTTCTTTTCTGGAGTTATTTAGGGTGATCTACCACTATATAATTTTGTATACTATTTTTGATCATTTGAATCACCCTAGTATTCCATTGTTTATCTCCAGAAGTATCTTGAGAATCTCAAAAGAATTCATTTGAAAATTGAACAAAATTTAATATATGTTATATGGAACATGTTGGTGGAAGTACAGCAAGAAATCCCAAAATCATATGCAAGCTTCTATGTAGGATAATTCCAAAAAGCATTAGAATTGCTAGTCTAAAATGACTATTTTAGACCAACAATTGATCATAGTAATGTCAGTGTTCTGATTCAAATCTACTGAGTCTTTGTATGATTTTTTTTGTTCCCATGTTTGGGGTTCATGTAATTTCATATTTGGCAATGGATTATGTAACTTCCCTGTATACCCAGAAATATTTTTCCTCTGTTATTCTCAGCTACTAAACATCATCCTATATGACTATCATTTAACTATCATTATGAATTTCTCTTCTATCTTATTTGTGCTAAGTTCAGCTATTAAATTCAATAAACATTTATCATCCATATATTGTGCACATTGTTAATGAACGATTAGAGAAGCACTTGCTTATGTTCTAAGTACAACACAAACTACCCCAACTGTCTCCCTTTGCATGCCCCCTTCCTGAAAGGCATGTGTTTTTCCTTCTCTCCTAGAGTTCTCTGATACCTTTAAGGAATTTGGGATGTCTAGAGTCTAGACTCTTTGCTAATAGCTCCACCCTTACCATCGGTGTTACCTCAAGTGTCCCCTGAGTCCCAGGAAGAGTCCCCTGAACTTGAATTTTGATTAGCCACTAACAGTGAGGTTGGATTTTATGAAGCAATATTTACTCAAAGGTATAACTACAAATGGGGCAACTAGGTGGTGTAGTGGATAGAACTCTGAACCTGGAGTCAGGAAGTCCTGAGTTCAAATCCAGCTTCAGACATTTATTAATTGTAAGATCCTAGGCAAACTGCTTAACTCTGCTTTCCTCATCTGCAAAACCGAGCTGGAGAAGGAAATGGCAAACCCCAGATGTGGTTGCAGAGAGTAGGATTTGACTTAAATGACTGAACAAAAATAACTAGTCACAAATATACAAACTTACTCCCTCCCTCCACCATCTAGGAGATATAATTTTCCCTCTTACCTTTGCATTAATTCCTTCTCTGGGGAGGGGAAGGGATTTAGGTTCATAGATTATCTCAGTTCCTATAGAGAACACAATTCCAGTTCCAAAGCTACCCCACCTCAGGCTCAAGTCTCAGGCACTCTGGTTTCTTGGGACCTTCTTACTCCATCATACCTGCATTTCTAGCTCCAAGAGGATCTTCTGATAAGGATCACCACCAATGACTGAAACCAAGAACACATTATATAGAACAAGAATAAGCACAAACACCCCTGGATCCATTTTACAGAGAGTCAAGGAAAAAGGAGAGAACAAGAGAAAGAAGGGAGACTTTGGGATTAGGCAGTTCACCAAGTTGCCTAAGAAATGGACAAACAAATGTAGGTATATTCCTAAAGCATAAATCTGACCATGCCATTCTCCTGTTTGATAAGCTCTAATAATTCTTTTTTCCCCTCTAAAATCAAACTTCTCCTTTTAACATTAATTAATCAACAAAGACATTTAAAGTCTTTTACATCTTGGAACCTACTTTCAAGCTTTATTATGCTTAAAACCCATTTAACCACCTCATGTTTGTTCGGTCTATATTTTGTTTATCATTCATTAAATAAATCAATAATTTATTTAGTGCTTACTATATATCAAGCACTCTCCACATCACTTTGAATACAAGTTAAAAAAATTAAACCACCCCCAAAGACAAGGAGTTTAGTATCTAATGATGAAGACAACAAGTCTATATATAAATACAAGGTGTTCTAAAGGACTTGGTTTAGTCTTAAACTATTAAAGTTTAAAGCCTAACAGAAACTTTTGGGACACATAATGAGAATAAATACAAAAAATAAGTACAAAGTAATTAGTTAAAAGCTAGCTTGGGGAAGAGGTACACTACCAGCAATGGTACCCAGGCAAGTTTCAAGGTAGAAGACAGTGTCTGAGCTGAGTCTTGAAGAAAATCTGTTATTCCAAGAGGGAAAGGTAAGAAGGGGATGATTACAAGAATGGAGGACAAGAGATGGAATTATATGTGTGTGAAAAATGAGAGGACAATTATGCTGAATGGAAGAGGGAAATATGATGAATAATGTGTAAGATTGGAAAGGTAGAAAGAGAGAAGGTTGAAAAGAGATTTAAATGTCAAACAGAAGAGTTTATATTTGATCTTTGATGCAAAAAACCAACTGGAATTTGTTTATGAGAGTGGTCCCCAGTACAGATTTGTCCATCAGTGTCTGGACATACTACAACACTTCAAACTGTTCCCAAATTGGAGGTCTCCTTCAGCCAAACAGAAGCAAAACAACTAGAATACTTATTCCAGATTGGCCACTAATTAGCAATATAACCATGAGTTTTTCACTTTACCTTTGTACCTCAGTTTCCTTGTCAGTAAAATGTGGGAGTAGAGCTAGACTGTCTCTTAGGCTCCTTCTTTGCACCTATTATCTCACTTTTATTTTCACAATAATCCTATGAAAGTATTGTGTTCATAGTTTGGTGAAATAATGAACAGAGAGATTAGGTAATGTTCTCAAAAATGATTGTAAAGGTATAAATATTCAATTCTATGTCTTTGAATGGTCAGGGCAGCACACTTATTGTGCCTTGTTGCCTTTCATCTTTATTTTTTAATGTTCTGTATCTAATTACTAGCATTATGTCAGCTTGTAATTTTAGGTATCATTAACCCTTTGAGAATTTGTTAAGGAGCAACAATGTTTTTATTTAAATTGAAATATGTAGCAGAAGATGTCAACCAAGCTGCCAATCTTACGCCTGTCTTCTTCAAAAAGAGAGAGCTTCATATGGGGTAGGCCTTCTTAAACAGTAACTGAATGTGGGAGTTGTGAAAAATTTGGCAGCAGTTAAAGGTTTATGAACGCATTATGACCAAAAATTAATTCAAACTCAAATGCATAATGAATCCAAGGTATTTTCTGGCATAACTTGACCATGTTACATCATGCAACTTTCCTGCAACCTTGGTTCCGAATATAAAGCATGCATGCTTTGCACTGCACATGCCATCACACCACACAGCATCAACTAATGCTGTCAGAAACAGCTCAGCTCAGATTTGAGACTATTGCATGCTATGAATTGTAGTATTTTTACTATACATACAAAATTTTCTACTCTTATGAAGCATAATAGTTTAATTATGGAAAATAAAGACTTTTAATATTTTCCTACCATCATTCCTCAGCATATAAGCATCAGAATAGCATATCTAGATTAGATTATGTTAGAATGTTTGATTTGAAAATTTGCAATTCTCTCCTTTCACACAAACATAAGTGTTTAATTGTAGTGAGTAAACACAAAAACCCTTTAATAATATTTCTCCACCATCACCACTGTATGGTAAGTGTGAGCATCAATTAATTTTTAAAAAATTAAACACAAACAAATGTAATTTCATAAACCAAAGCTAGTATTTATTTGAGAAATTATTAGCAATATTTTTTTATATTTTAGGACAAATATTTTTTGTTTATGGATAAGTGGATAAATTTAGACAGAAGAGGTAAAAATACTGATGATAATATGGGAGAGTCTTCACTACTGAGTTGTAGTAAACCTAAATTGACAAGAAAAAGAAAATATGTCAGATCATTTTTGCAGTATGGATTTGCTTCTAATAATGATGACGCTGTGGAAAATCTTCTGGTTAATTTGCAATGAAGTTTCAACTGCAGAGATCATGAAACCTGCCAAACTAAAACAACATCTTAATACCAAGCATGCAGCAATAAACCAAAAGAATTTTTTGAATGACTTTTAAAATTATCAAATAAAGAAAAAAACAATGTTTTGAGAAATTTGTTACACTCAATGAAAAATATTAACTTGCATGTTTTGGAACTTCTTATTTAATTGCAAAAAGTACTCGATAAGAGAAGGTCTCATGTTACCTGCTGCTATTAAAATGTCAGAAGTAGTTCATGGGAAAAAGTATAGGGACGAAATTAATAAAATTCCCTTATCAAATGAGACTGTCTCCAAAAGAATTTCTGAAATTAGCAATGACCAATTCCAGCAGTTTATTACTAGACTTAAGGGCAGCTCAAAGTTTACAATTCAATTAGATGAAACAACTGATATTTTTAACATGGTACAGTTGTTACTTTATGAAAGATATGTATATGAAGGAAGCATACATAAGGAATTAATTTATTTCTCTTTGGAAGGGCATACAAGAGGAGAAGATATATCTTAAAGTCAATAAATTTTTCATAAATGAAAGTTTATGATGAAAAAAATGTGTTGGAGTCTGAAAAGATGGTGCTAGAGCAATAATGGGCAAAAGTTAAAGCTGGTGGCAAGAGAATATCACTTTTATTCAGTGAATGATTGATCAGGAGGTACTCATACCCACCCCCAATCAGAATTAAGTGTTGTGCTTCGTGATATTATCAAAATCATTAACTTCATTAAAAACCATGTCCTTAATAGCCTTTTTTCCCCCAAACCTTTGGAAAGACTGCAGAATAGAAAAGCTTATTCATACATACAGAGGTAAAACAACTCTCAAGAGGGCAAAGTATAAACAGATTATTGAAATTAAAAGATGAAGTTGTTATATTTTTGAACAGAAATCTGATTTTAATTTTTTTTCATAATGACATAGCTTTCAAAACTGTGTTATTTGTCAGATATTTTTGAAAGACTCAATGATTTAAACATGTTGCTTCAAGGAAAAAATTGTAACACATTTATGTTAAAAGATAAAATTGAAAGTTTTACTAAAAAAGTTAACATATGGAAGAATAGGGTGGAAAATGATTCTTTAGAAATGTTTACAGCTACAGATGATTTTATAATTGAAAATAACCTTCCCAAAGATTTAATTGTAAGAGTTATAATTGATCATCTGAAGTGCCTGAAGCCTTAGTTTCAGAAATACTTCCCTTCAAATTTTGATTCTAAAAAACTAAGTTGGGTATATAAACCATGCTCAATTGAAATTTAAAAAAATGGCAGTCATCTGCCATTAAAAATTCAAGAAGAATTTGTCGAGTTATAAAGTGACACAGGTCTAAAACTTGAGCTTCTTAAAAAATCGTTAAATGAATTTTGGCTTGGGATTAGGACAGAATTTCCAAAAATTTCTGAAATGGCCTTAAACATACGCCTGCCATTTTGTACTACATATTTATGCGAAGCAGCATTTTCAGCATTGAGGATTATAAAATCAAAATATCAATCAACTCTGAAAAACATTGAAGATACTCTACACACAGCACTATCAAATATTCCACCAAGATTTAATTTTTTATGTAGAAATAATCAAGCACATTTATCTCATTAGTATGCAAATTTGGTTTTTTCTTTTGTAAATGGTAAAATTATATATATAATATATATATATCAAAGAATTGTTTCAAAATTAATTTCTTTATGATTTATTATCATAAATGTTTGATTTATATATCCATTTTATATACCTATATGACTAAAGTCATGAAAAGTTTCTCCTATGAAAAGGGGTTGCAAGGGGGAAAAGTTTAAGAAAACCCAGGGTAGGGCATGTAAAAGTAAAGTATCAGGGGAAAAAAAAAATAAAGTTGAGAATCACTAACCTAGGGTTATTTGATGTAGAAGGAGAGAAAGTAATGGATTCTAGAAGCTATATGAAGCATATAAGATAGGAACTGGCAACTGACTGGATATTTGAGGTGAAAAAGAATGGGAAAGGTGGAAAGTTGAGGATGTTCCTAGCCTGCAAATCTGAATGACTGAAAGGATAGTGCTGCCCTTAACAGAAATAAAGAAGCTTAGAAATGGGGTTTTGTAATTGAATGCTGTTTTGTACAAGTTAGTGTTAAAATTCTTAAGGACTTTCTGGTTCAAAGAGTTGAATCAAGTCATGATGATATAGAATGGGAACTTGGGAGACATAATGAGCCTGAATGTGAACATCTGAGAATTCACTGTATTGAGAGGACTTTTGAGATGACAAGGTCACCAAGAGAAAGTATGTAGAGAGAAGATACATACTTATTGTATGTTCACAGCTAGAGAAGGGGACACAATGATGATCTAGCAAAGTAGACTAAGAAGGAATTGTCATCTCAGGAAGGAAGAAAACGGAGAGACAGGGAAATTACTAAATTTCACAAAGGTGAGTATTTAAAAGAAGATGGTTGTCAACTATTGATTGTATCAATTAATAATTTTCCTACTGTGTCCTAGGGGCTCAAGTCTAAAACTTTTCTCATTGGTGAGGGGAATAATAACTTGAAGCTCCTTTTGCATGAGGGGCAGAGTTATTACCTTAAGGTATCTTTCATTTTTATTTCACACTTTAAGAAGCTATGATCATTTGAAAAGAGATTAGGCTGAAATTTACCTTTGGTCTAGCCATCCAAAATGATATACTAAGAATAGTGAGGTTAAAAAGACCTTTTAACCTCTTGAGAATGAACTCTTTTCAAGCATTTTAGAGCTATCATTTGTATATACTCAAAATGACTGATAATCACAAATCAATGTTATATATGCATTAAAGTAGGTCTTTGAAGAAACATGACTTAGCAATACTCCATTGACCTAATGGTAGCTAACTGAATGTATTTAAAAATAATTCAGATAGAAACATTTGTCCAAAAACATTTATAATTTAAACTTTGACTAAAGCAAATTTTCCTGCACCATATTTTATTCATATTGGGTTTTACTGCATGTAACATGATATAAATATGTTTAATTCTTATGGGACCTGTGTTAGATCCAGTTTTCAGAGTAGAGAAAAAGTCTCATACTTGATCTGTATGGGTGTGGGTGTATGTATGTGTTTGTATGTGTGTGTTTGATCATATTGTACAAATTGAGTGAGTGGACATTATCACTCATAAAAGAAGCATTCAAAACTTTCTCTCCCCTGCTGGTCCCAAAGCCTCCAAAATGAATGATCAGAACCAGCCCCCTCTCCTGGGCCAATGGCAGAGAAACAGGGACCATCCTTTCCCTTCACCTCAATCCAACAATAGGTGGCATGAAGCGAGGGGGAGTCATTAGCTTTTCCCTTCCACTTCCAATCCTCATTATCTTATTGTCCAGTTCCTAGCAGGAGTGGGACATCTACTTCCATCTGGAAACTGTCTCCCTAGATCCCTACTTGCTGGAGATACTCAGGAGCCCCTCTCTATGCTAACCTTAATCTTATTCTCTTGATGAGAGACCAACCATCTGCCTTGCCATCTACTCTGTTACTTACCTTGCTAAAGCACTGACTGGCCTCTTTCCTATCTGCCATGAAACAATATAAATATGAACCATTTTTTATATGTTGTCACCCTCAATTAAAATGTGAGCTCCCTGAGAGCAGAAACTATTCTGATTTTTTTATTCACGCCCCAAGGGTTTATGTAGTGTTCAGCATATAGTAAGCATTTAGTAAAAAGCTTTTCCATTCCCATTCTACTTGTCTGGACCTGTTCTGTTCTACATTTTACCAATAACTTAGATAATTATGTGGATGACATGGTTGTCAAATTTACTGAAACTATAGGGCTAGGAGGGATAGCTAACACATTGGATCAGAGAAGATCTAAAAAGTTCTGAGCAGGCTATAAAAATGATCTGAATTTTGGTAGACAAAGTTTAAATGTAAATTTCTACATGGGTTCAAATAATTATTCTTACTGTTATAAAATGTGTTGTAGATGATGTAGATGATGTTGTAGAAGACAGTTCATGTGTGATTTTGTATAGACTGTGAAGTCAAAATGAGTCAGCAGTAGCACATGGAAGTTAAAAAAATCATTTTGTCCTTTATTGAATTATAAAGGCATATTGTCTAGAACGAAGTATGTGATAATCTCACTATTCTCAATCTTATTTGGGTCACATATGAAACATAGTGGTCAACTTGAGAAGCCATACTTTACTAAGGACATAAATTGACTAGAATAAGTCTGGGAGAGGCCAACCAGGATAGTGAGACTACTGGAGATCGTGCCATATGAAAAATCATTTGAAGGCATTGGGAATATTTTATCTTGAGAAAAGAAGACTTAGACTAAAGAGAGATGATAGCTACTTTCAAATATTTGAAGGCAGTTCATGAGGAATAGGAACAAAATTTGTTTTATTTGACCTTAGAAGCCAAAATAAGGAGCAGTAGGTGGGTCACATGGGTTTGAGGTAAGAGGAAATTGTATATATGTACATATATACATATAAACAGAACTATTTAAAAGTGGAATGGACTTCTATTCCCCTCACTAGAGACCCTCCAGCAAGGTCTAGACAACTATTTTGAAATTAGGTGCAATGTAATATTTTCATTTATTCTATGAATAAATGTTTTCAGCATCTGTTGTAAGCTCTAAAAATACATAAAATTTTAGCATATGTTTGGGAAATACCAAGCACCTTGATTGAGGAAAGCTTCCAATGTTTTATTTTGTTCTACTGAGTCAACTGATTTTTTAAATTAATAAACAATAGACACCGTTGTCTTTTATTAAGATCTTTCCACACTTCTTTACCCATTGTATGACCTTAGATGTGGCTGTTAGAAGATTGGCTTTGGAAGCCTGCCTGCACCTACTCATGAGAGGGAGTAGGGCAGAGTGAATGCAGTGTATGACTTGGAGCCAGGAAGACCTGTGTCCAAATTGTCACCTCAGTCACCTACTAGATGTATGACTTTGGAGAAGGTGCCTGACCTTTCTGAGATTCAATTTCCTCCTGGAAAATTGACATAATAACAGCATCTTCCTTCTGGGGACAGTTTCAGTGATCAGATGAGATGGTGTGTTGAAAGTATTTTACAAACCTTCAAGTGCTATGCCATCTATAGCACCAGTTTTCATATAATCTCTAGAGAACCAATGAAAATCTCAAAATGTGTATGTTCAACATCATGTACACCATCACAGATTCTGAAGTGGAAACTACCTTAGATATTATCTAGGCCAGTGCCTTTGTTTCACAGATGAGGAGAGGGAGGGCTGGAGAAGGAACTTGCTCAAAGTCACAGAGTTGAATTGAAAGCAACATGGCATGGAGGATAGGGTGCTGGATGCAGAGTGAACAAGACTTGACTTTGAATTAAGCCTCAGACACTAGCTATGGAAGTTAACTTTTCTGAGTCTTAATTTTCCCCTCTGTAAAATGGGGAGATTGGACATAACCTCTAACGTTCCTTCTACTACTAAATTATCTAGCTCTTAGCATAAATGATCTGATGTGAAGTAAAAGTGCCATCATTTGAATCCAGGTCCTCTGATTTCAAATAGCACATATGTATTTTTTTCCAGTTGTACCCCAACTGCTGAATTATCATTGAGGATACCATTAATGTTACCATTTTTCACATAACAATTTTGTCACGCTAAGAAAACAGGCATGCCAGATGGTATTTACTGATTTCTTCTTGTTCACTTTTGGGTAAAGGCATTATCTGTGATTTTTTTCCATTCCTTTGGAATCTTTTTCTCTTTGAGGTATTTTGAAAATTAATACCAAGAGCTTTCTAATTCTGTTGCCTCTAGCATAGATTTCTTTTGTAGGTAACTTCTGAGGCCCAGTCACTCATTTCAATTTTATCTTAAGTACAACTCCCATGTATTCTAAGGCAAAACATGATATAATGAAAAGACTTCTCTGTACCCAGAGTCAAGAGGCCTGTGTTTTAATTCTCAATCTGATATTTGCTGTGTGACCATGGGCAAAGAACTTAATCTCTCTGCTCTTAAAGTGCCTTGTCTGCAGAATGGGGAAAATAATGCCTTAATAATAGCTGGAGTCTGCAAAGTATTTTAGACTTTGTCCGTAGCTTTTTGTACATTACATAATTTTGACCCTCGTACAGAATCCTGCCTGTGAAATATTTACAATACTCAAAGTATTATCTTCACTTTTCAGATGAAGGAATTTAGTCTCAAGAGACTAAGAGACTTCTCCAGCTGGGTCCCACAGTGGACAGGACACTGGATTTAGACTCAGGAAGATCTGAGTTCAGGTCTGCCTCAGATCTTTACTAGTAGTGTGACCTTTATCTTCCTTGATTATCCCAACTATAAAATGGGTATAATGATAGCAAACATAGGTTTGTTTAGGATCAAATGATATATTTGGAAAATCACTTAGCACAGTGCCTGGCACATGGTAGATGCTATATAAATGCTCATGTCCTTTTTTTCCTTTCCCTTACCCATGATTACATAGGAAATCAGGGTTAGAAATGAGATTCAAACCTGAGTTATTCTAACTCCGTGTATATCACTCTCTCCACTATGACATTCTGACTATCATGGATCATTTTAGGTGGTTCAAAAATTACTTAGTAAATCTTAATGCATTATGTAAATATGATCGATCAATCCATAAACATTTATTAAGCACCTACTGTGTGCCTGAAATTGTGCTAAGCTCTGGGGATACAAAAAGAGGAAAAAGATAGTTTCTGTCCAGCAGAAGTATTGGAGTCTACATGTTGTGATTCTGTTATTGTGACCCCTGAGACCACTGAGATCAGTAAACAAATGCTGGAATATCTGTTCTAAATTATACCTATGGTTGCCCTCCAGATGCTTTCATCTATAGATGCACTCAGGATGATTTAAGACTAAACTATTTAAGACTAAAACTATCATTTTCTCCTCAATAGCTTTTCAGAATTGAGAGTCCTTGGAGATCACTTAGTTCAATTTTTATGGACTATTACAAATGAGGAAATCATTTTGTGGTATTTGCCATTTTCTGCGTAGTAAATGTCTATATTGTAATTTAACAATTGGCTCTCATAAGCCAGTATGAGCCACACCACCATACCCTAGGTTGATCAAAGGATCAGTTCAACAAACATTTACTAAGTATTGACTCTTAAGTTAGACACTGTGCTAGTTGTTTGGGATACAAAGCAAAACCAGAATAGCACCTGATTTCAATATTCTTGCGTTCTACTGGAGGTATGGCAGTATTATCAGGAAGTTGTGGAGTTTATGATAAGGGAGAAGCATGTTCATCATAGGATCATAGATTTGGACTTGGAAGGGACTTTAGAGATAACCACTGCATCTTACAGAGAGAAAAAAATGAAGACTCAGGGAGGGAAAGTAACTAATTCATGTTCATATTAGTCATAAGTGACCAAAATTGGATTTGAACCCAGGTCCATTGGCTCTCAATTCCATGCTCATTCCATTGTGCCACTCAGAAAAAGAATTACCACAAATTAAATGGATATGAGGTAGCATTTCAACTTAGTTAATGAAATGTGAGCCCTAGAAGAAATCTTTAGAGAGAATCTGATAAAAACAAAAGAACAAAAAACCTCATTTTACAAGGGAGGAATGGAGACTCTCAAGAAAGGATGTGACTTGCTACAACCAGGTCACATAAGGTACTTCTGGCTGAGTTAGAATTTGAACTCAAGTCTCCTGGATTCTAGCCCAATGTTCATTCTCCTGCCACCATGCTGTCTCTTCTTGTAATAGCCCATAGACTATGGTGCCAGCTCTAAACCCTCTGATAGTATAATACTAAAAAAGATCCTTCCTACTATCTTTCTTTCTGGCATTAGTTCTATGTTTTCACTGCCAACAATTTGAAACTGGAATAATATAGCATTTCAAGCGAAATCATACCATTTTAATTTATGGTAATTCTTTATCTGAGTGGCACAATGGAATGAGCATGGAATCATTTTATTAACTAAGTTGAAATGCTACTTCATAGTTTGTACCAATGATATAATTTGGGGAAGAGGAATAATCACAAAAGAATATATAAATGTGGATATAGATTCTCAGTGTTTATGTATTTAACTTTTGAGACTTCAAACGTTGGGATGATTTTATTGGTAACCTCATTTTCACTTTCCCGTTAGAAACCTCCACATTAGTGACTGTGCATAGCAGGGATAAATAAAAAACAAACTAGAGATGAGATATGAGCAGGTTGGTAGAATGGCTGGTATCCTACCAGACGCTTCACTGGCCTTGTTCACCCTACAATGTACAGTGTTGTCCATTTTAATGCTTGTTGCTTGTTGCATATTTTATTGTTTACATTTGTGTTGCAATTGCTCCCAAAGCATACTTCAAGTCTTTTCGGTTCTATACCCAAGTTTGCAAAGTCAGGGATATGATTTAATGAGAAAATAAAGATGTTGGATAAACTTTGTGACAAGAGTTTCTGCAGCCACTGTTGACTGGGAGTTTTGGTATTAATGAATCGATGATTTGTTATGGTGGAAAGACTTAATTGTGGATGGTTGCAGGATCCTCACCCCCTATTACTCATAGATTCAGGGTATCAGCATTTGCTTTTTTAACTTTTGTCTGTTTCCTAGGAACATTACTCCCATAAAAGATGAGGATTGATTGTATGTGTGTGCGTGTGTGTGTGTGTGTGTGTGTATGTGTGTGTATTCTGAGTCTCAGACTGCCCAATGGCAAAATAGTGTAGCAATGACAACAATAGTTAACATTTAGTGTTTGATACCTTATACAGCATTATCTTCACAAGCATTTATTCTCATTTTAAACAAATTTAAACTCAGGCACGTATTCTTCAGCTATTATAGCTGTGATAGCTGGAACTTCCTCCAAGTGGGAAGACTACCTGGAGTCGGAAAGCCTGTCCTTGAAATCTCCTTCTAACCTTTCAGCATTGGACAAAACACAACCAACCTAAGTCTCACTTTCCTTCTCTAAACAATGAAGGATTGGTCTTGATTCTTTTAAGTCCCTTCTAACTCTAGAGCATATATATCGAAGATATGTAGCTAGAAGGGATTTTATAAATTATCAGACTCAGACCTCTAATTTTATAGATTTAGCTTATGTAAAAGAGCTCAAGTGACTTTCCCAAGGTCATAGAGGTCAAATAAATAAATTCAAAGTATTCTGACTCTACACAGTCTCACATGGAGAAATTTTCTATCTCAGCTACTATTCTTTGCTTGTGGCTTAGGAATATACATAAGCAGTCTTTTCTCTCCCCCATCCTTTTATGTTTATAACTGCAAGTCACCTAGAAAATACATATTTTGGGGGGGGAGGGGAGGGACTTTTTGTTTTAATTTAATTTAGTTTTTATTCTAAATTTAATGCATCCAGTAAATAGTATAGAAGAAAACATTTATACACGAAAAAATAAATAATATTTCTCTGTCATGTACAACTTGATTTTAAACAAATATGTAACGCATTCAACATACAACTGACAAAGCTATCCAACACTTCTGTGATTTTGGCTGACCTTCCTTCTTTCCTTTTCTGCGCATGTTACAACAGAAACATGCTTCAATGACACTCTTCTTTCTTTCACTTTTTAGTACCACTCACCACAGACTCCTTTTCTTCTTACTTCCCCTAACCTTTTCAAAACACTCCCTCTGGATTTGAACTCAGGTCATCCTAACTCCAGGGAAAATAGATGACAGGACTGGAATTAGAAAGATTCATCCTCGAGTTCAAATACAGTCTCAGACCCTTACTAGCTGTGTGACCCTGGGCAAGTCACTTCACCTTGTTTGCCTTAGTTCCTCATCTGTAAAATCAGCTAAAGAAGGAAGTGGCAAAGCACTCCAGCATCTTGGCCATAAAAGCCCCAGATGGGGTCCCGAAAAGTCAGACACGACTGAAAAACTGGACAACAAATCCTAACTTCAAACCCAGTGCTCTCTCCACTGCGCCCCCTACACGTCAAAGTCCCTGAGTTAGAAAGGATCTTAGAAAACCTAGTCTGCAATGCAAACATCAGTAGCAACAACAGCCACTACAAAAGTGAATGCTGAGTAATTATAACGATGAAGTTTTGCCCTGAGGAAGAGGTAAAAAAAATGCAGTCACATTTCCCCATTTTCATCCTCCCTTTAGGGAAGCCCAAATATGGTTGGCCTGTTGGTTAATTCTGCTGAACTGTTTTGTACCTACCCCCCTCTCTCTTATATCCTTTGTTACAATGGATGCCTCTCTGGGGAGAGGAGGTACATATCTGGAAATAAAATGAACATTTAAAATAAAGGAAGTCATGTCGCCCAATCTCTTCATTTTGCATATGAGAAAAACTCAG
The DNA here is from genome assembly GCA_028658325.1 of Potorous gilbertii. Lineage (NCBI taxonomy): Eukaryota > Metazoa > Chordata > Mammalia > Diprotodontia > Potoroidae > Potorous > Potorous gilbertii. Next base: position 459,436,747 of record CM053770.1, read on the forward strand.
TGACTTGCCCAAGGTCAAGCTGATTATTAAGTGGCAGATCAGGAATATCCACCTAAGACGTCTTTCTTCAAATTCAGGAAGCATACATTGCTTCTGATCAGCCCCACAATTGGTGAGAACTTAAAATTGCAACAAGTACCACCCATGCCAGCCTATTCATAATATGAAACAATGACCAGGGTATCCATCAAAGTCCTGGCATCAATTGTATTAATTTTGACGTATTAGTCTTATTCGGTATCCTTGCACCCTCCCCTTCTTCCAACCAGTTTATTTAATAGCTGGAACTTAATATCAATCTGTGTTCAACTTCGGGTTTAAATTAAAACAACAGTGCCGAGCCAGCTTTTTGGATTTGATTCAGTCGAGCTTCCAGTCATGTATTAATTTTGATTTAAAAAAACCGTTAAATCAAATCTCAAAAAGATGGCAATTTCAAAGTAGAAGCATAAGAATTTTTTGAATGTTCTTTATTTCAATAGGCCTACGCAAAAAGTGCTTCTAATCTCCAACGTGCCTGGGTATTTCCATGAATTTTCTTCTTCTTAGAATATGTATTGATTTCTTTGGAATAAAATTCTTTCAGCTTTTCTGCAAGTAATAAAGAAGATTCCATATTACATTTAATGAAGATTCTTTGGGGCCGAGAGAAAGGCCTTGTATAGCGGACGAGCTCTTGAACTGAGGTCTAGAAGGAATAGAATTTCTGTCCTTTGTAGATTCTCTCCTTTACAAAGCATTTTCTCAGTATTTTTCTAAAAAGGTTTTGTAGAAATTGAATAAAATAGCAATCTGCATTGCTGTACAATTTCTATAGTTCTCTAATAGATTGTTCCTGGGAAATTTCATAGAACATTTTGTTACTTATTTTGTGGCAGTGTTATTTTAATTCACTACTGTCATCTGAATGATAAGCAGTTAGGGCTGAAAATTTTCTGCTTTGCAATTCTCTGAATGTTAACAATTATACTAATTAGCAATTCACAACAAACAGGTCTCAGTCACAGAGAATCATTTCTGCCACATTCTGCCCAATTTTAACATTATGAGTAAAGCTCTAGCCAGTGTTGTTGTTTTTAAAATGCGCCTCCACGATCAGAGCTCCTCCCAGCTCCCATTCAGATCTACGGGAAAGCACAAAGCCATGAGATGCAAAACCAAAGAAAAAAATTATCATTTCTATTAAAACATATGCTTGTATCCCTGATTCACTCCCTACAATTATGTGCCAAGTGAGTCAGACCTCTTATCTTCCATTTTAATGCAGCAAATGCAGCCGTCTGCACGGTATTTAAAAAGAAAAAAAAACTGTCCAGGCAAAATCTGTTTTTCTGATACTCTCCAGCCACAAGTTACACATGGTAGCAGAAATGGAAGGGCAGGGGAATATAGTCATGGAGATCCATGACTGTAAATATAAATATCTGCAATCATCAGAAACCCAGAAGTACCAGCTTCTGTCATGTAAAGGTAATTGTGTGAGTGATAAAAATGTGATTTCTGGGCTTTTGGAGCCACAACTAGAATGGGGCAAATGAGACTTTGTTCACGGGTGCCAATATCATCAGTTCCTCACTTTTGTCTCCCATCTGCCATCTGTTGCCAAGGATGGTTGATTTCTATATGCCCCATTCTCTCCTCTGACATTACCACCATCCTATCACAGGTCTTCATCACCTCATGTTCTGACTGTTGCAATGTATTAGTTGGTCTACCTGCCTCAAGTCTCTCTCCATTCCAATCTGGTCTCCATGCAGCTGTTGTAGCTCAGCTGTGATCATGTCACCTCACCCCCTACTCAATAAAGTGATTCTCTGTGACCTATAGGATCAAATATAAAATCCTCTGCTGAGGCTCAAAGCCCTTCATAACCTAGACCCTGTTTTAGTCTTCCTTCACCTCAATCCCACAAGTTACTCTTTAATTCAGTAGCATTGACCTTCATGAATAAGATAACCCATTTCTTTACATTGGCTGAACATCACACCTGGAATGCTCTCTTTCCTAATCTCTGGCTGCTGGCTTCTGTGGATTCTTTCAAGTTCCAGTTAAAATTTCATCTTCCACAAAAAAAACTTTCCCAACTCTACTTAATTCTATTGCTTTCCCTCTGTTAATCATTTCCTAATTAGCCTGCTATCTCCCTTCTTAGATTATTAGCTCCTTATGGGCAGGGACTGCTTTTTTGTATCCCCTTGGCTTAGTGACATGCTTAACACATAGTAGGTGCTTAATAAATGTTTCTTGACTGACAGCATTGTAAGTGGGGAAATGTGTCATATGTCCCCTGAAAATCCACTTTCTATTTTTCCTTACCATTACATTTCACCTCACACTCTCCCAGGAGAACTGTAGCATAATTGTCCCCTAGAACTTTCTAGGGGATAAGTTGCATTCTTCCAACCTCACTGACCCACTGATAGGTTGATCTTACTTGATGCATCAATCCCTTTCTCCCATAGATTTGCTTTTATCTAGTGCTATCCCTCCCCCATCAAACTAAATTTGTACTAAATGCAATTTTGTTTAGTTATTACTCTTGGCTTGGGTCAGTTGTTGAGACTGGGGAGTTTGAAATGTTTTTTTCTTCTGTCAGTATAGGTAAAGTTCTAGCATCAGTCTAGTATTTAAATACTAGAGACAGAGAGATATGGAGGAAACGACACAGAAAGAGATGCAGACAGAGAGATATGAATACAAAGTATTGAGAGAAAGAAATACAAAGAAAGAGGAGAGAGATGGAGAGAGGAAGGGAGGAAGAGAGAGAGAAAGAGTGGGGAGGGGGAGAGAAAGAGAGGAGAAAAAGAGAGAGGAGAGAGAGTGAGAGAGAGAGAGAGAGAGAGAGAGAGAAAGCTGGGGGAGGAGGTGTTCAATGGCCAGCATGATGGGGACTAGTCATTTTCTCTGGACCTCTAAAACTCTAAACCTCAAAAAAAAAAAAGAATTGTAGAACAATTATAGCTGCATCCATTAAGTAAACAAACAAAAAAGATTACCAACAACATTAAATACTTAAAAATTAATAATTTCTAATCAGTAAAATAGTCACTTAGCACCTCTTTCCCACCATCTCTCGCAAGACTTCAGCAAAGACACACTGACTCATGGCCTTGTGCCTTGGATGGATCTTAGGATGCCCTTCTCTTGCCCCTTCAGCTGCAGAGTCTCTCTGGGAGTCCCCCACATCTGCCCCTGAATAGCCCTACGGGGAGACTGGAGGGGAGGGACAGAGTTAAAACCATACCTTCTGACTAAGACACTATCAAAATTTTAGGAATCCTGGAACATACTTTCTGCCCTGTCTTCACCCAAGCAAAAAGCAACAAATGTTGGTTTAGCTCAGCCAGAGAAAGAAAAGAGGAGAGAGAAAAAAGAGATTAGAATAGAAGCCTGGTTAGTGTGTTTGTGTTGGTCCGGAGGTAAATATGATATTCTATCAAACTTAAAAAAATTAATACTGATAACTGGAGAAATTATTCTTAAGTACTGAGAAACAATCTACCAATCTTCTTTAATGAAACAAAGATGGTCCTAATACTTGAACTAGGGAAGGACAAAACCAAGAGAATTATATACCAATGTTCTTAGTGAATATTGATTAAAAATTTTTAATAGAATCTTGGCAAAAAGATAATCATTTCTCAAAAAAATCATTCACATGGTCATCATGTTTCTTCCTTTCTTAGTGGTCAGAGGTGGAGTGGATAGAGGGAGAGAATTTGGAATTGAAAATAAAATAAAAAAGACAAAAATTTTTAAAAATTCATTATGATCAAGTTGACAGCAGGTGGATAGAGTGTAGAGTCTGGAGTCAAGAAGACCCAACATTCTAAGTTCAGATCCGGCCTCAGACACTTTGTGAACTCTGTGATCCCAGCTAAGCCATTTAATCTTGTTTGCCTCCACTTCCTCATCTATAATATGAGCTAAAGAAGGAAATGGCAAACCATTCCAGTCAGCGTCTTTGCCAAGAAAACCCCAAATGGGGTCACAAAGTCGGATACAACTGAAAAAGACAGAACCGAAGTGATCATGTTGAATGTATACCAGGGATGCAAGAATGGTTCAACATTTTGGAAACAATATAATTAGTCATATTAAAACAAAATCATTCAGAACCACATGAGTATTTCAACAGATGCAGAAAAAAGTTCTTGACAAAGTGCAATGCTCATTTGTGCTAAAAACTACAAAGCATAGGCAAACTTCTTTGATACAATTTTTTTAAAAAGTACCCAAGTAAAATTAAAAACTAGCATTACATATAATGGAAAAATTCCTAGAACTATTTCCAACAAATACAAGAGTCAAGTAAGAAAGTCCCCTTCTCCATCTGCTTTGAGATAGAGTTAGAAGTTCTAAAAATAGAATAAAAAAAAACACAGAAATAAGAAATAAAGCTACTCAAAGAAGAGACAAAACTATTTGATGATGAAAATACTAGTTTACTTGGAAAATTTCATGGAATCAATAAAGCAGTCTTCAGTTCATATCTGAGTATTCCCTAAATGATAATTTGAGAGTGTGGTATAGTAGATAGAACAGTACACTAGGTTTGAACTTAGAAATTCTAGGTTCGAATACTGTTTTTGGTACTTAATAGTTACTTTACCTTAAGAAAATTTCTTACCTTCTTTTTGTGTTGGTTTCCTCATTCTGGGAATGAAGTGATAGTGCTTGATTACGAGTTCACAAAGTATGATCTAAAGACCCTGGTGAATTCTCAACATCCTTTCAGGGAACCACAAGTCAAACCTATCGTAATAATACTAAAATGGACAAATTTCTGATATGGTAAATATTGATAGATATAACTCATATAAATAAAGCTCTTTGAATTGTTCTCAGTTTTTCAGAGTACACACTGAGACAACTGAGCAACAGATAGATAGATAGATAGACAGATAGATAAATAGATAGATAGACAGACATATACACACATTTTATGGTAGCAAAAAACTGGGAAAAAAGTAGATTCCCAGCAACAATGCAATAGTTAAATCAATTTTTATAAATTAATGTAATGAAATATCACTCCACAGTAAGAAATGCTAAATATTGTTTACATAGAAAAGCATGAAAAGACATATAAATTGGTGTATATCAAAGCAAAAAAAACTATAAATACTACAATAATATAAATGGAAATAACAACATCAAAATAATAAAAACTGAAACTTATGAAATTATAATGACTCAGTCTGCCCCCCCACCCCAAAAGAGATAGGGGACTATCACAGTAGCACACCTCACCCTTCTTTGTGGGGAAGGACTATGGGTGTGGAACACTACCTACATTGCTAATATTTTCAATATGTCCACTAGTTTTGCTAAAAAATTGTCTTATTCTTTTTTAACAAGATCTCTATTATTAGAGATTACTCCTTGGGAAGGAAAGGGGAGTAACAAATTTGAAAATGCATGTGATGTAAAATAAGTGATATCAATTAAATTTATTTTCTTAATATTATTAAAAAATAAAGATGTTCAAAACTCTAAGACCAGCTAATACAGTAATTTTGCACTTCTGGTGCTTTAGTGGAGTGGGAAAAAATAGCTAAGACCATGCAATGGATCTGGAGTGAAGAATCTGGCTTCAAATCCATAATTCTACTCTCTACTGCTTGTGCCACCATGTAAAAGTTACTTCCTCTCTCTGGCCCATGGTTTTCTCATCTTCAACATATAGGGGCATAGATTAAGTTACTTCCCAAAGTTCTGTTAATTTCTCCATCTTTCAATCCCTTGATCTAGCTGCCTTCCCCAACCCAGGAATATCTTCCCATTCATAGGGCTAAGATTCAGAATATATGCGCATACAAATCCATCTCCAGAATTTACCAATTGCTTGACCATGTACAAGTCCTCAAATCCTTGGATTGAAGAATTAGAAGAGACCTTAGTGAGCCATTTAGTACCAAATCTGAATGAGTACCCTCTGCAGTATATCTGATAAATGTCCCTCCTTCCTTTGCTTGAATGCCTCTAGTGAGGGAAAACCCATCTCCTCTTTAGTAGAATCATCATCTTTTTGTACTGTTCATTCATTTCAGTTGTGTCTAACTCTTTATGACCCCACTTGGGAGTTTCTTGGCAAAGATATTGGAGTGGTTGGCCATTTCTTTCTTCAGCTCATTTTTTTACAGATGATTAAACTGAGACAGAGTTAAGTGACTTGCCTAGGTTCTCACAGCTAGTAAGTGTCTGAGGCCAGATTTGAACTCAGGAAGATGAGGCAGGGCTGGCATTCTCTCCACTGTGCCACCTAACTGCTCCATTCACTTCAGTGGAAAGTGTCCTGAATTTGAAGTGAGAGGACTTTGAGCATGTCAGTTTATATATTTGTCAGTTTCTTTATCTATAAAATGAGAGTATTGGACTAGATGATCTCCAAGTTTTCTTCCAATTCTAAGTCTGTTATCTTATGGACATCCATTTCTTCCACCTGTTAAACAAAGATAATGATGCTACTTTCTCTCTCATGGAATTGGTGTGAGCGAAGTGCTCTGTCAACCTTCAACTGCTTTAGAGATGAGAGCTTTAATCATTAATCTATCCTTCACAGAATCAACCCCCTACAATAATTTAATAAAATTCACAAACCTTTTGAAATGTATTTCAAGTGTGACTGGCCTCTCTGTCCCAGAGTTGGACAAGCTGCATCTGCCTTTCAGAGTTCTGGAGTGCTTGGAAGGGTTTGTGGAGATCTCTTATTTACTGCTTTAGGCTCCATCCCCCACCAACTGTGCACCCTCCCCCCATGCTCTCCCTTTGTTAGAGGAGAGTGACTAGGACCCAAGTTCCATTTAACCACTTGACAGCACTTAGCTTTTACAAAGGCCTACACACTCACACACACACATACACGCACGCACACACATGCACACAGACATATATATGTATGTATATCTATCTCTATATAACATATGTGTGTATAGATACATGTGTATGTAGGTACACATACACACATGCACACATACATATATATGTGTAGATATATGTGCATATATATGCACTATAGATGTATCTATATCTATATATATGTTATATGTGTGTGTGTGTGTAGATACGTATGTATCTACACACACACATATGAATCTAAGACATAAAAGAAAAGAAAATTGCTAATTAAAAAGAAGAATCATTTTTCCCCAGTGTCTCCGAAGCATACTCTCCCCTACACCACCTTCATCTCTGAGGAAAATAGGTTTCTTCTCAGCTCAATTCCTCTATAACTTTGTTCCCATCAGTTCCCATCCAAAAGAGGTCTGACTGCTGAATGAGTTCTTGTCTCAGGATCACTTGCCCTGGGTCATGAAGGTTATTTCTGAAGGTCCCTTGCTCCTTGGGGTATCCATGCTGGGCTGGCTACAAAACTAGACTTTGATTTTTTTTTTCTAAGACTTCTGGATTCCTGGATGCTGGTTCTCTCAGGCTTTTAAAACTCATAAGGTTGGGAGCTCCCAAATAAATCCCATTCACCTAACACCAAAGAACAAACATCAAGACACAAGCTCCAATTTTGTGTTTCTCACAAGGCCACTTCTCAGCCATTGAAGGGAGAAGACCCAAATCCTCTCCCGTTACAAAATCATTTCTTAGAGGATACTGTGAACTAAGGAATTCAACTGATGCACCGAGTGTGCAGTCATAGAGAAAACTGGGCCTTTACAGCTTCTCCCAATGCTTAGCTGAGGGGAATCAGCTATAAAATGCAGCAATGCATGCTCCAGATAACTGTTCTTCCTCATCATGACTCTAAATCTGAGGCCCCCTGCATATTCATCAGACCCTTATTACCTAAGATTACATTTCATAAAACCCTACATTGAAATTTCAAATTTCCTCATCATATGAGGTACCTCCTGACTAAGATTTATGGAACAGAGATTGTAAAAACCAGTCCACCCCATGGAGGTTATAGTATAAAAAAATAATAATTTTAAAAGTATAAAAAGTACAACGTACACAACATATTCTAGTTGAGCAAGACCCCACATGTGTTTTAATGGTCTGTTGGGAAACAATCATATAATGAGAGAGGTTGGCAGCTTCCCACTTCTCAAGTTTACTGGAAAACATTATTTAGTGTTGTTCTCATTTTCCCCCTATGATTACCCTAAATCAGGAATACCATTAATAAATAATAATGGTATGCCACCAAAGTAGTTCCCTACCTATGACTTCACCTCTCTAGTTAGTTTTTTTAAAGTAGGTTCTGGGCAGAAAGACACATGTAATATTCCATGTAGTTCCATTGAAATATAAATGTGTAACATTTTATTATGTCTAGACTGGTTGTTCAAACATAGAAAATTACACTTTAGAGTCTGAGTGACTCAGTGAATCAATGATGTTTACAAACACAAACACATTTGTAGTTGGCCCTAAGCAGGAAATATGTGTCATTTAAAAAGCTGTGAATGAAGAAGTCAAACCAGAAAGGTGAAATAAACCCAAAGAATGATCCTGTTATTCGGTTTTTTTCTCTTGGGTGAAAATCTTGAATTAGTTGTCTCATGATCATAAGATCACAGATTTAGACCTTAGCTGTCAATGAGTCCGATGCCCTACTGAAGTCCAGAGAGGTTAAGGAACTCGCCCAGGGTGTCACAGCTAAAGCGGAGACTTAAAATCAGGTCATTTAGGCCCCAAGGTCAACTCTTTCTCCTTTTTGTCAGATCTCAAAACTTTTTGGTCTCAGGATCCCTTTATACTCTTAAAAATTACTTAGAACCACCTTCTCAAAGAGGTTTTGTTTGCATGGGTTATATTTATTGATAGTTACCAAAGTAGAAATTAAAATGTTTTAGTATTATTATGGAAACAGTTTTGACCTTGTAGAATCCCTGAAAAGGTCTTTGAGAACTTCAGGTGTCCCTGGACCACACTTTGAGAATCACTGCTCTGTATCATGTTACCTAATCTTTTATCTCCATAGTGGGGGTCATGGAATTCCCTTAAACAATGCATGACAGCCAATTAGAGGATGGAAAGATAGATTGAATCTCACCCTCCCTACAGTCATAGTCCTTGTCTCCAGCGTAACTCCATCCCCCTTACTTTCATTTCTTATCCCTTAATATTTCTCTATTCTCCCCTTCAATTTAAGGGCTCAACCTCCCCACTTCTACCAGGCCATTGGCCCTTCAGGACTGTTATAACAACCACTCAGTGAGCACCCACAACAGAAGTTGTGCTAGTATCATTGGGACCCACCTCCCCCTTCCCCTCTCACCTCATACACACATCAGAGGTGAGGAAGCAGCAGTTTCCTGTCAGAGGGTGGTCTCTGCCCTGTGGAACCAGTAAGAGTTCATTCACTCTTTCCTCTATCTACCATAGTTTTGGTTGTATATGGCAGATTTTGTCAGTGCTCATTCAAAATTTGTTTTGTTTAGGAATGCAAAATCAAAAAAAGTTTGGACCCTACAGGTCAAGAGGAAATAAAAATAAAAGGGCTTTAGCAGAATCTTGCCCCTCATAGTAATAATAAGTGACATTTGCATAGTGCCTTAGAATGACATTTAATTCTTTCAAGAACACTGGGAGATAATAGTGGAAATAATTAGAGTTGGAAGGAACTTCCAGGGAGCATCTACTTTAACTTCCTCTTTCCAAGTAAAAGAAATCTCTTTCTGGATGTCTAAAATATTAAAATGATTTTCATAATAATATCAATATATTTAATTTCTACTGTGATAAATATCAATAAATAAAAACCCACATAAAAAAAGATCTTATGGCCATGGGGTTCCTCAATAATTTTCGAGAGTATAAAGGGATGAGACCAAAAAGGTTTGAGACCTATTGATAGAGAGGTAAAATGACTTACTATATATACAGATATGTACTATATAGAGAGATAGGCTCTCTGTAGCAGACTAGTTATTAAGTCAGATGTTCTGGCCACTGACTGCTATTGTTCTGTTTTTTGTTTCCTTTCCTACTCCACTATCATTTTTTGGATAAGTAGACTGGGACTTAAAGAGAGTAAGTGACTTTGTCAGTCACGTGGGAAATAAGCTGACTCGAACTCAAATCCACTGGCCTCAGATCTGATGTTTTTTCTACTAAACCACACACTGCCTGATGCTTAGACTGGGTTTACTTTTTGGATACGTATGTCTTCTTTCTCCTGCTAAGTTGTAAACTTTTTGGGGGCATGAAAATTGTCTTGATTTGCTTAAAACTTTCTCAATACTTTGGGTGTGGGGGTGGGGTGGGGGGAGTTGTTTGTTTTTATTTTTAAAGTTTTGAGGCAGTCAGGGTAAAATGACTTGCCCAGAATCACACAGCTAGAAAGTGTCTGAGGTCTCATTGGAACTCAGGTCCTCTGACTCCAAGGCCAGTGCTCTATCCATTGTGCCACCTAGCTGCTCCTTCTCTTAGTATTTTGCACACAATAAGCACTCCAGAAATGTATGTTGGTTAAATGAATCTACCCAGATTCTCTGTGAGCGTTACTAGACATTACTGTTCAGTCATTTTCAATTGTGTCTGATTCTTTGGGAAATAATTTGGAGGGTTTTGTTTTGTTTTTTTTTTTGGCAAAGATACTGGAGTAATTTGCATTTCTTTCTCTAGCTTGCTTTTCAGATAAAATAACAGAAAAACAGGGCTAGGAGACTTGCCCAGGGTCACACAGATAGCAAATGTCTGAAGTCATATTTGAACTCAGGAAGAGGAGGCTCTTCCTGACTCCAGGCCCAGCATTCTATGCACTATAGTGCCATCTAGCTGCCCCTTATTACTAGAGTAGGAGTAAATAGAACCTTTTTTTTTCAAGAGTATGTTCATGCTACATTGTCAAGTGCAGCTTCTAAGAATGTTTGCTTACTCCTGGGGAGTAGCCATCTCACAGGAAAATTGATTCCTTGTTGAAAATGACTTACCATCTGGAGCAACTGTTTACCTTGGCATTATCCAAACTCTTGAATAAAAGGGAAAAACTAGGAGACATGGGTGGGTCTTGCAAAGAGACAAATTTAGGCTCAGTGTCAGGAAAAATCTTTGCACCAATTAGAGCTGGTCAAAGGTAAGAGTGCTCTCACACATGTACAATATACATATATATTTATATAAATAATATTTGTAATATTATTTATACATATATGCAATAATTTGGTTTTATATCATATCTGAATGTACTGCTCTGGAAAGCCAGTCATTATTAATAAACAAATAAATAAAAGATGAAAAGGGAAGGGAATAAGCATTTATTTAATATGTACTGTTAGCCAGGTACTATGCTAAGCACTTTACAAATATCTCAGTTAATCTTTACAACAACCTGAGAGGTGGGTGTTTTATCATCCCCATTTTACAGGTGAGAAAAGTGAGGCAGAAAGAGATATTCAGAAAGTTTGGGTCATTTAACAACTCTACCAATAATGGATTCTTGTACCTATTTTTCTGCATCCTCGCCAGCATTTGTCATTTTTCAATTTCATAGATGTGAAGTGGTACCACAAAGTTTTTTAAATTGGCATTTCTCTAATTATTATTGGGCAGCTAGATGACACAGTGGATAGAGTGCTAAGCCTCCAGTCAAAAAGACTCATCTTCCTGAGTTCAAATCTGGTCTCAGGCCCTTGCTAGCTGTGTAACCCTAAGCAAGTCATTTAACTTGGTTTGCCTCAGTTCCTCATCTGTAAAATGATCTGGAGAAGGAAATACCAAACCACCCCAAAATCTTTGCAAGAAAACACCAAATAAGGTCATAAAGAGTCATACATAATTGAAAATGACTGAATAGCAAAAAACAAGAAAATTATTAGTGATTTTACCTTGGTCGACTTCTCTGAAAACTCAGCTTCTGTACCTGTTCATATCCTTTTACCATTTATCAATTAGGAGATGACTTATTTTTATAAATTTGGTTCAGTTCCATATACATTTTTAAGAAATGAGACTTTTATCAAAGAAACTTGCTATGAAAGTTTTGTTCTTAATTTTCCCTTTAGTTTCCTTCTTTCTAATTTTGGCTGCATTGGTTTTGTCTGTACAAACTTTTTAATTTCATGTAATAAAATTTTCCATCTCACTTCTTGTCATCTTCTCTGTATTTTACAAATTGTTCTTTTTACTAAATTCTAGGCTACATTATAAATGCTGAGTATACCACTTCTTTATCTCCATTACTGAATCGTTTCCCAACTCATACCTATACCTGAATTAAAATATCTGAGATGTAAAGACAAAGAATATTTTTAAAACATATTGTTAAAAATATGTGGGAAAGGAAGGGAATATGAATTTATAAAGTGCCTACTATGTGCCAGGGAACTGAGAAAGTGGAGGAACAGGAAAAAATTCAACTATTTCAGGGGATTCAGGCATGAAAAAAGACAGAGATGTAGAAGGATAGCTGGAGTAAATGACAGTAAAGTGGAACGTTGTTTTTTTTTTTTTTTCAGGATGGCAAAAGTCTGAGTATGTGTGTAGATAGCAGGGAAAGAGCATAAGAAAGGCCTGGCAACAAACTTCACAGTAAAAACACTAATACACCAACTGTACTAATGAACAGATTTGCTAATAGTCATTTGAGATCATAGGTTTATACTTGAGAAAGACTGTAGAGGTCTTAGAGCTCAACTCCCTCCTTTTTACAGATGAGGAAACTGAGATCCAGAAAAGATTAAAGTGACTGGACCAAGGCCACAAAGCTAGTAAGTGACTGGGCTAAGATTTTTGAACCTGGATAAGTCATTAAATCAAGTCTGATCTCCAACCATAATAAATCTCCCCTTTCTTTTTCAACCTATTACATGTGTTCCCTGGGGTTATTAAAACATTGCTAGTGAAAGAATTATAACAATATTCATAAATCAGGGTCAATTAAATAGTAAAAAATATTTGAAAAGTGAAAATAATAAATCACAGATAGTGCATTACAATTACAAATCATGTTATCTACACTATCTCATTTGTCGCTCATGGCAACCCTTTCAGAGAGATAGTGCAAAGCATCCTATCCCTGTTTAACAGATTAACAGATTGAGGCTTAGAGACATGAAATGACTTGATATTGCTTATTCATAACTGGGATTCATCATCAGGTCTCCTAGATGAAAGGTCAGTACACTTTCTACTTAGCTCCACTTCATTCCGCAGGACTGTGATGTTTCTCAAGACCAGCAAATATGTTCTCTGAACTATAATCCAACCTGTTACCAGTGTCAATCTTACTTTTACTTGGGAGGAAAAAAAAAGAAATATGTTTGCTACATATTCCCAAGGTATGGTCCCAGTTCAATAATTCAGTTACGAATGAAAGGGGAGAGTGCCTGCCTACTCTACATTAATTATACTTTCACTCAATTTTAAAATAGAAGGGTTATATAGGCTCTTCTCCTTAATTCAATATTTTTTTCCCTGAGAGGTCACTAGGAGCTTCATCTTTTCTCCAGTAGTTTTGAGGGAAAATGTGTTTTAATAAGTAAAATTATTTCTCAAGAGTTTGAGGACTTGACACTGATAGACCAGCGCTAAGGATGCTCACCACTGCCAGAGTCTTTTGCATTAGCTCATATCCTCAGGAGTTTTGGACTGTCAATGCTGAAGGGTTTGAAAATGGGAAATATATAACTCAAGTTTGCCCATTAAAATATCGTTGGAGAAAAAAACGTACAGAAGTTGCAGCCAGCATGACATGCCGATGTGACACTGGGGAAATGCTGTGAATTTCAGGGATTGTCTGTGAACAGAATCATGTGATATGACAAGTTCAGGCAATACTGATTTTTGGGTGAACAGCTGATCTAAAAGGAAGAGGAGACTTCATGAAGGAGCACTGGTGCATAAACCGCTGTTGCCCTGGACCCAATGATATTTGTACTTTGATGCCAAGAGTCAAATTTTATCGGAAATGGAATGCTTACTGGCATCCTGTGCAAAACAGACTATTCCCCAGAAATGACATTAAATAATTTTTGTGCTTTGACCAATGTGTGAAACCAAAGAAATTCTAAAATGATGGATGGCATACACGTTTCTCCATCCAATTTTTACCCATTGAATCCACAATTTTTGCTTTTTTTTGGTATTCTCTCCAGTAATGATAATTCATACCTTAAGCCCCAAAGTAGAGTTATCTGTACCCTCCATAGAAGATACTGCTACTATTTAATGGGATGAAACTGGGTGGAGAGTTAGCTCTTTAAAAAAAACCAAAACATCAGAGTGAGAACTGAGGAAGTTCAGGTTTCTTATATCACTATTTAGGATAGCATTGTTTCCCTAATCTAGGTGTTCCAAGAGCTTAAACTCCATTGAATTGAGTTCATTCAACCTCAGGTCAACCTCAAGACGTTGAGTTCATTCAACCAGAGGAAACAAAACCAAAACAAACTATGAATTTCCTATAGCTACCAGGTCCAAATTGATCCTATATCTAGTGGGCTTCAAGGCTCAGGAGAACAGTGAGCTCTGAGATATTTGGTAGATGTTGTATTATTTTATTTTGGATTCTGTGACTGGGTGGTTTTTGTATGTATGTCAATTCTGTACCAAGAGGAAAAACATTATGTAGAGTATATAATCATGATTGGCTGCTTCTCTATAGTTTTATCTATCTGTCTGTCTATGTGTCTGTTTATTTCTGTAGTGTCAAATCCTGAGATCAAGTGCCTAGATATCATACAAATATAATAAGTACAAAAGGGAAGATGGCTTTTCCAAGATGGTTTGGAAGCTCAATGCTAACACTTGAAAAAATCTACAAAACCCTGGAAGGTGAGTCAATGAGTTAACACTACTCCATGTTGCATGGTGCAACTAGAGAACTGAACATGGACACAGAGAGCACAGTACAACTTGGGATTTCTTCCTATTTGGACTGTCACACAGCACCAGTGTAAACCCTTCAGTTAAATAGGATCAAGGGACAGAGTATTAACACTATCTGGTGGTAAAAGTTATCTATAAAATGGGAATTAAAATGTCTCTTCATGGGGTTTTTACATCAAGTGATATATAATATATGCAAAAGTACTTTTCAAAATATACACTAAAATAAATACAAAGGTTCATTAATCAATGAAACTAACTATTGCAATCTGGCTTTTGCCCTCATCATTCAACTGAAACTATGTTCTCCAAAGTGATGAATAATCCCTTAATTGCTAAATCTAGGGTACTTTTTCAGACTTTATTCTTCTCAACTCATTTATAATCTTTTATTATTGGACTTTTACAGTGCCAATATCAAGATATATAGACTGATTGATAGGTGAAAAATGGATTATAGAGGATGACAGAGAGAGAGAGAGAGAGAGAGAGAGAGAGAGAGAGAGATGATAATCACTTTGTATAACTCTGATTACCCTACTCTTTCCACCTTTGATTCTTTTTGTCTAAGGTTTAAAAAAACCTGATTCTGCTCAATCAATTCTTGGGTCTAGAATTTAACTTTGGAGTTTCAGGGGGTAGCTCCATGTAATCAGTTTTAAAAAGATACATAAATACTTTGTCCATGCTGTAGTAAAGGATGATGGCTGTTATTTTGACAGATACTCTACACAGATGATCAGCTGGGTTCATCATTGAACAGAAGGAAGAGAGCAAGCTGAATTGTTTTTGTTAAACTAAAAATTGCTGATAATGCTAAAACTGCCTCCAAGATTCTCCATGAAACAAAGGCATCATCTTTTAAACAATATACTCTTGATGTTTTATGGCTATGACCCATAGTCTCTGAAGAACTGAAATTTCAGATGACACATAAGATATTGGAAAGGAACATGGCGGACCAGAGCAGACAGTTAAGTAGCACATGTCAAATGAGGGAATGCTTGGGAGAAATGGTGTGAAGGATGGTATCAGAGAGATGTACAGAGAAAGAAAAATTGGTAGAGTAAGTTGCAAGAGTGAGGAATAAGCAGTACCAGTATGTTATGTACCAGTAGCAGCCATACAATTTCACACAAGTTCAGGTAAGGTATATAGCAAATAGGCTGCACACCCTGAGGCAGATTTATGTGACTAAACAGATGAGAATCACACGGGATGGGCAGGAAGTGTTGCAAATTCTTTTGATGCAGAGGAGTATTAGAACACAGATTAAAATTTCACTGAATTTCACTGAAAAAGATATTTGAAATTATCTCAGTAATATTTGAGATTTTTTTCTTTAATAGACCTGTGATTTCATTGGCATAATGAGTTCTAGATGTGGATAATCTCTCTGCCAAGGCAGATGGGCACCTGCCCTACAATGTATAGATTTAAAGAGTTGACTGACTGAACTACGGAGTTCAAGGACTTGTCCTGGGTCATAGTACAGGTGCTAAGCAACAATGGGTAGAGTGCTGGACCTGGAGTCAGGATGACCTGAGTTCAAATCTATTACCAAACACATATTAGCCATGACCTGGCAAGTTACTTGACCTCTATCTGCTTCAGTTTCCTCAACTGTAAATGGTGACAATGATATTACCTCACTTCAAAATGGTTGTTGTAAGGACCCAATGAGTGCTTAGCATGGCAACTGGCACATAGTAGGTGCTTAGTAAATACTTGTTTCATCCTCCCTTCCCTTGCCTTTCTTGACTGTTAGCTCAGCACTCTATCCACCAAATGGTGCTCTCTCTCTTGATGTTTTTAATACCTCATGACTAATGTTTTAAAATAATTGTCACGATTTAAGGAGAAAATTAGCCCCTTTTATGTGAATCATAATCTTCCTATTTGTTACGTCATAACTGATTCCTATAATATCATAAAAATGAGATTATGACTTTTGTTTGATAAATTAATAGGGAGAACAGTAACATCTTTATAGAAAATCCTATTTTCATATCCAGTAAGTATCCTGACTTTAAAGACCTAAGAACAAAAATCTAGCTGTGGAATAGAAATAGAGAAAGGGCACATTTATTCGCCAATTTAAAATAGAGTGGAATGTAAATTTATAATATTATTGCTTAGATTTCCATTCCTCATAAAGAGCTATAAAAGCTTCTCAGTAAACTCTTAATTGTCCTCTGCTGGATTAGCTTTACAGAACTTTTCAGAGGAAATCTTGCTCTCAATATTGTATTTACATAAGGAAGTAGAGTATATGACAGTGCCTTATGTTACTAGCCTTACAGCTAGTTAGTGTCTAATTCGAACTCAGGAAGAGGAGAATGCCTGAGTTTAAATTGAGCCTCACTTACTAGCTGTGTGACTGAACAAGTCACTGAACCCTGTTTGCTTTCCTTCTTCATCTGGAAAATGAACAGGAAAAGGAATGACAAACCACTCCAATATCTTTGCCAAGAGAACCCCAAATGAGGTCATAGAGAGCTGGACAGCAGCGAGAAAAGAACTCAACAACAAAATTTGACTCCAGACGAGGTACTCTAGCCACTTCTCCACCTAACTTTTTTAACAAAAAATAAACAAAAATAAACAAAAACAAAACCCTGGATACTCACTCAACTAATCAATCATTCAACACATATGTATTTAGCTACTACTATGTGCCAGTCCCTGTACTGTTTTGCATTTACAATGTATGCCCTACCTTGAAGAAATTGTTCTCTCCTCCTTAATTAGGAAAAAAGGAGTTCAGTAACACTGTTCAACGGCAAGTCCTATCGTCATCTGTCAACATAAACTTATCCAGCCAAGGCAAGCTTGGATTATGTTTGTAATTCTCCCAAGGAGTTATTGATAAACCTGGGTAGAGTATTTCCCCAAGGGGAGTAGGACATCCAGACACATCTTTATCCTCATACTGTATAATAGAACCTTACTGATTCTAAGAATGCCCCCCTTTCAGAACTCTGGAGCAATATGGGAACTTCTATGGTCTGGTAGGAGGGAACATTCCAACCATTGATGAAAGCGGGTTAAGAGAAAAGTTTGGACTCAGTACCCTGTTCCTACATGGCATTTACCTCAGTGCTGTTTGCCATTTCTTTAGGCATTTTGGCACTGTGAGGACTGGCCTATTGCATGGCTATAGCTGGCAGAATTGATTTCATGTTTGATCATGATTGACCCATTTATGTACCAAAAATAAAAATAAGCCAAAAAGACTTGGTCAGTTACATATAAGATTAGGTTAGAATATAAGGTTAATAAACTATTAATCCAGCAAACTTTATTTAATCTGGGTATGTAAGTTTAACAAACTTTCTAAATTACAATACCCCTGTGGTCCATAAGGAAGAGGTCACACTTCAAAGATCTGCTGATTGACTACTCCTAAAGTTCCCCCTCAGTCCCAGTGAATCTGCTATCTGCCTAGTAGAAAGTCAGATATAAGGACAGAGACCCAGGAGATCTGGGCTCTTGACCAGGATAAGCATCCCACTGTACACTTGAACCACCATCATATGCCCATTGGACTATAGGGTGAGGGAGCTACATGCTTGCATGCATGTAATAAACTGCCTGACTCAAGAATCTTAGAGTATTTTCTTTCATCATACCACCTCAACCAAGATCTCTTCAGATACACTTTCCAAATTTTCACCCTCTTGTGTCCAGAATCCCATGCTGCAAACTTACAATGAAGTATCCTAACAAAAAAAAAATAGCATAAATACCCCTTTACCTTTTGCTATATGTGACATTTATTAAATACCTGTTACATGCTATGCACTGTGATAAGCTCCAGGCATAGAAAGGCAAAATATAATACTCATTCTCAAGGAGCTCCTTTAAGAAAAGTTAGTCTAGTTTTGTCTACTCTGTTGACATTTTATACCAGCTCTGTAGATTATCTCTTAGGTGCTTCAGTGTCTTTATTGACTCACACTGGGCAGAAAGGGTAGTCTCAACTTGGATTTAAGGTGGACTATTGATACACTGGGGGATATTGACAAAGAAAAAGATTTCATATATACCAACACATTTGTAGTAACACTTCTTTTTTTGTAGTAAGAAATGGAAACTAAGTAGATGCCCATTGATTGGCTAAACAAATTGTTGTAAATAAATGTAGCAGTACTGTGCTGCAAAGAACAATGGATGTGATGACTAGAGAGAAGCATCAGAAGACTTATATGAACTACCACCAAAATGAAACAAGCAAAATGAGAGAAACTATATAGTCCATAAGAACAGCAAAACAATCTACTCCAAATGCTGGAAATTTTAATGACAAAGATCAATGCCCCCAAAAGAGATATGAAAAGACTTATCTCCTCCATTCTTCACAGAAGTGAGAGAAGAGTATGGAAAACTCCAAATGATGTCAGACATTTTGGATGTATTAGTTTCTCTTTCCCCTCTCCTTTTAATTCTTGTAATGTTACTGAGAGTTAAAGATTGCCACCACCCCCCCTCCATTAATAGGCCTTAGGTGGAGTCCATTAAGGGAAGCTTGATTAGGGGAGGCTTGTTTTATAGGAAGGCTCACACCTTTTGTTAATTAATGAGGCACTGGGTCAAGAGAGTGCCCTCTGGCTCTGAAAAGTGTATATATACTCTGAGGAGAGATTTTGCTTTGGGACTTACTCTTTGGAAGAAGGTTCATGTGCCTGATGACCCTGGTAAGGAGCCCTCCCCCACCACCCCCTTAACTTTGAAAACCCAGATGTTGGTGCTTCTCTCTCTGGTAACTATGTATATATATAATGGTCAGAGAGTTGGATCTGTCTGGTGATCTATGATGTATGTATTGCTTATGGTCAGACAGAAGCTCTGTCTGTTGGTCTTTATTTCTCTGCTAGTATTTTCTCTGTTTATATATGTGGTTAAAGAAGATTGTTGAACCCTCAAAAGTTGTTTTCCTTTTAGAAAAGCAGGTCTAAGAACCTGTGCTAGCAGACCATCCTGGATGTGTCAGGGTACTTGCTGTTATAATTCTTTATTACAAGAGATAGTTCTTTGGAAGGGGAGAAAGGAGAGGTATTTGGGGAAATATAAGTAATGTACAAATTAAATTAAAAAATACATGTTTTTTGTAACAGAAGAGTCATGGGCTACTTTGGAATGAGAACTGGAAGGAAGGAAATAGCCATAGAGGCTTTAGAACACTGAAAAGAAATGTTCGAAAAGTTATATATTTCTTTTTTAAGGACTTCTCACTATGTCAACTTAGAGCTTAAAAATGTTTTAGAAATAAGCCATTCTTGTTTTTCTCATTTTACAGAGAAGGAAACTTAGGACCAGAGGGAGAAATGACTCGTCCAGGTTGATATGGCCAGCAAATAGAAGAGCTAGCACTCAACTAGGAGATGTTTAACCCCCTAACCTCAGCACTCATTCCATTTCATCATACTCTTCCTCTGGTACCAACTATTGTTGTTGAGTTGTGTCAGTCATGTCTGACTCTTTGTGACCCACTCTGGGATTTTCATGGCAAAGATACTGGAGTGGATGGTCATTTCCCTCTCCAGCTCATTTTATAGGTGAGAAAACTAAGGCAAACAGGGTCAAGTGACTTGCCGAGGATTACAGAACTAGTAAGTGTCTGAGGCCAATTTGAACTCTTCAACTCTATCTACTGTGCCACCTAGCTGCCCAATAGGAACTATAGATGAGATCAAAGGATACTGATGCTTTATACTGCTTTGTTAAAGTGGTATCACATTTAAAGAAAACATAAAAGAATCTTTTTAGAATCAGCTAAACATTAGCAATTTTGCCAAATGGATGGTCATTGTTGATATTGTCCTTCATACTCAGAGGACCAAAATGACATCACAATGTCGGGTCAAGGTACAGTGTGTCCAACTGTGGCTGATCAGACCAGGGGCTAAAGAGATAAGGAAGGACATGATCATTCATATTACAAAGGGATAATTTCCTTTATTGAAGAAACCTCTAGGGCAAGTTTCTTTCAGAAAGCAGATCCTTTAAGTGAAATCAAATTCTATGAAAACTGGGCCAACCAAAAACCAAACAAGAGGAGAATGTGCCTTTTCATATCCTGTATTTGGAGCCATGGATAGTTATTATAATTTCATTTTGGGAACTTTAATGAGAAAACAGGATGTAGGTCTAGAGGTGGAAGTGACCTCTGAGGACATCTAGTCTAACTCACTCATTTTTCAAGTGAGGAAACTGAGGCCTAGGGAGATTAAGTCCCACAGATAGGAAGCCTGAGAGATGGGTTGATACCAAGTCATCTAAATGAAGACGGAGTACTCTCCATTATACTATGCTGATTCCCTTTTGATGTATAAACATATGCTTTACCCTTTCTTTTTTTTAGCTTAATACCTATTACAAACCATTTCCCCCTTTTGAATTTAGATTCGGTTACAACTATTTTGTTTTGTTCTGATGAGTTTGTTTTGGTACCAACAGTCTCTCCATGGGCTACTGAAAAATGATTAATTACCACAGGCCTTATTTGGATGGAAAGGGGGGTGTACCAGTGATCAATGGATGAAAATGGTAAGAGGTTTTAGAGAGGGGAGGATTTAATGGATCTTGGAAGGGGCTGTATTAAAAGCTTTTAGAAGAAAGCTCCCTGTTGCTGCTTTTTGTATTCTGTCTAGTAGTTTAATGAATGCTGCCATAAAGCATGTTTTATCTCAGTGCTCTGAGCCTGGGTTTGACTCTTTGCACACTCAGAAGATTTCTTAGTTGCCTTGGGATAAGATTTTATGAAGAAAAAAACTCACACGAAAATATTATTTTATGAGTCTTAATGTGAAGAAATTAGCTATAATAATAAGTATTAAATCCAAGGAAAGAGGCAGGTTGATTAAAAATATTCACCTTTTAAAGAATAGAATTTCAAAATACAATTCTGTGCCATTGGAATAACTATCATCAACACTTTGCCATTATTGTTAATTCTTTGTACTTTGACAAAGTTTTTTTTCTCTTTAGAGCACTTCATAATCATTAGAACCACCAATGCTGGCCTCCCATCTTAGAGAAAGAATTTATTCTTTCTTTTGAGAAGTACAACCCCCTCTCTGTGCCCTTGATCCCATTCCCACCCAACTCTTTTGGGAGTTCGTTCCTCAATCATTTTCTCTATATATAATTATACATATCTCATTTCCCAGTGAATATTTCCCTGCTGCCTACAAAGATGCCCATTTCCCCAGACTTTTTAAAAAAAATTATTGACTGTGTGTTCCCTGAAAGTTGTTGTTCAATGTCTTTCCTCCCTCTCAAGCAATTTGTGTGTGTGTGTGTGTGTGTGCGCGCACATGCACGTGCGTGTGCAGGGGCGAAGGATCTAAAATTCGTTACTTCCATTTCCTTATCTTTTATCAATTTCTCTGCCCCTGACTTCTGATCCCATCACTCCAGTGAAATATCCCTTTCCAAGGTTACCAACAATCTTTTAATTGCGAAATGCATTAATCTTTTCCTAGTCTTGATCCTTCTTGACCTGTCTGTAGTATTTGATACTTTTGTCCACACCCTTTACCTGAAATATTCCCTTCTTCCTTGAGGTTTTGTGAAATTAATCTCTCTAGATTCTCCTCATGACTATTATTCACTTATTTTCATTCTCTCTTGCACAATGGTGATGATGATGCCTACAAAGATGATGATTGATTGCAAAAATGTAATTCTAAGTACCTGTGCTATTAGAAGTTAAATCATGACATTAGAGGATCATTCCCATATGAACTCCTTTTTTAATCTACAAAATAAGGTGGAGAAGGAAATGGCAAACCGACTCCAGTATTTTTGCCAAGAAAACCCAAAATTGGGCCACAAAGAGTCAGACATGACTCAGACTAAACAACAACAAAAGTTCAACCAAAATCTTTGTTGAAATGATTTCTGAGTCTATGTATCTACCACACACCTCTCTACTAAGTTATAGGCTTTTGCTTCCAACTAATTGATGGATATTTGCACCCAGATGTTTGTTACTCCTCTAAAACTCACTACACTCCAAATCAGACTCATAATCTTTCCACCCGTACCCACCCTTCTTGTTCATTTCCCCATTTTTGCCAAGGAGACAATCATCCTTCCAGTTACCCAGGTTCTCAATATCAGATTCATCCTTGACTCTTCATTCTCTCACTTCATGTCCATTTGACAAACTGTATTGATCCCAACTTTATATGATTTCTCATCATCAAATTCTTCTTTTCTTTCACATTGTTATGATCCTAAAGTCCTTATTCTCTCTTAAATAAGCTACTGTGATACCCAAGCTATCATTCTCCTTGCTTCCAATCTCTTTCTCTTCTTCAATTCACTGTCCATATAGCTGACAGACTGATAGTCCTAAAGCATAGGACGGATCGTATCACTTCCTTGCTCAAGAAACTTCAGTGGATCCCTGATTGGCTTTAGGACAAAAATATAAATCCCGTTGCTTGACATTTAAAGTCATTCACATCTGGTCTCAAACTATGGTTTGAGAATGAATTCAAATTATTTGCCATCAATATTCTACATTCAAGACAAAACATCCTTTCCAAGTTTTCATTGACACCGTATTTTATCTAATCCCTTAGTATCTTTGCAGACTATCTTCAATGATTGGAATGTTTTCCCTTCTTACCTCTGCCTTTTGGGATCATTAGCTTACTGAGGTTCCTTGTCTCTATCTCATGGCTCCCCATCTTCTTTCATATCTCAGATAAAGTCCTTTCTTCTGCAAAAAGACTTTGCCAGTCCTCCTTTCCCTCAGAGATGATCTCCACTTTATCCTGTATATATCATGTTTGTACATAATTCTTTACATATTGTCTCCTCCATTAGACTTTGAGCTCCTTGAGAGCCTGGACTGATTATATTATCCTTTCTTTGTATCCCCAGTGCACCTAGATAAAAAATGCTTAATAAATGCTTGTCCTCTCACTGATTGACTGATTTAAGGCACAGCTCAACTGTTACTTCCTATAAAAGTCCTTCTCTAAGCTCCCCAGTTAATAATGTTCCTTGAAATAATTTTGTGTTTAAAAATTATGTAACTGAGTTCCATGCCGTTCTAACCCAATAAGATGGAAACTCCTTGAGCATAGGGAGTAATTTGTTTTCTTATTGATATCCCTAGTGCCTAGCACAGTGCCTGGTACATAGCACATATTAAAAATGTGTGTTGAATTTCAAATTGAATAGCATCATAGAAATTTGAGCTAAAATTAAATTTAGAAATCAACGTCCAATGCCATGCCATCATTTTACAAAACGCTGAAAGCAGACATTAGAAGTGGCCTGTCTAGCGTCACAAATGCAACAGAATCAGATTTTAAAATGTGATCCTTGAACTCTTGAACTGTAACTCCATGTTTCTTCTTCAGTTTAAAAAAATAGTTCAGGATCATTTGTTTTCATTCTGGAACTATGATTTCATTGACATATAGAGGTAAAAAGATTCCCTGTACCAAAGCATATCTCTACTTGCTCTGAAACTTAGTTTAGCAATGTTGACTAGGTCACTGAGAAATTAAATAACTTGATCACAGTAATATAGCCAACATGAGAGAGAGAGACAAGACTTGAACACAGATTTTCCTAACCTGAAGTCTGACTCTCTTTCCATTGTGTCATGACTACTTTAGAAAAGGATAAGTGCCCTTAAAAATAGAAAAATTTACAAAAATTTACATTGTCAGCTGGATTCTCTGCTGTCCATAATTGTAGCTAGCACTAATATAGCATTTCAAGGTTTATAGTGTTCTTTATTGACTCTAATTATTTAATTTGTCCTTTATAACAATTATTTTGAAATGGGTGCCAGATATTATTTTCTCCACTTTATAGGTGACGAAACTGAATAAAGGTTGTGATGTGCCCATAAGCATGTACTGTATCTAGTGTCAGAAGACAGATTTTCATCTCCAAAATCAGCTTGATAGAAATAGTGCTGACTCCAAAATCCAGCATTTTTACTCATCTACTGTGCCAACTCTTTATTAGTTCTCTCTCCATCTATTCTCTACTATTCCATTCATTAAAATAACACACAGTTTTACACACACACACACACACACACACATATTGAGTACATACTAAGAACAGCACACTAGTCCCATAGCAGGAATAGATGTGTCTTTTTGTTGAATATTCAACAAATATCCACAATAGAGTAGGACCATAGTTCTGAATAGGTCTAGAGTTAAGATTTAGGGCTTCTTGTGGTCATCACATTGCAATGTACATACTTTTCAAAAACAGTGTGAATACCAATCACTCTATATCTCATATGCAACAAATATTATTTTACTGGTATGGTTTCATATTTTGTTCTTGATTTCTGTTTTTTCCCTTCGATTCTTTCTTTTCCTCTCTAACCCACTTCACACACCCCTACTCTTTGTATGGATAACAAATCTGAAGTGAATGCTTTGGGAAAGACAATTTAGTAGCCATCTTTTGGGGAGCTCCAACAATAAACCAGTACTCTGGGAGAGTGAAAAGCAAGATAATTCTCATTTTGAGTGCCATTTCTCTGATGACAAATGCCTTCTCTCCTTTCTACCCCTCTCTTTAGGCTCACAAAGAATAACCCAGATGACCATTAGGAGGAGCAGGGTGGCTAAATTAATCTACCAAGAGAGCTTATAGAGCCAACATTTCCCAAGTAATTTTTAGTTAAGCACTCATTGCATTATTGCATATTTGAAATTTAAGGATCACCCGTTCCACTTCCCTTATTTTAAAAATGAGAAACTGAGACCCAGAGAATAAAATATCTTGCCCCAGGCCACAATAAAAGCTAGAAGCAGAGGCCAGAACCAGAGCCCAGGTCTTCCTGATCTCAAGCCAAATCACAATGCTCCCTCCCATGACTGTGGAGAGTGACTGCTGTCAGATTGGAAAAGCTAAATTACTATCCAAGAAAAAAAAAGAATGAAAGAAAATAAAAGAAAGAAAGTTTCTTCATTTTTCTTTTTCAGTATGTCCCTCCCTAAAGTCTTCCATCCTAGTGAGAGTTATAAAAAAGAACTCTAGTTAAAATCATATCAAGAAAATCTAAAACCACCCAGAGTTTGTGAGCTGGGAATTCATCACAGAGCTGAACTTCCCGAGAGCTCCATATTGTGACAGCAGCTGCTTTAAATTGGTCCTGTGAGCTTGGAAGCTGAATCCAAGTGCAAAAGTGGAGGGAGAGAATGGATGCTGCCGCCAATCATATCACTTCAGATCTAACCGCTGGAGAACCATCCAATGCCATTACTCTGAGGGAGGGTTACCCTCAAGCTTTAAATAAAGAACTTCATGGAAGTTTAGTTCAAATCTTACATTTTCTTGCATTTGAATTAGTTTTCCTTTCATTTCCAAAATTGTTCTCTTCTTATTTGTAAAGAAACTACAGTGGTGGTTCAGCTTGTTCCCCTCATTTCTAAGTTTACGCCATTGTCCACTACCATTTTTGTGCACAGTTGAGGCTGAATGATTTTTCTTTCCTGTGAATTATTTTCATAATAATCCTTTGCATCAATAGAACGCTTTGGCCATTACAAAGGGATTTAGCTACATTATGACATTTTGTCCTCACAGCAGCTTGATATGGTAGATAGTACAAATCTTATTATGCAAATATTAGAATAGGTGCTAGTGAAATGGGATGCTTTGAGAAGGGTTGAATTCTCCTTCCTTGGAGGTCTTCAAAGAGGGGCTAAGGTGATTCCTTCTTGGATTTGCTATAATGGAGATTCCTTCTGGTATTGGCTATACTAGGTGGCAGGTACAGATTTCTAACTATGCTTTCTATATTTAGATAAATGTTGTATTATTTACAAAAAAAAGTTGTATTGTATACATCCCATTTTGCACATGTGGAAACTGAGACAAGAGTACTTTTTTTGGTGATTCTGAAGAAACTTTAATTTTAGTCTTGACATAGCACCTCTCTGGGGTGTGACTATAAAGCTATATAAATAAAATATTCCAGTTTAAATGTAAATTTCTTGTAAATGTAAATTCTTGAAGGCAGGGAGATTTTCCATTTTGTTTCTGGATCTCCACTGCTTTGACTAGTGTCTTTTATATAGTAGATGCTTAACACATGCTTGATAGATTGGATTTCAGGTGATATTCTTTTTTAAACAAAACATACATGAATATTGTCTCTCAAAGCTCTGGTTCTTCACAACATTTTTGCAAATCATTTGAAATTACCTATAGAAGTTGGTAGATTTCACATTTTGTTCATTCATTTTTTTCATTTGTCTATTTCTATCTTTCTATCTCCATTTTGAGGCTATATCTTCTAGGCTGAAAATACTGTAGCTGCTCCTAGGCCTGATCCCACTATGAGTGGCATGGGAGTCCTGATCTGCTCTGTTTTCCAAGTGGACCTGTTCACAATCCCTCAGGCAGACCGGGTACTGGTTGTTGTCCTTTACTCATGAAGAGGACCAAAATGACATCACTGTGCTAGAGTCAGCTAGAGCCCGACTGGGTTGGAATGGTCTACCACAAGTCAGGTACAAATAGTTCATGTGAATATTGGGGTTGAATTCTCTAAATTTGTGCATCATGTGTTTCTTTTAAGTTATTTCAATGCTGCTTTGTTCATAGAACATAGCACTTTCTATGATGTGGGCACACCAGGCTGAGTGGTTCTGTGCCAGTGTCTCCCATGTCACAAATCAACTCCAAAGTTCTTAAGTGAGATCTTGAGAGAGTCTTTCCATCACTTCTTCTGAGATTCATCATATTAATGCTAAATTTAAAGCAGAGAGACACCCAAAAACTCTGTTGAAGATGAGAACTCCTGAGCTCAAGAGATCCATGGTCCGTGGAAGGAATTATACACATGCACTACTACATCTGATACATTAAAAAAAATTCTCAGTGGGTGTAAATCTTCCTATTTTGATGGTTTATTTCTTTCTTAAAAAAAAAATGCAACCAGATCTGATCACTAGATAGACAGATCAGTTTCTTGAAATAAGGAAGACCATCT
Source organism: Potorous gilbertii (assembly GCA_028658325.1). Classification (NCBI taxonomy): domain Eukaryota; kingdom Metazoa; phylum Chordata; class Mammalia; order Diprotodontia; family Potoroidae; genus Potorous; species Potorous gilbertii. The sequence goes on from CM053770.1 coordinate 459,464,534, forward strand.
AGGTATTCTCCTTTACACTTAACAATCTGGCCTATGCATAGTAGATGCTTAAGGAATATTTATTGTTTTGGGTCAGTAATAAGGTATGAATGTAAAGTAAGATGATGTGGTTGTAAAGAATCTCTGAAGGCTATTCCAAAAAAGGAATTTGAATGTTATAGCAGCAGCATTGGAATAAGTATCTAGACTCCAAGGTGACTACTTTGAATAACTCATTCAACTGTGGAAATGTCAACATATTTGATTTACCCCCAGTACTAATATCATTGCTATGTGGCCATACTTCATATACCATGCTATGCCATTGGAAATGCATAAGAAAGATTTAAAAGAGAAGATATTACTTGTTGAAGACAAGTAATGAACAGTCATGTAGCTAATCGAGTGTGCACCTAGATCTTGGTTTGTTCTCAGAAATGTCACATTCCCAATGCACTGGAATAAATGGTAGATTTAGACTCAAAAGACTTGCATGCAATTATCAATCAATATAGGAGCTTTATCAAGCTCCGACTATTTGCCAGGCATTATTCTAAGCTTAGAAGATACTAAGGGGGAAAAATAATTATCCTTGTTTTCAAGGAATTTAAATTCCCATATTGGAAAGAACAATAGAGTGCAGTTAGTTGGCACAGTGGATAGAGCACTGGACTTGGTTGACTCTTCTCACAGAGTTCAAATTTGGCCTCAGACATTTAGTTATTAGTTGTATGATCCTGTGCTAGTTACTTAACCCTATTTACCTCATTTTACTCACCTGTAAAATTAGCTGAAGAACAAAATAGCAGATTATTCCAGTATCTTTGCCGAGAATCAGACATGAATGAAAAATGGTTAAACACCATACCATGGAAGAAGCATGTGAAACAGATATAAGACAGCCTCTGTGGGGGAGGCATAAATTCTTGGAGGATCGGGAAAAGCCTCCCACAAAAAGATGTACTTGAACTAACTTCTAAGGGCAACCATGGATTTCTGGAGATGAAGGTGATGAGAGAGAGCCCTCAAGGTATGGAGAATAAATCAGTACAAAAGCATAGAGATGGAATATAGAGTGATATGCAGCAAACAGCAAGATAGGTAGTATGGCTGGACCACAGAGACCATTAAGAAGAATGTTTAAGAAAACTAAAAAGATTGGAAAGGGCCAGGATTTGAAGAGTTTTAAATGCCAAGTAGTGAAATTCATGTTTGTTCTTAGAGCTAATAGTCATGTCATCATCTTGATGTCATGGTCCACTTCAAGCAGGAAGAACACAACCTGTGGGTAGCAGCTCTCCTCCTCCCCTTCCTCCTCCAGTGTTCCACCCACAAAAATTGCCATTTTTCTTCTGGGTTTACTGGATACATATCTTGCTCAAAGATCAAGCCTCAAACCCAATTCACTCTGGAGTTCACAGACTTGACAACAAGTCCCCACCCACCTAGCACACAGTGGATTTAAATGCTAAATAGTAATTGTTTCTCTTTACCCAAGAACCCTGAGGGTCTTCTCCTGCCAGTTTGATTTTTTTTTTTATTAAAGGGGCCATCCCTTGAACAACTTTTTAAAGAAGTCTATTCATTGATTGGCTGTATCTCACTCAAAGTGAGAATGCTTTAAGACCTTAGCCTGAAAGAGCCAGCGTCTCACATTGCATCCTGAGCCATCTCTAGCCATCTTGATGAATATCAGGCCACTGGACCTAGATGGTTCAGGAGAGGAAAGTGAGGTTGGTGATCTTGCACAGCCCTTTCTCACTCAAATCAAAGTTACCTGCAAGTCATGTCATCATCTTGATGTCATGGTCCTCTTCGAGAACGAAGGACAAACACAACACAACAACAATAAGGAGAGAGTAGAGTCTATTGAGGTGGGGGTGAGGAAAATCACTTTGTGTGTAGAATGGATTGGAGAGAGACTGGAGGCATGGAGATCTAATAGGAAGTTACCATTTGTGTAATCCTGGGTTCATTACTTAACCTTCTCTGGACCTTTAGTTTACTTATCTATAAAATAAAGTAGTGAATGATACCGGAGGACCTGTAAGAATCCTTGCATCTCTAAATAGATGTCCTCATGATGCCATGAATCTTCACATGAAATATTCAAGTAGAGCAAAGGCCAGATGACCTCCTGTTGGGGATGTTGTATTGACAATTTTCATCTTCTTATTTGTTGAATTCGATGGCCTCTTAGGTCCTATCCAACTCAGAGGTTCTGTGCTTGCAAGAGTGAAGTGTGACTTCAGAGTGAAATCATCTAGTTCAGTACTAAATACTAGACTATAAAAATCACAAGAATCTCTATTCTAAAACATATCAGTCCCTTCCGCCCCATCACCCCAGATTCTATTTTTCATCACTGTGCAAAGTCAATCTGGGGCATGGAACACAAGGGAGCTGACATCGATGGCGTGATGTGTTTCTCATTGTAAACACCCAGAAGACGTGGAGGAAGAACAATGAGAGGCAGGTGCACCGGTTGGAGATCATACAACTTCCCCAGATTGTAATCTCTGTGAATGGCATGTTTTCCGTAGGTGCTGAAAGGAAGTTTTGGCGATGGAAGACTGATCAATCATGCTCTGCTTGCTATTGTTTCGGAGACAATCAGAATGACACAGGAGACCTTGAACATCACCAGCATTGTGTAGCCAGGACAGCCAGTTGTTGAAATCAGGTCCCCAGCTGTCCCTGGCAGACCCAGCCAGATTTGGGAAGAAGAGATAATAACCCTTATATTCCTGTATGTGCCCTTGGCCTCTGGTTATTAGTTATGAGCAGGAGATGTTTATCTCTTAAATGAAGAATGATTTGTTCAGATGTAGTGCCTTTCACATGGGCTTTATAAGCAAAGATTAGGCTGAGCTTATGCCTGGCTCTGAATCTCTGCCAGAAATTTTTCTCATCTTCACTGTAAATGCATCTGTGTATGCTGCCATTTATTGATTGGAACTTCCACTCAATTCCATTGGACAAACATTTATTAATCCCCTACTACATGCAAAACCCAGTGCTACAGACAAGTACTTTTCCTTTCTATATCTCTGTGGGAATGCTAAAGAACTTTAAATTTGGGAAGGCATAGTATTTTACCCCTACCTCCTTTACTCTAGCACTTTAAAAATCTTTCTTCTTTCCTTTCTTCTTCTTCCTTCTTTCCTTCCTTCCTGCCTTCCTTTCTTTTTCTTTCTTTCTCTTTTCTTTCTTCTTTCTATCTTTCTTTTCTTATTCCTTCCTTCTTTTCTTTTTTCTTTCTTTCTTTCATTTTCTTTCCTTCATTCATTCCTTTCTCTCTCTTTTTTGTTTCTTCCTTCTTTTCTTTCTTTCTCTCTTCTTTTTCTTTCTGTCTAGCTTTCTTTCCTTTTTCCTTCCTTCTTTTTTTCTTCCTTCCTTTCCTTCTGTCTCTCTTTCTTCCCTTTCTCTCTTTCTTCCCTTTCTCTCTTTCTTCCCTTTCTCTCTTTCTCTCTTTCTTTCTTTCTTTCTTTCTTCCTTTCTTTCTTTCTTTCTTTCTTTCCTGAATCTCCCTATCTTACCCAGGCAAGAAGTACAGTGGCTACTCAGGTGTTTATCCCTCCTATTGATAGACCTGGAAGTATTGAACTGTTCCATTTAGTCCCTTCTTAGGCAACCTGGTGGACATCTGCTCCTGGGGACATATTGTATTGATGTCAGACTTATTGTAAACCCCCAATTAGCCTAGCTCATTGTATCTCAAAACTTTTGAGCAAAAGAGATCTGCCAACTTTACTACTCCAGCAGCAGGGATTATAGATATTTGCCACCATGCACAGGTAACATCATTTGAAATAAGTAGGAAGTAAGGATTATTGTGCTATATTGATTGCTTTTGAGACTGGCTCAATCAGCCAATCAACCAGCATTTATTAAGTACCTACTCTGTGCCAGGGATTATACTAGGCTCTGGGGATACAAAGAAAAAAACCTATAGAATTCCTGCCTTCAACTAGATTATATTCTTTTGAGAGAACCAATAACAATAAACATAAGTATATACTAAATGAATATAAAATACATAGGGTAATTTTTATGAAGGGTTGGTCGTGGGGATACTATCATCTGGAGGGATCCCAAAAGATGACATGTGGAAGGTGTCAGCTGAATAGAGCTTTACAGGAAACTAGAGAGCCTAAGAAAAGGAGGTGAGATGGGCTTATATTCCAGGCATCGACAATGTCAGTTCAAAGGCATAGAGTCCTGTGTAATGAATAGCAAGGCCAGTTTGTCTTGATCACAGAGTGCAAGAAAGGGAATTGCATATAATAAGGTTAAATAGGTAGGTCAGGGCCAGGTTGAAAAGGACATTACAAGCTAAACAGAGAATCTTATTTGATCTTTCAGCCAATAGGCATGAAGCAGTAGGAATAAGCTGAAGCTTACTGTCTTAAAAACCATCCTTGCATTGGTGTCTTTCAGGCCTTTTCTGAACATGCACATGCTTCCTTCCTCATATCAATCAGAGTATAAGGAGAACAGAAAGATTCAGAGCATAGAACTAGCTATGTTCACAAAAGCAATATTAAATCAGGTAACATTCAGTTTCCAATCTGAAAAGGAACAATTCAGTTTGCCTCCTTTTGAGGTATAGGAAGGAGAGACAGCATGGTATAGTGGATCAGGATGAGTTGTGTTCAGGTCTTTCCTCTGACACATAATGTTTGTGTGATGCCAGGCAAGACATTTAACTTCTCAGTTCCCTAAGCAAATTTCTAAGACTGTAAATTTCGAAGCAATTCCTTACTTGCATTGGTGTAAGATGTTCTCACTGGGAGCTTTTTATACCCATGAAATTTCAAATCTGGTATTAAAAAAAAAAGTAGATATACAAATAGTGGTTTAAATTCATTTCAATAAAACTTTACTAAATGCTTTCTGTATAAGCAAGGCAAGTTGTAGGTGGTAGGGATGCAAAGATAAAGAAAAATGAAACAGTCCCTTGCCTTAAAGGCAATATATTCCATGGAATAGATATAAATAAGTAAATATGAACTTAGTAATTGCAAAAGGGAAAGAGCACTAAAAGCTGGGGACATCAGGAGAATCCTCATGTAAGAGGCAATTGTTGAACTGTGCTTTGAAGAAGGTTGGAAATTGAAGAGATTGAGATGAGGACAGGATACATTCAGGACATGGAGACGACCAGTGCAAAGAAAGGTACAGTAAGGTCATGAAATGGAATATGATATATTGGGAACTGGGAGCAGGCCAGTTTGAGAAGGAAGTCACATGTAAGTTCAGTGTGTGTGTGTGTGTGTGTGTGTGTGTGTGTGTGTGTGTGTGTGACAGAGAGAGAGAGAGAGAGAGAGAGAGAGAGAGAGAGAGAGAGAGAGAGAGAAACGGGGGGAAGAGAAAGAGGGAGGGAAGGAGAAAAAAGGGAGAAGAAAGGGAGGGGAGGAAGAGGAAGAAAGGAAGGAGAGAGAGAAAGGGGGAAGGGAAGGAAGACAGAGAGAAGAATGAGAGAGAGAGGAAAAGGAAGGAGACAGAAGGAAGGAATGAGAGAGAGGGAAAGAGAGAGAGAATAAATAGTTGGATGGGCAGTGAATATTTTCAGAGGCTTTAAATTTCAGACTGAGAATTTTGTATTCCTACTGGAAATAGGCAACCACTGAAGAGGAGAACATCACTTCGAATCCTGTGTGGTTCATGGATTAGAAAGGTGAAAGACTGGTAGCAGAAAGATGTATTTGGAAGCTTTTGCCATAACCCAGGGTAAGAGGTGATCAAAGTCTGAACTATGAATTCCGAGACTGTTTGGGAAAACATTGGTTGAATTCAGTGAAAATAACAAGCTAAACAATTTCAAAATGTCTGATTATTTGAGGGAATTCTTTCTGTGTACACAGTCATTGTTTTATATTCAAGCACTATTAATTCATTCAAAGAAAAAAAGTAACATTTTTAAAGTAGCACGATGTATGCCAACTTAGAATCATTTTTCATTTGAAGGATGGTATTTTCTCACAAAAGTATTCCTTTACAAAGCTCCACCCCCCTCTCCATTTATAGGAACCAGAGTTATAACTAGGACCAGGCAATATGGACTTTTCTCCAGGATGGCATTATTTAGAGGACTCCAATAGCACTTACAGTCAGCCCTTCAGCAGTGTCAAAAAAATTGAATTAGCACCCAGTTAGCCAAAGTAACTAGTTAAAATGAAAAGCTATGAGATGGTATATCCAGGAGCCATATCCCTTCCACTCTCTATACCTTTGCACTGCCTGTCCCTCAGCACTGAAATTCACTGTCTCCTTTAAGACTCAAGTCTTAATATATATATGAAACTTTTCCTGACCTTCCCATAAACAAGTACCCTCCCCTGCCTCCATCATCTTGTACTTTTAAAATCTATTTTATATACCTATTTACCTTCATGCTGTTTTTCCCTAAATATCTAAATTCACTGAGGACAGGGACCGTCTCATATCTGTCTTTTTATACCTAGCACCTAGGACAGTTCCTAGATCATAGTATACAATAAATGTTTGCTGATTAAATGATTGATCTCAGATGAGATCTTTCCTGGCCCAGTAGTCATCCATTGCCCATCTTCCTATCCACATTGTCTCATAACTCCTTTGTGTTTAAGGATGCCACTTTCCCAGAAACACATTTTCTATGATTTGCTCCAAATGGAAAAATTGCTAATTATTATGCTGATAGGCACTATATAAATATAAATACATATATGTACACAAATATTGGAGGAAATTGAGGAAATTTTATATCTAAAATATTGACCATTCTTTAATGCTCTTGTTTTTAAAAACAAATAAATCTTCCTTTATCCTCTTACTAGGCTAAAAAAAAATGGTTGCCTTCCTCTCTTCCACACTCCCATCCCCTTTCTCTCTTCTTGAATGGCAATGTCATTAAAAAAAAAAAAACAACTTTCAAGTAGTTTTTCAAAAATCAACAGAATGGATTTTTTTAATGCCTCTTCATCAATAAAAAGGTCCATCACTGAAAATGTTCTGAGAAAGCATAAAATATTGTCAGCATTGGACCTGGAATGGCTAATGGCTTGACAGAAACCACAGACATTATATCATGGATACTTTATCCTTAGGATGAAAAGTTAATAAATGTGTGTTGAGTGAGTGTTCATCATCATGTGCTTCATTCAGTTCAGGCAAAAGGAAAAGGAACTGGAAACATTTGTATACACACATTAAAACACACACACATACACACACAATAGGGTCAAAGGTCAACAGGAAAAAAGCTATTTGGAAGCCCAGTCAAATTTACCTTATAAATTTTTAAATCATTCCTGATGCATTTCCATCTCTGATAGACGTATGGTATGAAGTGTAAGTCAATGTATACACTAATTGCAATAAGCAAAAGTGGTATTTAATGCACTGGCCGCTCTCCCTCGCAAAGTCCTGGAGCTCTAATTAGTGTTTGTAAGTGATGTGACAGCAGTTTATAGAGCACCAAAATAGCCCCTAATTTGTCAAGTGGCTCTGAAGCTTATGGCAGCTTTCTGATCATCTCCCTTGCCGCAGGACCTGAGAGTACCTTCAAAAAGCTTTCTCTCATTGATCTTGAGTCAGAAGCTGACTGAAAAGCAGACAGCTTTGCCAGAAAGAAGATAGATAGGTGCTGCCCCAGCATGAAAAATGCCGCCTGCTTAATGAAACGGGAACCTGCTTATAACTCATATGTGTAGGTGTACAAACATGGCCATACTAAGGGGCTTCCATGGGCAGGTGGGGCCCCAGGAATTAAGGAGTCTTGATTTTCTGTGTTTTATCATGCAGGTCCCTGACATACAGCAACCATTAATGGTAGGAATGCAGTGAGCAGGCTGCTTGTGAGTTCCGACATCATCTTTGTCCTTTGTTTGTGTTGGAAGTAGCTTTCTCAATGCAATGTTTGGCCACCCAGCACTTTGGAGAGTTCCAAAGGAGCCAATCAAGACGTACCATGTAAACTGTAAGACATGGTGCACTGATGAAGGGAGACGAGGGAAGAGAACACAGGAGCTTTGAACTTGTCAGAAGAAAGGAGACCCCAGAAAGTCAGGCCTGATCATGGTTGTTATGACAACCAGCATCTTGCCCCCACCCCTGATATACAGGAAAAAAAAGATGATGCTGTGGTCCCTAATCATATCCAAATTGAATGGTCAAAAAATGGTAAAGAAATGTCTGTTCCATTCACTTGTCTGATGTTATTCTGCTTGGTCCTCTGATGGAATAACAATGCACCGTCCCCAAATAATATGATGCAGATTTTGGCTTGAATAGTATGGCCTAGTGGAGAAGGGGCCCAATCTTAGGGTCATGAGTGTGAGTTCACTGTCTGTCTCTCCTTATAAGAGCTGTGTGACCTTGGGCAAATCACTGGACCTTTCATTATCCTATTAAACTCTTCCTTCCCATCCCCATATCTAATCAATTGAAAAGTTTCATTAAATCTACCTCCACAATACTTCCAATCCATTCAGCAATCAACAGACTTATTGAACACCTGCTATGTGTCAGGCATCATACTAAATACTACAGATACAAATACAAAACTTAAATAGTCTCTGCCCTCAAGGAGCTTATACTTAAATGACAGAGCCTATACCGATATCTATATCTGTGTCTATATCTTTATCTTTGTCTATATCTATGTCTATGTCTATATCTATATCTACATGTATATATCATCCTCCCTTCATACTTCCCCAACTCAAAATTCATAGGATTTTTTGATGAGTTCCCCAAAGGGCATCTTATGCCTCAAATTTTATGGTACCTTATGTATATTTATCCCCCAAAATATAATTCATGAGCTTCCACTGTTGAGCTTCCTCTTAACTGTCATACAATATTTGCAGTTTGCTCTAACAAGTCATGAATTAAAATGCATAGCAAGAATTGTAGTTAAAAAGTATTTCCCCCATATGTATATTCCCCATAATGCACATAGGACCCATGGAAATAGTGGGTACAAACTTGGAACAGTGGCAATAAAACACACATGTAGGGAACACACCTCTGGGACTGCAGTCTTTTGGTCTCTTCTCTTCATGGAGTCCTCAACTTGCTTTCCCAAATTGCAAAGTTTCTGTTGCACTGGTTGCTCAACCATACTTCCAGTTTTTCTATTTCTTCCTTGAAGTAAGTCTACTCTTTTCTCTCTTGATAGATATCAAACACTTTGAAATTATTTCCTGCCTCAAGTCCCTACCTCTCTGTGCTTATGCCTGATTGGAGAGTGTATGTATAAACTCACTGCTAGACTCACTTAAATAGATTAACTACCAAAACTGATAAACTCACAAACTGAACAATATGGTATATCCTTATAGGACAGTAATTTGGCCCTGAATGTCATACGAACTCCCCTCTCTGCCCTAATGCCTTCTAATGTATAGTTACAGGAACAAAAATTCACAGACTCATTTGAGCCTGGACTGACTCAGACTAATAAAGTGCTGCGAAATGAAGACAACTTGTACTAACTGACGGAAGCCTGGAGTCAGGAAAACCTGAGTTCAAATCTAACCTCAGACACTTATTGGCTATGTGTCCTTAAGTAAATCATACCCAGGATATATTTGCCTCAGCTTCTTCAGCTACATTATGGGGATAAGGATAGTTCCTACCACCACTTCTAGGTCTGTATTCCAAAGAGATCATAAAATAGGGAAAAGGGCCCACATGACCAAAAATATCTTTATAGTAACTCTTTCAATGGTGGCAAAGAATCAGAAATTGAGGAGATGCCCATCAATATATGGTATATGAATGTAATGGAATACTATTGTGCTATAAGAAATGACAAACAGCCAGACTTCAGAAAAACCTGCGAAGACTTATATAAACTGATGCGAAGTGAGCAGAATCAGGAGAACATTGTGCACAGTAATAGCCATATTTTATGATGACCAACTCTGATAGACTTAGGTTTTCTCAGCAATACAATGAACAAAGACAATTTCAAAAAACTCATGATAGAAAATGCTATTCACATCCAGAGAAAGGATTATAGAGTCTGAATGCAAATAAGGAATACTATTTTCTTTTTCTTTTTGTTGTTTTGTTCTTTCTCCTGGGTTTTCCCTTTTGTCCTGATTCTTCTTATACAACATGACTAATGTGGAAATACGTTTAATATGATTGTACATGTATAGCCTGTATCAGATTGCTTGCTGTATTTGGGAAGGGGGAGTATAGGGAGGGAGAAAAAAATTGGAAGTCAAAATCTTATAAAAGGAAATTTTGACAACTATCTATCTTTATATGTAATTTGAAAAAATAAAATACTATTAAGAGGGGGAGAAATAATGGTTTCTGCATCGCAGAGTTATTGTGAGAATTAAATCAGATAGTATTTGTAAAGTGCTTAGCATAGCATGGAAAGGGTGAGTGTTATTATATATATTATATATATATATATATATATATATATATATGCTATTGATATCAAAAGATCAAAACCTAATTATCTCCCTATATAAGTATACAGTGGATATGTACAAAATGAAAATAGAGGAGTTTGATAGTTTGCAGAGGGCAGTCACTAGCAGCTGAAATGATCAGGATGGACTTCATGAGCTGAGTCTTCCAATGGTTAGTACAAAGACACAGAAAAAGGTAGGCGAAATGTCAATGTGTGCATGTAAAGTATGAAAGCCAACATGGCTGATCCTAAGGGTACATGTAGGGAGTAATGTATAAAAGACTGTTAAAGCAGGACTGATTGTTAAGAAGTTTAAAATGCCAAATGGAGCTTTTTGTTTTTGATTCTAGAGATAATAGGGAATATTTTAATACATAGGGTGGAATCATGGACCTGTGCTTTAGAAATGTGGTTTTTTACTAGAAAATAGATTTGAATTTGGGAGAAACTTGAGTTAGGAAGCCCAGTAAGGAGGTTCTTGGAACAGTCTAGCAAAGAGGGAAATGAATGAGTATTCAAGGATAACATTGAAAATCATAAAGTTAGGTAACTGGAAGGATGATACTCTTGGTAGAAGAAAGGAATTTCAGAAGAGAGGTAATTCAAGAAAAAAATAATAAATTCTATTTTGGATCTATTGAGTACAGAATATCTATGGAGCATCAAGTTGGAAATTCCTAATGGGCATTAGTGATGTATGACTGACTAGAGCTCAAGAAAGAGACTAAGGTGGAGTAATTAGACATGGTGAGTCATCTACCTAAAGGTGACCATTGAATCTACCATTTTTTCTTTGTTGATACAACCACTAACTAATTTCATGTGCTCATCATCCCTTGCTTGCTTTATTACAATGGTTTTCTAATTGATCTCCTTACCTCAAGTCTCTCCAATCTCTAATCCATCCTCCACACTGTCACCAAAAAGAGTCCTACTCTTGAAGCCCAGTTCTGACAGTCTCGTTCCCCATACTGAATAAATTTCAGTGGCTCCCTACTTCCTTGGGCATCAGATACAAATTCCTTTGTCTGGCATTTCAAGCCCACAATTAGACTCCATCTTGACTTTCTGGGTTTGTGTATCATTCTCCCTTCACACACTGCATTCCAGTCAAACCAGCCTTCTTACCATCTCTGACAGGCAGATTCCTACTCCTATCTCTGTGTCCTTGCATCAATTGTCCCCTATGTCTGGATCTTCTTCCTCATTTTTACCTCTTAGAATTCCTAGGCTCCTTTAAAGTTCCTCCAACACAAGGCCTTTTTGTGTTTTCTTTATTTTATTTGTAATTTATGATATAAAACAAGCATTTCCATAACATAGTATATTAAAAAAAAAGATGAGACCTTTTCTGATTCCCACAGCAGCTTGTGTTCTCCCCAATCACTTAGTATTTTTTTTTTGCATAAAACTTTGTATATACCTATGGACATATTGTCCTTTCCAGCATAATATGATTTCCCTAAGGAAGACCAGTGTCTTTCATTTTTGACTGGCACAAAATAAGTTCTCAGATATATATTGATTGAAATTATAGCCAAGTTGGCAATCTGTGTTAGTAGGAGAATTCTCCCCATTTCTTTACTTGTCTATTACTGAGGTCACAATCCTCTCCCCTACTCACCATGAACAAATCAAAACAAAGAATTAAAACCAGAATCATGCTAATTCTTCTTTCATACTTCAGGATTGTAAACCTTTTAGCACAATGAAGAAGTAGCCAGTGATACCAGATCAGCAGTTGTGACGTTATAAAGGAGCTATTCTATACAGCACAGGAATTAGGGACTATAATCACTATTGCAAATTTTCTTTTGCCAATTTGGTTATTAACTTGAAACTCTTTATAATATGAACAAACATATACATGTGTATGCACATGTAAGCATACACACATATATATATATAACTATCTATATACATACATATAGAGTGAGGAGAAAGAAAAGAAGGAAGAAAAGAAAGAAAAGAGGGAGGGAGGAAGGAAAGAAATGAGGAATTGTAAACACCTCTTATGCGTCAGGCATTCGGCTAAGCAGTTCACAAATATCTCATTTGATACTCTGAACAACCCCAGGAGATAAGAGCAATTATCATCATCATTTTTAATTAAAGAAACTGAGGCAGACAGAGGTAGAATGATTTGCCTAAAATCATACAGCTAGTTAAATATCTCAGGCTGGGCTTGAACTCCAGTCTTCCGTATTCCAGGTCCAGTACCCTACGTGGTACATCAGAAGATTGATCTGTGGACTTATAGTGCAGAAGATATGAATTCAAATCCCAGTAACTAGCTTTGTAACTTCAGGTAAATCACTTATCTTCATTGAGCCTCAGTTTCCTTATCTGTAAAATTGAAATAATAACACCTAACTCACAAAGTTCCTGTTGGGATGAAATGAAATAATGTACGTACAACATTCTGCATTCTCTAAAGTATTTGCATTCTATAAAGTATTCTATAAATGCAATATATTAAATGGACACACATGTATATACAAATTATATATAGAAACTGTGTGTTTATGTACATATATGTGTATATATATATACACATATATATACACACATGAATACTTACTTTTTTGCACAGATAAATGCAATTAAGAGTGACAATCTAGAACTCAGAGATTTTGGTTCAAAACCTGCATTTGACATTTTTTAAGCCATCGAATTATGCAGATGGCATGATATCTCTTTGAATCTTAATTTTCTTATCCATAGAATGGGCTTAACAATGCATCTAATGCACATTTCACTGGATTATCATAAGGTCCAAGTGAAAAAATGAGTTACTAGGTTGTGAAAACTTTGAAACTGTATAAAAAATTCATTTGCTACTCTTTATATAACATGAATGTTTCTTACTTTAAAAAACTTCAGAGATGTGTGAAAGTATTCCTTTCACAAACACAGGTCACAACTCCTTGACTGGTGGCCATTGGGAGTGTCTGTGACAAAAAATTAATTATTCTACAGCCCACTAGTGAATAACCTCTCAAAATTTTGGTAGGCTGATAACCGACATAAAGTTGATTACCAAGCCAATACTTGGAAATCTTTCCAGCTGGGTAGTACCTGTCAGGGTTTGAATTTCACTGGCATAGGTTTCAGGAAGTCAGAATCACTTCCATACCCCAATCTGACTGGACTTGAATAAATACGCACGTATTCACGGGGTCTGGTAGGTGCTTAATTATGCTTAGTAAATGCTTGTTGATTGATTTATTGTTATAACATTTGTTATAAAGATAACATTAAAAATGGTTCCTGCCCTCAGGTAGATTATAATCTACTTGGGGAATTAGACAGGTAAATGGATACACAATTATTTGAGAAGGAAGAGGGAGCATTAATATAATGTATAAACTGATTCTTGAAGTCAGGGGTTGTAAGTAGCAGAAATGAAGAAAGGGGGCATTCCAGACATAAGGGCAAGTCGCATAGGCATAGAAACTTAAGATAAAATCACTGAGTTCAGGGAAGAAGAAGGTCACTTTGACTGGCATGCAAATTGCGTGAAAGAGAATAATGTAAAATACGTCTGGAAAGGTAGACTGAACTCACATTTCACCTCATATCATGAAAATTGGCTAAAATGACAAAAAATAAGAAGTGTTAGAATGGTGATGTGTAGAAAATAGCATTTATATAATACTTTTAGATTTGCAAAGCCCTTTGCCGTTCTTATCTCGTTTGAGCCTCCCAACAACTCTGGGAAATAGGTGATACTATCATCCCCATTTTATAGATGAGGAAGGTGAGGCTGAAAAGTTACTTGACTTGTTTAGGGTCATAACTATTGTGGTTTGTCCTTTGTTCTTGAAGAACACCAGTGACATCAAAAAGGTGATGTCTTGACTTACAAGTGAATTGGATTTAAGTGAGGCAGGGCTGTGCAAAGTTACCAAACTCACTTTATCCTCCAGAACCATCTATACCCAGTGGGAAGACATAGATCAAGAAGACTACAGACGATGGTTCCAGATACAGTAGGAGACCTTGGCCTTTTTAAGCTAAGGTCTTTCCCAGGTCTCAGTTTGTCTGAGGCAACACTCATTCAGGGATTAAAGCTAGGTGTGTGTGCGTGTGTTCATCCTTCATTGCTGAAGAAGACCATTCCATCAGAGAAATGATGACATGACTTGCACTTGACTTGTTTTGAGTGAGGGAGGACTGATAAAGTTAAATGACTTAACTTAGGTTAAGGGTCACACAGGTTCACATAGTTAATAAGTATCTGAGGTCACATTTGAACTCAGATCTTTCTGATTTCAGGGCCAGTACTCTACCCACTGAGCCACCTAATTGACCCTTAAAGCTAAGTAAGAAATGAGGCAAAAGATGGCCTCTTTTACATTCTCAAAAAAAGAAAAATCAATCTGAAACCCATGGGGTATCTGGCTAGAAGAGAAACACAGCTAATAAATATCTAAAGTAATATTTGAAATCAGGTCATCATGACTCCAGGTCCAGTACTCTATTCACTTATACTAATGAGGTAGTTACACTCATACATTTTTGGTGGAATTAATGGTCTTTTTCACTTTGTCCTCATCTCCCCCACTCATACAACTAGAGCCTTCCCACTAGGATTACCTTCAATTTCTAATGTATATATTATTAATAAAATATATATATTAATATATATTATTAATATAATATATAATATAATTGTATATATAATTAATATAATATATACAATTAATATAATTGTATATATAATTAAGTTGGTAAGTATAATTAATTATTCAATTTCTAATGTATATATTATGGATTATATAATGGATTTTTTAAATAATCTCTTCAAGTATAAAATGAACTCGAGGGTAAAGCTAAGTTTTTGCTTTTATAACCCCAGTGCCAGATACATTGTAAATATCTTATTATAAATGCTTGTTTAAGATTTACTGAATCAATTTAGAATTACTCTAGAAAAGTGTCTAAACCATCTATGATGTTTGCACATACCCATTAATATATTCTGGGCACATTTCCTGAGGAAGTCAGAGACAGAAACAAAGGTCCAAAAATACCAGAAATATTCTGAGCAGTTTTCTTTATGGCAGGAAAGTATTAAAAATAAGGTGGGTGTCAAAGACATCAAAAAAAAGGGAAAGGGACCTATTTGTACAAAAATATTCATAGTAGCTCTTTTCGTGGTGGCTAAGAATTGGAAATTGAAAGGATGTCCATCAATTGGGGAATGTCTAAACAAGCTGTGGTATATGATTATAATGGAATATTACTGTGCTATAAGAAATGAGAAGCAGGATGATTTCAGAAAAATCTGGACTTACATGAACTGATGCAAAGTGAAGTGACCAGATACAGGAGAACTTGTACACAGTAGCAGTAATATTGTACAATGAAGACCTGTGAATAACTTAGCTCTTCTCAGTAAGACAGTGATTCAAGACAATTCCAAAAAAACTAATGATAACTTATACTACCCACCTCCAGAGAAGAAACTGATATTGTGCAAGTATAGACTGAAATATGCTATTTTTCACTTTCTTCTTTCATTCTTTTAGTCAAGTCTTCTTGTAAAAAATGACTAATATGGAAATGTTTTACATGATTGCACATGTATAACCTATGTCTGCTTACCATCTCAGGGAGAGGAGAGGAGGAGGGGAGGGAGAAAGAGAGAGAATTTGAAACACAAAACTTTACTATTTTTCTGCTTAATAATATTTTTCCAATTACATTTAAAGATATTTTCAACATGCACTTTTATAAGATTTTGAGTTCTAAATTTTTTTCTACCTCCCCTCCCTTTCCCCTCCCCAAGATGTCAAGCAATCTAATATAGACTATACATGCACAATCATATTAAACATATTTCCACATGAGTCATGTTGTAAAAGAAGAATCCGAACAAAAGGGAAAACCCACAAGAAAGAAAAAAAATGGAGAAAATGATATGCTTTGATCTGCATCAGACTCCATAGTTCTTTTTCTGGAAGTTGATAGCATTTTCCTTTCTTATTAAACTGTCTTCGATCGCTGTATTGCTGAGAAGAGCTAACTATCAAAGTTGGTCATTGCAAAATGTTGCTGTTACTGTGTTACAATGTTCTTTTGTCTTGCTCCCTTCATTCAGTATCAGTTCATGTAAGTGTTTCCAGATGTTTCTGAAATCTTCCTGTTCATCGTTTCTTACACTACAATAAGATTCCATTACATTCATATACCACAACTTGGAACTCAAAACTTAAAAAAATATGAATGTTAAAAATTGTTTCACATGCAATTGGAGAAAAAATAAAATATAATGTAAAAAGTGGGGATGTATGGATTTGAGGAATGGTTAAAGAAAACCATGGTATATGAATATAATGGAATATTACTATATACAAAAATGATATGAAAAATTCAAAGAAACATTTGAAAACTTGTATTAATTGATGATGAATGAAATACTTTTGTCAAGAGATTAATATACATAATAACTGCAACAATGTAAATGCAAGGATCACTAAAAGAAAGCCAGACTCTAAGGAAATGAACAGTCAGTGAAGCTCTTAATGAAAAGATAATGAAACATATGCATATGGTATCCCCCGCCCCCCATTATAGAGGAACAGAGTACTATGACAGAGTATTATATGCCTTTTCATTTATAATTGCTGTGCATTTATACTTAATTATTTGTTTTTGTTTTTACAATCCAATATACATTTATTAAGCACTATATTTCAGGCACTGTACTAAGAGCTGGCAATACAGTTAACAAAGACAGTCCCTATCCTCAAAGAGCTTAAAATCTAAAGAAGGAAAAAAAACACAAAAAGAGGCAAGAAATGGGATGGAGGGGAAATGGGATGCCAGGGTACCCTGTTCAGGAACATGTTGTTTAGTAGAGTTGAAAGGAGGGAGAGCAACAAAAAGAAACTGGATTGAGTAGCGGAGAGAGTTCAGTTTCTGCCCTCTATAAAGGAATGCATTTGGAGGTATGTGATACTCCAGTAAGAAGAGAGAGAGAAAGAGAGAGAGAGACAGAGACAGAGAGAGAGAGAGAGAGAGAGAGCCAGAGAGAGAGACAGACAGAGACAGAGACAGAGACAGAGAGAGACAGAGAAACAGAGAGACAGAGAGAGAGCACGCGCAGCTAGGGAGGAAGGCTAAAATTTAGAGAAATGAGAGGGTAGAGAGACAAATCGTGAAATATCCCTGACCTAATCAGGTTGGCAGCTGGGGCACAGCTGAGGCACACCTGATTGAAAATCCAGAAAATACTTGGGGCCTCCCTAATCCACATTTGAAAGGTAAGGTTGATATATGACTATCACTGGGCTCCCTCTGATGAGGATTTGATGATCTAATGCTGTGGCTTGATGGCATCAATGAGTCTAATTAATCAATTAAAGAGAATTTATTAAGTGACTAGTATGTCTCAGACGCTGCTAAATAGTGAGAGATGACAAAGACAAATGCAAAACACTATGTCCTCAAGAAGTTCATATTCTAAGTGGGTAGACAGGTGATATGTGCATATGCAACTATATACAGAATATATACAATATAAATAAAAGACAGTTTTAGGAGAAGAAGACACTGGCAGATGTGGGATCATCTCTCTGTTTTATGTTTTGCTTGTTGTTTGTTATCAGAAAGTCATTCAGTATTATTGTGTACTTATATCATTTAAGGAATCTTTAATTATTTTAATGTATGGACAAATCCAAACCATGATTTATATATTTTTATTTATAATTTATTTATTTTTTAGTTCTCAACATTCACTTTCACAAGAATTTGAATTCAAAATTTTCTCCTCATCTCTCCCCAACACAGGACAGTATGCACCCCATCCATCCCAGACTGTCCTCCCTTCTCTTACCCACCCTTCTTCCATCATCCTTCCCCTCTTTTCTCCTATAGGGCAAAATAGATTTTTATACTCCATTGACTACTTATCTTATTTTCCAGTTTGAATGCTAAAACAGTTTTTAACATTCATTATTAAAGCTTTGAGTTCCATATTCTCTCCTTCCCTCCCTACCCACCTTCATTGAGAAAACATGCAATTCAATATAGGTCATATGTGTGTAACAATTCAGAGCACTTTCATAATAATGTTGTAAGAGACTAACCACGTTTCCCTCTATCCTATCCTGCCCTCCATTTGTTCCATTCTCTCCCTTGACCTGTCCTCCCACAATAGTGTTTGCTTCTAATTATCCCTTTCCCCAATTTATTGTCCCTTCTATTATCTTCCCTCTCCTGTCACCTTTCCCTTTGCCTTCCTTCAGGGTAAAATAGATTTCCATATTCAGTTGAGTTGTGTTATTCTTCCTTAAGCCAAATCCCATGAGAGTATGGCTCAATTATTTCATTTCATCTCCCCCTTCTTCCCCTCCATTGTAAAAGCTCTTTATTCCTTCTTTGTGAGATGATTTGCTACATTCTACCTCTCTCTTTCTCTTACATTCCATTCAACAGTAAATTTTATGTTTTTAGGTATTCTCCCTTCATATTCAGCTCACCCTGTGCCCTCTGTCAATATGTATAAACATATACATAATATATATACACATATATACACACATATACCAACATATATACATACCTAGCACACATATATAGTATAGACTTACATACCCATACATACCTACATATATGTATGCATGTATGTATTCACACATATATAAGTATATTCTGTCTAACTAACCTAATACTGAAAAAGATCTCATGAGCTACAAATAATATCTTTCCATGTAGGAATGTAAACAGTTCAACTTTAATGAGTTTCTCAAGACTTCTCTTTCCTGTTTACTTTTTCATGTTGATTATTGTGTCTGAAAGTCAAATTTTCTATTCAACTCTGGCCTTTTCAACAAGAATGCTTGAAAGTCCTCTATTTCATTTAAATTTCATTTTTCACCTAAAGTATTATACTTAGTTTTGATGGGTAGGTGATTCTTGGTTTTAATCCTATCTATTTGACCTCTGGAATATCATACTCCAAGCTCTTCGATCCCTTAGTGTAGAAGCTGCTAAATACTGTGTTATCCTGATTGTATTTCCACAATACTTGAATTGTTTATCTCTGACTGCTTATAATATTTTCTCCTTGACTTGGGAACTCTGGAATTTGACTACAATATTCCTAATAGTTTTCCTTTTGTGATCTCTTTGAGGAGGTGATCAGTGAATTCTTTCCATTTCTATTTTACTCTCTGGTTCTGGATTATCAGGGCATGTTTTCTTGATAATTTCTTGGAAGATGAGTTAGGGCTCTTTGTTTTATCATGGTTTTCATGTAGATCAATAACTTTTAAATTACCTCTCCTGGATCCATTTTCCTGGCAAGTTGTTTTTCCAATGAGATATTTTACTTTGTCTTCTATTTTTTCATTCTTTTAGTTTTGTTTCATAATTTCTTGATTTCTCATAAAGTGATTAGCTTCTATCTGTTACATTTTAATTTTTAAAGAACTATTTTCTTCAGTGAGTTTTTAAATCTCCTTTTCCATTTCTCTAATTCTGCTTTTTAAAGAATTCTTCTCCTCATTGGCTTTTTGGACTTCTTTTGCCATTTGGGATAGTTTATTTTTAAAGGTGTTATTTTCTTCAACATTTTTTGGGGGTCTCCTTTAGCAAGCTACTAACTTGTTTTTCATGATTTTCTTGCTTTGCTCTCATTTCTCTTCCCAATTTTTCTTCCACCTCTCTTATTTGATTTTCAAAATCATTTTTGAACTCTCCCATGGCCTGAGAGCATCACATATTTTTTTGGAGATTTTGGATGTAGAAGCCTTGACTTTCATGTCTTCCTCTGATGGTATGCTTTGTTTTTCCTCATCCAAAAGGATGGACGAATATAGCTTTTTACCAAGAAAATAACCTTCTATAATCTTATTTTTTCTTTTTCTTAATTTTTTATGTTTTGAACATTCATTTCCATAAAATTTTGAGTTCCAAATTTTCTCCCCATCTCTCCCCTCCCCCACCCCAAATGCCTTGAATTCTGATTGCCCCTTCCACCAATGTGCCCTCCCTTCTAACATCCCTTCCTTTCCTTATCCTCATCTTCTCTCGTTTCCTCTAGGGCAAGATAAATTTCTATATCCCATTACCTGTATTTCTTATTTCCCAGTTGTATATAAAAAAACTCCTAAAACTTCAAGTTCCAACTTCTCTTCCTTCCTCCCTCCCCACCCATCCCCACCCAAGAAGGCAAGCAACTCAATACAGGCTATATATGTGTAGTTTTGCAAATGACTTCCATAATAGTCATGTTGTGTAAGACTAACCATATTTCCCTCCATCCTATCCTGCCCCTCATTTCTTCTATCCTCTCTTTTGACCTTTTCCCTCCCCAGGAGTGTTTACTTCTAATTACTCCCTCCTCCCATTTGCCCTCCCTTCCATCATCCCCTCCACCCTGCTTATCCCCTTCTCCCTCACTTTCCTGTAGTGTAAGACAGATTTTCATACCAAATTGAGTGTGCATGTTATTCCTTCCTTGAGCCAAATGTGATGAGAGTAAGCTTCACTTTTTCCCTCTTACCTCCCCGCTTTTCCCCTCCATTGGCAGTTTTTTCTTGCCTCTTCTATGAGAGATAATTTGCTCCGTTCCATTTCTCCCTTTCTCCTCCTAATATATTCCTCTTTCAACCCTTAATTTTATTTTTTAAATATGATCCTTTTCTATTCAACTCACCCTGTGCTCTCTGTCTTTCTGTCTCTCTGTCTCCCTCTCTCCATATGTGTGTGTGTGTGTGTGTGTGTGTGTGTGTGTGTGTGTGTATGATCCCTCCAACTACCCAGATGCTCAGAAAAGTTTCAAGAGATGCAAATAGTATCTTTCCATGTAGGAATGTAAACAATTCAACTTTAGTAAGTCCTTATGACTTATCTTTCCTGTTTACTTTTTCATACTTCTCTTGATTCTTGTGTTTGAAAGTCAAATTTTCTTTTCAGCTCTGGTCTTTTCATCAAGAATTCTTGAAAGTCCTCTATTTCATTGAATAACCATTTTTCCCCCTGAAGTAATTTACACAGTTTTGTTGGGTAGGTGATTCTTGGTTTTAATCCTAGTTCCTCTGACTTCTGGAATATCATATTCCAAGTCCTTTGATCCCTTAATGTAGAAACTGCTAGATCTTGTGTTATCCTGATTGTATTTCCACAATACCGGAATTGTTTCTTGC
Organism: Potorous gilbertii; assembly: GCA_028658325.1. Taxonomy (NCBI): domain Eukaryota; kingdom Metazoa; phylum Chordata; class Mammalia; order Diprotodontia; family Potoroidae; genus Potorous; species Potorous gilbertii. The sequence continues at coordinate 459,486,098 of CM053770.1, forward strand.
AGTTGCTTGCAATATTTTATCCTTGACTTAGGAATTCAGAATTTGACTACAATATTCCTAGGAGTTTCTCCTTTTGGATCTCTTTCAGGAGGTGATCAGTGAATTCTTTCAATACTTATTTTGCCCTCTGGTTCTAGAATATCAGGACAGTTTTCCTTGATAATTTTATGAAAGATGATGTCTAGGCTCTTTTTCAGATCATGACTTTCAGGTAGCCCCATAATTTTTTAAATTGTTTCTCCTGATCTATTTTCCAGGTCAGTTGTTTTTCCAATGAGATATTTCACATTATCTTCTATTTTTTCATTCTTTTGGTTTTGTTTTATAATTTCTTGGTTTCTCATAAAGTCATTAGCTTCCATTTGTTCCATTCTAATTTTTAAAGAATATTTTCTTCAGTGAGCTTTTGAACCTCCTTTTCCATTTCTCTAATTCTGTTTTTTAAATATTCTTCTCCTCACTGGCTTTTTGGACCTCTTTTGCCAATTGAGTTAGCCTATTTTTATAGGTGTTATTTTCTTCAGCATTTTTTTAGTCTCCTTTAGCAAGCTGTTTACTTGCTTTTCATGATTTTCTTGCATTGCTCTCATTTCTCTTCCCAATTTTCCCTCCACCTCTCTTATTTCTTTTTCAAAATCCTTTTTGAGCTCTTCCATGGCCAGGGACCATTGCATATTTATTTTGGAGGCTTTGGATGCAGAAGCCTTGACTTTTATGTCTTCTCCTGATGGTAAACATTGTTCTTCCTCATTGAAAAGGGTGGGAGATGTTCACCAAAAAAGTAACCTTCTATAGTCTTAATTTTTTCCCCTTTTTTGGGCATTTTCCCAACCAGTTACTTGACTTTTGCATCCTCTCTCAAGAGTAGAGTATACTCTGGGGACCTGTAAGTTCTTAGTTCCTCCAAGGTGGCACAATTAAGGGAGAGGAGTTTACTCCCTTGCTGAGTTCACAGCTGTGATTCAGATCAGCTGTTGAAATCCCCAGAGGCTTTAGGTGGGGTTGTGGTGGACACTCAGGGTTGAGTTCCCCCAGGGGTTTTAAGCTGGGCGCTCCAACAATGAACCAATGGACCCTGTATGTTTCCTGCTGTGGCCACCCACCACTGTGACCCTGATACCACTTCCGGCCAATACCACCACCACTACCTAGTGGTGGGGCTAGGGGAGGACCTGTTCCCTCCTCACTCTGAGAAGGTGAGAAAAATTCTCTCACTGACCATTGATGCCTGTGGGTTGAGGGATCTGTGAATTGCTGCTGCTGTTGCCAGAGATTCTGTCCCTACAGTGTGCTCTAGTACTGCTCCTCTCCTGGTGCCACATGGACCAGGCTGAGATATGCTCCTCTCCATGTCCAGTGTGACAGACCTTTCCCATCACCCTGACCTGGAAATCTCCTCCACTCCATCATTCTGTGGCTTCTGCTGCTCTAGAATTTGTGGAGAGTCTTTATTTACAGGTATTTTATGGACTGTGGGGGAAGAGCAGAGTATGTGTGTCTTTCTACTCTGCCATCTTGACTCTGCCCCCCCCAGTCTCGTTTTTTCCCCTTTTTTGGACATTTTGTCAGTCAGTTACTTTACTTTTGAATCCTTTGTCAAGTGGAGGGTATAATCTAGGGACCTGTAAGTTCTCAGTTCCTCTAAGGTGGCACAATCAAGGGAGAGAAGTTTATTCCTATCCTGGCCTGGGCTCTGGTCTGTGAACAACCATAAGCCCTCATTTCTGCCCTGGAACTGTGAGACAGATTCCCTCTCCACAGCCACAGCCAGTTCCACCATACCAGTGTTCCTCCTTACTCCAGGACCACCATTCGAGACTGAGTCCCACAGCAGTTGCTCAATTCTCCACGGTCTTTAGGCTGAGGGCTCCAAAAGTGGACACTGATACCATCCTGGGGCAGGGTTTGAGGCCAGACTGTGCTACCCTCTCACCTGGGGAAAGAACTTTCTTACTGACCTTTAAAGTTGTCTTTTGCATTTGTGGATTGAGAAATCTGGGAACTGCAGCTGCTCCCCATGATTCTGCACCCTGAAGCCTGCTCCAGTCCTGTTGGTGCTGTGTGACTCAGGCTGGGCTGCACTCTGCTCTGAACCCAGTTTGATAGACCTTTCTTGTAGGCCTTTCAGGCTGTCTTGGGTTGGAAATCTCTTTCACTTTATAGTTCTGTGACTTCTGCTGCTCTAGAATTTGTTTAGAGTCATTTTACAGGTATTTTATGGGTTATGGGGAGAGAGCTAGAGCAAGTTAGTACTTCTACTCTGCCATCTTGGCTCTGCCTCCCCTATATGATTTACTTTGAAAGAAAAAACATGATTTCAGCAAACTGAATATTTAAGAATTGAAGGAGTGGTAATAGTCAGTGAGGATTCCAAATGTCTTGCCTAGAAAGCCTGGGAAAATAGTGAAAGTACTTATTACAGGAACAATTAAAGGGGATCCAGTTCAGAAGATTTTTGATGTGTTGAGTTTGAGTTGATGATGGAACACGAAAATGCAGATAATTTAATCAATTAAATGCTTACTATGTACCAGGCATTGTGCTTAGCACTGGCAATACAAATGAAATAAATCAAACAATTTGAATGGGAGACGCAACAGGGGCATATTCAGGTATGGACATAACAAATACAAATGCATATGAAGTAATTAAATACAAGTGCGTTTGTCCTTCATTATTGAAGAAGACCATGCCATCAGAGAAATAATGACATAACTTGTACTTGACTTTGTTTTTTTTGAGTGAGGGAGGGCTATGCAGGTCATCAGCCTCCCTTCTCCTCCAGAGCCATCTGAATCCAACGACCAGATACTCTTCAGGATGAATGGAGATGACCCAGGATGAGGCAATTGGGGTTAAGTGACTTGCCCAAAGTCACACAGCTAGTGAGTGTCAAGCGTCTGAGGTGAGATTTGAACTCAGGTCCTCCTGACTCCTGCACTGGTACTCTATCCACTGTACCACCCAACTGCCCCAAAGTAAGTAAATACAAAAGAGCAAAAGAAAGGAGAGAGAGTGAGAAAGAGAGGAGAGAGATAGAATATTAAGTCCTCACTATGTTCTAGCTACTGTGCAAATAGTGTGATCTTTCCAATATCTAGAAAATTAATCGTTTAGAACCTTGAAATTGTGTCAGCTATACCCCAGATCTTCTCTATATATGTTTAGACTAGTGCAGCTACTCTTCTTATTTTTGTTTCTTTTAATATCATTTTTACGTCCTCATGTAATACATTGGAGACTGTGATGTGAATGTCCCAATGTAATGACTACAATGTTATTAATGGAATAAAAGAGTTTATCATATCTATATCTGTATACATATATGTATGTATATATATACATATACATTCTAATTTTTCATCTAGTTACTGTCTGCTTTATGATTTCATCTTCAAAGACCCCTAAGGATGACTTTGCTTTCTGTGTACTTGATTTTTCTAGTATTATTTCTCACTGTATTGTGAGGAAAACAGATTTTTTAAAATAATATTCCACCATTCTTCTTTGTAAGTTTTTTTAAATGAATTTATGTTATAAATCCATATTGTCTTTGGCTGTTACGTTTCTCTATTTGAAAACATTTTGGATAAAGAAACTTCTAGACTCTTTTGGTCCTGTGATGACCATTGATTTTTATATAAGCTAAACTTCCCAAATTGTTATATTCTGTTTCAATGCCTATTTTAAAATCCAGTTTATAGGGTCAACAACTTATTTAAATAAGTTATTTTGAAGATGCTTCAGCAAGAGGAAAGGGAAGTGAATGAGCTTTTCTATCGTACCTATTACATACCTGATATAGTCATATATGCTTTAAAACAGAGATGTTTCATAGTTTGGGGATATTTTTTTACCATCTCAAACTATTATTCAATTGTTCAGTTATTGTCTTCCCACTTACAGCACCATTTCTTAACTTTGGAATTTAATCACAAAATCACAAAAATTTTAATGTTGCAAGAATCTTTAGGATTCACCTAATTATTTTGAAGATGAAGAAACTAAAGACTCAGAAATTAAGTGACTTGTCTAAGGTCACACAATTAGTGCACAAGAGTCAGAGAGAGAACCCCTCGTTCCCAAGAGAATTATCTTTTCATCACTTCTTTCTGCCTTGGTTGAAAACCAACATTGTACCAACTATTAGAAATGTATCCCTCTATGTATATTCATTCAGTCCTTTGTTCATTTACTATGTGCAAGGTGCTAGGAAGTCATTGCTTTTATTAGCTGAAGAAACTAACCATGGATGTTTATAATTTTTTTAAGACCAAAAATAGAGCATTGTCCAGAGCTTCAATCCTCAAGACATTTAATTTGGGCTTAAAAGACCATAAAATGAATTCCTTACACTTAATTTATATGCATCAGGAGTGGTTATATAAAGTCAGAGTATCTATTTTATTTTCTTGAGAATTCAAGGCCAGACTATATTGGTGCCTTACACAGTCTACCTACTTGGCCTAGTGGCTTTGAGTGGAAGTTTATTACGCTATCACCAACATATTTATGATCACTTTTAGCCATTGCAGGCTATAAACATAGCTTTCCCTTGACCCAGTCGGTTAATTTTAAAGTGCCTTGGGCCAAAACTCACTGTGGGAGACAAGCTTTTGGAGTCACTAGGTAAAGACTTGGTTTATGTCTCTTTTGTCTAGTGAGATTCCACTCCATAAACAATAAACGTGACTCACTTTTCTGAAAGAGTAGCTCTTGCTATGACCTGATTTTGAAAGATTTTGACTTTTCAGTAAAGAAGAAATAGAAATCAACCATTTTACTTTAGTGGGATAGGGGATGGGAGTAAGAAGAAAGGTTTAGGGGTCAAAGCATCTTGCTTTTTATGCATTGTATTTTGAGGGGAGCTCCTCAAAATGGGATGCATTTAGAGGTGGCCATCTCAGTATTTTGGGTTTAGAAAGAAATAGAGTACGAATGTCTTGGAAACGGTTCCCCAGTTGGCAACTGTTTCCTCCTAAACAGCTTCCTACTGTATTTTAACGGCACCATTTTTTTTTCAATCATTATGTACAACCCCTTGGCCAAATATATTTGTTTATTGGTTATTTTCCTAGTTTCTCCCAGCAGCTTTTGTTGTATGAACATTCATTCTGTTTCATTTTAGGCCCCTCTGTCTCTTGATGATTATAACTCTTCTTTGAGTGGAAACTCCAGTTCTGCCACCTTGAGGCGAACCGGAAGGACATCTGGATGTGGTGCTCCCTCTTTCTCTGAGATCTAAGACAAGAGGCCTAGACCTACTTCAACAGAGCTGCACAGGCTGGCCGAGGACCAGATGTGGAGTTTGACAGCAAAAAACGAAATTGACAGGTACTCTCTATAGAAGAATGTACTGCAACATCTCTTCCCCTCTCACCCAAATACCCTGGTGGGTGTCTGCACACTCATAAAGGGATACACACACATACACATGCACATGTGTGCACACATACATGTATATGCGCACACATATAGTTGTACACACAAATACATTTCCAAACATGAAGACCCTAGAAAGACCTTTCTTCTGCTTATATACATACTGACTCACTTTTCTACTCTCAAGCATTGGGCAAAAGCAGCAGCATTTAAAGACATAACCAGTCCTAGATTTCAGCAAGCAGCCAGCTTCTAACATTTTAAAACTGAGCAATGAGACTCCACCATGGCAGATTGAGGACGTGGTTCTGCGGGCTGCTGGTATGCCTTGGCTGCATAATGAGACATGAGGTGAAGCCTACCCTTTCTAGTGCACCCAAGAACCGTCAATCATCCATTAATCCCCAGAGTCCCATTTTAAGGACAATTGGAACACTTTAAAATATATCTAAAAACAGGTTGTTTGAAATACAATCGCTGACAGGAATGGGTGAATTTGGCAGTGCTTTAGACTTGGCATGGTTCTAAACAATTTAAAAAATGGTTTTGGTTTGGCAAAACTTTTCCCTTAATTTTTAAAACTATATTCATTTAAAAGCAGATTTGATCAGATTTTTTTTTCAGATTCATTTTCACAAAAATGCATCAGTTTCTGTTTGGTTTAAATGTGTGTTGATTTCTTTCCTTAAAGTCACCTTTTGTCACCAGATAAATGAAACTCAAGTCTGGAAGGTGGCAGTTTCTCTAAAGTCCACAGTCTGTATGTGGGGAATGATTGAAGGAGCCTTAAACCAGAGGTGAGGAACCTGTGGCCTTGAGGTTACTTGTGGCCCTCTAGGTCCTCAAGTGTGGCCCTCTCACTGATTCAAATTTCACAGAACAAATCCCCTTAATAAAAGGATTTGTTCTGTAAAACTTGGACTCAGTCAAAAGGCTGCACTCAAGGACTTAGAAGGCCATATGTGACCGCAAGGCTGCAGGTTTCCCACCCCTGCCTTGGAAAAAATTTAATGATAAATAGGAGAAAAAAAGGCCAGAAACTTCCAGCCACTTTGCTCCAGTGCCATTTTTAGAAATCACATGGATTTTAAAAATCAGTTCATGGTGTGTGTGTGTGTGTGTGTGTGTGTGTGTGTGTGTGTGTGTGTATTTTAATTAAAAGTATAATGTTAAATTGGCACTGCTTCTAGTAAAGTGCTGCTAAATTCAGCGCACAAATGTGATTCAGAGGGAAAAAATGCCAATTTCCAAACAGAAGTTACTGTTCACGGACACACCACATTCCTATTTGATTTTTTTAAAAAATCCATATCCCAAACATCTTAATTTAGTTTTCAGGGAAAAATAAAAAGCAAAGTTAACTTAAAAGTGGGTCAGTGTTTCTAGTTTATTCCTCTTCTGATATAAAATGGCTATAGAAGAAATGTTATTAAAACCCAGAATGGACAAATTTTAAAAATCCTGGAAGATCTGAAATATAAAACAAGCATGGTTAAGACAGTTATTTATTCCAGAAAAAAAATATTGTTTTTCCCCAAATGTGTATGTATGTAGATGTATGTATATATTTGTGCATATATATGCATATATATGGATATATGTAACAAGTAGTAAGATATAATACATCTAGGACTGGCCTTAGATTCAGGAACCTCTGTATTTTTAACCTGCCTCTGATATAAGCCATCCCCTGAGAATTTCATTCAAACACTTCAGTGTTCCAAGGAAACTCTCTAAGACTATAATTTAAATGTAGGTTTCAAATTTGCATCTAAGAAAATTTGTGCACTAAGAATTCCCTGTACTTATAAAATCAGAAATCCCAACCAAACACACGCACACACACCTGGTTTACATGACTTTTAAAGCAAATCCATTGTGTTTGTAAAAGCCACAAATAACATGGAAGAATAAGAGGACATATCTGCTAGGAAATAGCCACTCTGTTGACAGTGATAGATACTGGTCCCCCTGAGAGACTTCCTTTCTTTTTAAAACCTTCACCCTCGATGATCTGTACCACAGAAATTCTGCCTGCCTTTTACCCTTTCTAGTAACAAGCCCTTCATTCCCTAATACAAAATATTTCCACGTATTACAAACACGTAGATGTTAAAAAAAAAAAGACTTCTAGGTTTGCCACATCGAAACTATTACAACTGGATTATCATGGATTTGTCTGTGTTTCCCTTTTTGTATTAACAACATGAAGATTGATCAAGGATAACTGGGAAGGTGATAGGCTTCAAGATTCTGCTACTTGAGGATCAGTAGCTGGGACTGGGGATGTTTAGCCTGTAGGAAGAAAAGACTTAGAAGGTTCTTGATGGTTTTTAAGTATTTGAAGGACTTGTATGGAAGGATTGGACTTGTTCCGATCGACCCAAGAGTTGATAAGAAGGATCAATGAGTAGAAGTTGGAGATTGGTAAGGAACACCAACATAATCCTTAGCGTAATCCTGAAGAAAAATAGCTTGTCTTAGAAAGTATGTTTCCCCCATTTCCTTCAATGCAGATCTTCAAGCACAGTATGTATGTATGCTTGTTGGGTATATTTCAGAAGGACATCTTGGTAGAATATAGATTGGATTAGATGACCAGTGAAGTGTCTTCTGACTTTGAGATTTTGAGTAAGATGTCTTCCAAATATAAAAACCATGATTTTTATGATAATCCTCTAATTAGTTACAGTAGATATCATATATAATATATATTTATATATATATATGTATACCTATATCATATATGTGATATACCATGTATACATATATGTATACATGTATACATATATGTATACATGTATACATATCATATATATCATATATCTAGAGTTGGACAGGACTTCTACAACAATCTTGTCTAACCCAGAAAACTGAGGACCAGGAAGGTTAAGTAACTTGACCAAAGCAAAAAAAAAAAAAGTTGTTATGTCATAAACAGGATTTCAACATTTGATCCTCTAACTTCAGAGACACTGCTCTTTCCATAAGGCATAGGGGAGGGTGATGAGGCAAACTTTTATACTTTTTATGAAAGGACATAGTTTAAATACTACTTCCAATGGAATATAGCAATTTATTTTGTGATACGTCAAGTCATCTACGTTAAGATGATGGACCCAAACTTCCAATGGTAACTTATAGTAGGAAGGAGGGAGAGGATGTGTGAATTTTTTAAGTGTAATGGGTCAGAGGAGGTCTTAATAATTTCATCCCTTGCCTTGAACCCATAAAAACCTCATCCCATCTCAGAAATAATTTTTCTTCTGGTTCTACTGTGCTAGAGATTGTCATTTGCCACAAATATATTTTATACGGCTGCCCTCAGATTCCAGGGATGGTACAGTATGTTCCACCCACTTTTGTGACAGATGGAACAGACAGTTGGAGTTGTAAAATGTCTGTATGAAGAGCAGGGCCTTCTAATGTTGCAGTCTCACCTCAAAATAATCCAGTTCCCTTTTACGCTGGGTGAGGTGATGAAAAAAGTAAATCCAGTTTTACTAAACTTCTAAGAATATACGGCCTCTGACCTTTCTTTGCCAAGAATCTTCCTACCCCCTACATGTTGGTGTACCTCTGACTGTCTGCTCTTCCATCCTTTTTCCTGGGAGATCCCATCAACATTCAGACATTAACCCTTATTGTTTTTTCATTCATGTCAGACCAAGACCCCTTTTTGAGGATTTCTTGGCAGAGATACTGGAGTGTTTTGCTATTTCCTTCTCTATCTCATTTTATAGATGAGAAAAGTGAGACAAATAAGGCTAGGTGACTTGATCAGAGTGCCACAGCCAGTAAGTGCTTAAGTCTTCCAGACTCTAGGCCCAGCACTCTCTCCACTGACAAACCTAGCTGCCCAGATATTAACCCTAACCTCTACAAACGATGAGTTCTAAACTTGATCAAGCCAACTTCTCTTCACAAACTCTCTCACTTCTCATCTCTTGCTTAGTATATTTACTTGGATGTCTTGGATTAACCCAGAATTGAGTGTAATTACAATGAGACATGGGAATGAGGGAGAGTGAAAAGACATTAATGAGTCTGGGTCTCTGAATCTGGGAGACTGAAAGAACTGGAATACCTTAATAGGAACCCAGAAGGCAGGAGGAGGGGGGAGATTTTGAAGGAAGCTAAGTTTATTTCAGACATATCCAATTTAAGATGTCTGAGGAACATCCAAGTGGAAATGTCTAACAGGCACTTTGTTATTATGGACTTGAAGTGCAGGAGAGACTAGAAACCTTGCCTTATCTATGTGGGAGGTATCTACATAGAGATAATTGCTGAACCAATGGGAGTTGATGAGATCATTAGGAGAAAGAAAGAAAAAAGGGAAAACTCTAGGGGAGCTCTCTACTTAGGGAATGTGGCATGATTGATGATCCCACAGAAGAAAATGAAAAGTATTGTCCAAACAGATAGAAGGAAACCTAGGAGAGAAAAGTACAGGGGAAAAAGGGTAGCTGGGAAGAAGGAATAGTTAATAATATGAAATATTTTGAAAAGGTCAAGAAAGATAGGAAATAAATTCAGAAATTACTGACAAAGTAGTATTTCAAATTTATGTAGCACTTAACTATATGCTAGGTACTATGCTAAATGCTTTCAATTTTTATCTCATTTGATGCTTACAACAAACCTAGGAGGTAAGTGCCATCATTATCTCCACTTTGCAAATAAGGAAACTGAGGCCAACAAAGGGTAAGAGATTTGCCCAGATTACACAGCTAATAAATGTTGGAAATAAGATGCTGAAGTCTTCTTGACTCTAAGTCCAATGTCCTATCCACTGGGCTACCATGCTGACAAGGCTAAAGAGAATAATTGAGCAGTGATGTCAGAAGCCATATTACAATGGCTAGAGAAATAAGCAAGAGGAAGTGGAGACAAATTTTTCTAAAAATTTGACTGTGAAAAGGAGGAAGAATATATAAATTGACAGTTTTAGGAGATTGCATGATTAAGTGAACTTTTAGGATAGGGGATATCTGTTTATGTTTGTAGGCAAGAAGAAAAGTATTTTCTCTTTCAAAATCTCCCATTCATGACAACTATTTCTATCAAAGGCAATATTAAGTTCCCAGTCATCAAGCCTCAAATTTCCAAGTCAAATTCCATCCCTTCCTCTTTCTATTCTTTTCCACTTTCCAATCAGTCTAAATTTTTCATCCATTCTTCCTTTGTAGTATCTTTCATTTTTTATTTACATTTTTTGCTGTCACTAATCTAGTTCAATACCTTATCAGCTCATGATTTAAGTATCATAGTGACCTTTTAATCCTGCATTCAATCGCTCCAATCCATCTTGCATATCATAACCAAGTAAATCTTCCAGCCATGCTATGTTTTTTTCCTGTTACTTCTCTGTATGGCTGCTCATTTTTGGAGATAGGAATTTGAGATTGTTGGATTACTCTCCACAGTGGCTCAAGGTGACAGCAGAGCTTAAGCATAAGACCCCATGAGATTATTCTATATAAATTAGTAGGATGCATGCCCTGTCTGCCAGTAGATATGTGGTCATCTTTAGGTGAGAGCAGGTTTGATTTCTTGGCAAATCATAGCCAAGTTAATTATGGTTATGTCTACACCCCTATGAAGTTATCAAACTTTCAACACCTGCATATATGGGAGTATGGAGTTTCCATGTATTTATTCAAAGACCAAAATTCATTTGAGGATTGAAGAAACAGAGGCCATTTAGGCTGAAGAATATGACAGCTGCCCTCAAATATTTCATGGGATGACAATGGATAACAGAGGGAAGCAAGAGATTCTCATCTCCTAGTTTTCTTCTGTTTTTGCTGCCAAGGACGATGGATCCTTGGAAAGGACAGAAGAAAAATATCTACCAGGGAACTGAAACTCAAAATGGGTAAAATAGTAAGAAAATTCCTAGCTGCCCTTGATGAGTTCAAGACATGAGACCCAGACAAATTATATCTTCACATAATGAAAAAACTTGTAGATGTGATTGATGAATCACTCAATGAGTTTTGGAAAACTATAGAGAAGGGGAGAAGTGTCACAAGACGCAGAAGAGAAAATGTACTATTTTTTTTTAAGGAAGCAAGGAAAATTGAATCTGTTAACCACAGGCCAATAAACTTGACTTCAATACATGGCAAAAACAAACAAACAAATTGAAAAACAAACAAACAAAAACCCATAGAATATCAAATTGGTGATTATTTATTATTTAACGAAGGAAATTAAGATCATAAAAGATCATAGACTTATAGCTGGAAGGTCACTCAAAGGCTATCTCATCTAAGACCTTGATTTTATAGATGAAGAAAATGAGGTTCTGGAGATTGAGACTTAGTCATGGTCACACTGGGAATGATTAGCAGATGTAGGAATCAGGTCTTCTAACTTGAGTGTCGTTACTACTTCCTTGGTTCCATGATGAGGGAGCATGGTCTCATCAAAAAGGAGAGCATGCCAGACTAACCTTATTTTTTTTTTACACTAGAGTCCTTAGCATGGTAGTTCAGGACAATACAGTAGATTATGTAGAATTTAGCAGAACATGTTATAAAGCTTTTCATAATAAGTTTGGGAATATGACAGGCAGATAGTGATTTTCTGAGTTAAAAAGTGAGGTTTTCTCACCATTTTAAGATGGAAATATGTTCAGATGGGTTTAGAGCTAGTTAAATGGCCAGCCATAGTGGTTCATTGTTATAATTCCTGCTGTAGGGAGACTGAGGCTGGTAGATCTCTCAAGTTTGGGAGTTCTGAACTATCCTAGGGCTAACACTGATTGGTGCTTGTTCTAAGTACAGTATTAATTACATGAAGCCACAAGAAGCTGAGGGTCATCAGGATGCCTGAGGGGAAAAGTGGCTGAAATCAGAAACAGAACAGGTTGACATTTCTGTGCCAAGTAGCAGTGGGATTGGACCTGTGGGGCCACTACTCTTCTAGCCAGAATAATAAAGATGTCAAAAACAAAAGGAGATAAATGTTCATACCCAAGGAGTAGTCAATAAGCATTCTTTCTTATCTTATAAGGAGTCTTTAGTGGAGTTTTCTAGGGAATCTGTTTAACCCTGATTTGTTAAACATTGTTACCAATGACTTGAGTAAAGACATAAACAAAATATTAATCAATAATGCAGATGACACAAAACTGGGAGAATCAGCTGATGTATAGGGTGAAAGAATTAAAGATCACAAATAATATTGCCAGGCTAGATTATTGGACTAAATATAATAAAATGAAAAAATTATAGAACTCAGTTTGAAGTCTTACCATTGGGTTCCAAAACCCCAGAAGAGGATGGAAAATATTTTACTAGACAGAAATTTTTCTGAAAAAATATCAAAGGTTTTAGCAGATTGCCACCAGAATAGACACCAACTGTGATATTTTGGCCAAAAAGGAAAAAAAAACCAGATCTCTACAGAGAGTTCTATCAATGTCCTGGTCAGACTATGTCTGAATGAATGCATTCATTTCTGAGAATTACATTTTAGGAAGAGCATTGATAAGCCTGTGGGTATCCAGAAAATGGCAACTGAAATGGTGGAAGGTTTTAAGATTATGCTATATTGAGGAGCAACTAAAGGAAATATGAGTGTTTAGCCTAAGAAGAAAAGAATTATAGGGGACATGATACATGCCTACAGGTAAGGACTATCATGTGGAAGAGGGATTGAACTTGTTCTGTTTGACTTGAAAGGACAGAACAAGGAGCAGCAGGTGAAAGTAGAGAGGAGGTTGTCTTAATATAAGGAAAGTCTTGCTTATCTTTAGAATGACCTAGAAGCTGAATGGACTATCTCAGGGGGAATGGGCAAGAGGTCTTTATGCAAAGGCTGGATGTCCACTTATTAGTTAAGGTCTAAGTGGAAATTCTTGCTGAAGTATGGATTAGACTAGTTTTCCCTCAAATATCTTGTGTTTCTTTGAGCTAAAGGTGGATGCTGAGGATCTCTGTTATAAGGGCAATTCTTACTATCATTTAGAGGATTTGAAAATGAAGACTCAAAAGTTCCTTCCTATTCGAAGACTGTAATTCCAAGACATATTGTGGAGAAGGTGAATGATATCTCCACGCTGTGAGGGGTTTGGGGTTGTTGTTGCTGGGTTTTTGGTGGTGTTATTATAATATTTTGGTGTTTGTTTTTTTTTTAAGGAGGGTTGTGTAGCAACAGGACTGAAAATTTCAGACTAACCTTGCATAGTCATGCTCTGCCTGATTTCTTTAAGTTCTTTCTTTTAAAATTCTGGTTAGAATTTTTCCATAATTGCCAACTAGGCCAGGAGGACAGGCCGCAGTCTTTTAATCAAGAAGGGCAGGATTCAAATCCCACCTGAGAAACATACTTCCTGTGTGACCCTAAGCAAGTCACTTAACATCAGTGTCCTCAAAGTAACCCTCTAAGACTGAATCTCTTACTGGGAGTTTGTGAACTTCCAAAATGGTCTGTGGATAATTATAGGTTGTCTGTGAACTTGGATGGAAAATATGTCTTTATTTTCAATAACCTCTAAATGAAATTTAGCATTTTATTCAATTATGATATAGGCAATAAACATTATTGTGAGAAGGAGCCCATAGGGTTCATAGACTGCCAAGTGGGACAAAAAAAGGTTAAGATTACAAATACCTGCTTTGATGGAGGGAGTTATCTCACCAGCAGTTCTCTGTGCCAGTGAAATCATAAATAATTTTTTAAAAAATATTAGATCATGCTGTATGTCCATATGACCACACAACCTGGTCTATCTCTGTTGATTACAGGTCTTTAAATTCTGTACTCAGTTCATCTTTTCAATTTTATTTGGTATTACATTCACAGAGTTCCTGTTCTAAATAAACTAAGCAGCACCATGGAATAGAAGCCACATTAGAGTCAGTCAGGAGACACAACACATTCATTGGTTTATGTAATCTTTTCTATATGGGAGTTCTATATAGTATGGAGTTTGAGATAAAAAGAGCAAGCTTGTAAATCCCAGTTCTGCTACTATACTTGAAAGAGAGCGAAAACAAAGACACAAAATCAGGCAATGGAGTGTTCAGAAAAAGCAAACAGGCCAGTGATGTTGGATCAGAAATTTTGCTTGGTGGGAGTAAACTGTAAAAATAAAAAACAATAATAACAAAATGAAGAGGTAGAAAGGACTCGGGCTGTGACCTCAACTTCTTCAACTGGTAACAATTCTTTTTTTTTTAAAAGGTTCTTATATGATATGAGTCATGAGTCAATTTCATTGAAGTAAATTTCTTACCTTACATGATACCTTCCAAAATATTGTCTTTTATGGGGTGTTTAAAAATGTGGGTTAAGTATCTGGTCATAGGCTTTGTGTTATCTGATGGCCTTTATTTGTCTTCTGTGGCTTCTGAAAAATTCCCCCAAAAATTCGCATTTAATTTTTTATGTCAACCACAATGGGGAAAGTCACAATGTGGAAGGGATAACTATAAATTACAGTTACAACTTATGAGACCAAATTTGCCTCTTTGAATTAGTAACTCTAATTTATTTTGCTTGTTTCCTAAATATTAATCATTTATATACAAACATTTGAGACCATAACTTTACTGTTATCTCCTTTCTTACATGTATTTTTCTTTAAGCTTCTGAGGATCTCCACAGCAATTTTCCATCTGGTATTATAGCTTCTTTTTATGGCATATAGCATTATGAATATACTTAGGCAGTTTTCTCTCTTCCTGATTCTGTTTGGTTTAAAGACATGCAAAGATAGATTGTAAGGCCAGGGATCCTGGAAGAGTGAAGTGTAATGGTAAGACCTTTTGTTTTACTATAAGCAAGTGCCTTTAATTGAAAAAATATGATTAAAGAAGATCTTCCCCACCCATTAATGCACCTGACAAGATCTGTAGGAAGGTCCACCCCTTTTGTTAATGAGGCACTGGTTCTGAAGGGTTGTGATGCCCTCTGGCTCTGAAAAAATGTATAAGTGTTCTGAGATGAGGTTACATTTTAGCGCTTAATTTTTGGAAGAAGGTTTGTGTGCCAGATGAGACTCTGGGGAACCACCAAGCAGGCCCCTGGAGTTGAAAACCCACATGTTGATGCTTCTCTCTCTAGTAACTATGTATATAATGATCATACAGTTGGATCTGTCTGTTGGTCTGTGATGTTTGCATGTATTGCTTATGTCAGGCTGCTAGAAACCCTGTCTGTTGATTTTAATTTCTCTATATTTTCTCTGAAATTCAGGGTGCTGACTTTTCCTCTTAACTAAGTGAATGACGCTTTGAAATAGTAATCTTTGTTTAAATGTTAGCTATTGTTAATTATTATTATATTAAAGAGCTGTTCATTTTCCATATCAGCTTCTTCTTTCTGCCATAAAAGGCAATGGTGATGGAAACATCACTATTCCTCTGTGGAATTGGGTTTTTTTGCACAAGACCTCTAATCTTTGTCAATGCTTTCTGTATTCCTTCTGTTAGTATCATTTGTGTCTATGTGAATCAGCTGAAGTGAGCAGTGCTATTGATTGAAGAAGTCTTGATAAGTTCTCTATTGTATATTATATACATGCGGCAGGAAGAAAACAGACCTCTCTATTGTTCTTACTGAAATGACAGATAACTGCCTCAGTCCCCTGGAGCCATGACTTATCAGTTATCACTTACTATCCCTTCTCCATCTGACCTTTATTAGTTGATCTACATGATGGCACCTTTGAATTTGTATCATCCTTTATTGGAGTTCAAACATCTGTTTCTCTCAGAGAATTCAGCTCCACTTCCTCTTCAGAAAAATTCTCAAAATTTTTGAGGTCAGCCATCCTACCTATCTTTTGTTACGTGGCATTCTTCCACCCTGTAAAGTTTTATGAATTCCCAATGACTCTTCCAATTCTTTGCTTTCCTGGTTTTCATACTGAAGCAATTCTGAGTTTTAAGGAATATTTTATCAGCCATGAAACATGAATATGGAGGGTTGGTCCTTGAACTCCTGTTTCTCTCCTAAAGGAAGTCCAGACTGGGCTTTGCACATAAGAAGCAGTCACTTGGCCATTTTAGAAATAAAAACATGGCACACACAGCTAAAGTTACAATGAAATTCAAACTGATATCCAGTGCTACAGATACCTTTGCCTATGTGCTTTATTTTTACCTCTTTATATAGTAATTATTTTTACTCCCTTTGCAAGACTGCTCCCTTTAACATTCTGTAAGTATGCTACCACTTTCCATACTTTCTATTCTTTTACAAAATTTTAACATATTTTACCAATTTGTTTTACTTACCCTATTAACATCTTGCTTTGCAAACTACCTTTTCTTTCTCTATGTCTTATCTTTCTCATCAGGTCCTTTTCCCTCAACCTTTTATCTTTTAGATTTTACCATTCTCCAACTCCAGTCAATTTTCTCTCCTTCAACTTTTCCTTAGTTCTTCCTAAATTTCTCAGCATCACAGAATTTGAAAGTTGAAGCGACCTTTTCAACTATCTACTCTAACCCATATATAAAAGAAATCCCACTATAAAACACCAGACAAGTAGTGAAGCTATTTTTCTCTAAATTCAGTCTCTGATTTTTTTTTGCAAGATCATAGGATTAGAGTTGTAGATACAAGACTCTCAGAGACAAACTAGTCTAATATTCTGATGCAGAGATATGTTTTCCGGATAGTTACTGAAGTACTCATCTGAATGCAAAGAATGAATAAGCTTTCAGAATTGTCATGATGATAATTTTATCATTGAGAAGGAGGAAGAAACAGAAGGGGGAATTGTATTCAACCTTTAGAGAATGACCTTCTCTGGCTCTCACCAACAGGAGGGAAATAGTGATGGGTAAATGATGGGAACCTTGAGGAAAAGTGACCACTGTCTTCTAGAATTTGTGATTGAAGAGAGGAAAGCCAGGAATAGTTTGGCAGCTATTCTAGTCTTAGCTGGGTAAATTTCAATGTATTCAGAGAGTTGAGAGATAGTATCCCATGGAAGGACACTGTATATGAGGAAATTAACTGAGGAAGGATGGGAAAGAAGAGTTTCAGTTGAATGATGAGGTTAGAAGTCAGATTACAGAAAGGTTAAAAGAGAGTGAAAGGAGAGGGAACAGAGAGATTTGAGTGTAGATAGCTTTCTCAAAGAGGTTAGTCACGATTGACAGGTGAGATATCAGACAATATCTATTGGTAATGATCCTATCAAGTCAGTGATTTTTAAGGATGAAAGAGAACTGGGCATTGCTGTAGGCATATAGGAAGAAACTAGTAGACAAAGAGAGATTTAATATTAGTGAAAATAGAGATGATGGGAGATAAGAGAGGGGAATTTGCTGAAGAAAAAGAGATAGAATGAAGGGTGAATGTGGTGAAATATGCCTTGGCAATGAGAAAGACCACCTCCTCTTGTGAGATTGGAGTAAAGGAAGATACAGTAAGGGAAAACATCTGAGAGAAGTGACATGGGGGAGAGGGAAAAGACACTCAGCAAATGGTCTCAATTTTTTTAGTGAATTTTTTTTCAGGCAAGATCATCAGTTTGAAGGATGGGAAGAAGGATGCCATGAAAGGCTTGAGAGAGAAAATGGTTTGGAAGTGTGCTTGGGTTAATGGAATTGTAAATATATTATGATTGCCTTGCTATGGGGAGGACCCAGGGGAAATAATATATTGTCAGTTAACAGTTTTGTATTTCTTTAATTCTATTTTATTATGAATAAGAGCATGAGCAGTGGATAAAGGAAGGAATGAGTGTCTAAGAGGTGTGATAGATAACAGTTACAAAAATCTTGATTGTGTAATAATTTGGATTGAATAAACCTCAAAGAAGTAGAGGTTGTGAAGTGGTAGATGGAGAGGCTGGAAGTGGCAATAGGGATCAAGAAGTGTTCCTACTCCCTGATAATGAGCATGAGTGAATGTGCAACCACTATAAGAAAGGGTAGCCAGGAATGCCATGTCATTGAGAGGAAGACAGGTTATAATTAAAGCCAGCTGATGGAGGGAGTAGGACCTAGGAAGCTTGACTCCCAATAGGCAGGATTAAGTGAAGATATAGCCTTTGAGAGTCTGCACAGGAAGCAGGTGCTAGAAATTTAAGGTGGTTCTAATATGAGAGTCCATGGGAGCTTTGGAGGAGACCTTGAGACAGAGGCCGAGGGTCTCATAGGCAAAGGAAGCATGGAGCATATCATTTAGTCTTCATACAAATGCGGCAAATTAGGCAGAACTTGCAGTATTCTTATTTTTAAAACATAGATTTAAAGTAGGATATACCTCTAGATGGAAAATGTATCCCCAATGGAGAAAAATCCCCAAATCTCCTGCCGTCAATAAGTGTTTCCAAAATATACTTAAGAGATAAACTGACTTTTAAATTAACAAAAAGAGGCCTCTGAGAGACAGTGTTCCATAGCAGATAGGCAGCTAGTCTAGGTCAAGTCCACTCTTCTATAAATATTGGCAGTGTGATGCTAAAAAAGTCACTATCTCCTCTGGACCTCAGGGAATTGTCAAACCAATAGTGATGCAGTAGGTGCCAATCTGCTTTCACAGAGGGATTTTCATCATTCCTTGGATGTTTCTAAAATGAATGAAATAATAGCAGGTAGATTACATAATGCATAGAGCACTAGGCCAGGAGATGGGAAGACCTGAGTTCAAATTTTACCTTAGACACTTACTAGCTGTGTGACCCTGGGCAAATCACTTAACTCTCTTTGCCTCAGTTTCCTCATCTGTAAAATGGGCTGGAGAAGAAAATGGCAAATCACTCCAGAATCTTTGCTCAGAAAATCCCAAATGGGGTCATGAAGAGTTGGACATAATGGGAAATGATTAAACAAAAACAAAAGGTTGGAGGGGATAGAAAGGGAGAGAACTTGCCTGACTTTGGAAATGCACAAAGCAACAAGTTCAGAGACAGAGAGAAATTTCATTCATCCTATAAGTTTCAACTGAAATGCCAGTTCTTCCTTCAATCTCCACCATCAGAAATAATGACTTTTTCATATATATATGTATGTGTATATGCATGTATATCTGCATGTGCACATAAATGTATGTGTGCACATATCATATACATACATATATGTGCACACATGCTCGTGTGTGTATGCATGCGTGCATACATACATATATTGCTTTATTTGTACCACTGAAGTACTTATTTTCTATTGTGATTATCTAGATAAGTTATGTCTAGATTGTAGTAAGTTTCATGAAGGCAAGGAATATACAGCTTGTATTTCTTTGTCTACTATGGTGCCCTACACACAGCAAACAATGCACAGATACTTATTCAGTTGAATTTAGCTAAATAATAAGAGGTTTAGGTCCAGGAACTCAGTGCTCTCCACTAAGAGGTTTATAGCAAGTCTCTGTGTGTGCTGGTGAATCAGATGCCAAATGTCTAGATCAAATATTTTTTTCTAAAAGAATAACCTAAAAAGAAGGAAAATATTTAACTGAATTAAAATACAAGAAGGGTTTTTTGATTACTAAAGGATTCCAAGGAGTGAGCAGCTTTCAATTAACTGGTTGCTGCAATCTGAGCCATGGTAACTCCACAGGCAGAAATTGCTACATCCAGAGCAGATGAGGAAAGAAAAACACGATTCACTGAAATACCATTTCTGGGGTTAGTGTCACATTTTGAAATCTTTAAAAATCAATTCTGGCCATAGTATTCAAATTTATACTCAGTCACTCACTCCCTTCCTGCTCCCCTATTATACACACATACATGCATACTTATATACATACACACACACATCTACCTCCAAAACCCCTCTCCAAACTCCAGAACTTCAGTGAAATGATTTGCCTGTTGCCAGTCCAAGATAGCTGTAGTTTTATTGAGAAATGAGCACAACTTAGGTTAGTGGCAAACAAAAATTAGTCCAGATTCCAAAGCTTTATTGATACTGAAATATGCATATATATATATATATATATATATATATATATATATATATATCACATAGATGTGTTATATGTCTACATAGGCATGTATATAATTACCCACAACATCTATATAATAAATGTATATATGTGTATGTTTACTGTGCATATTATACATGAGTAATCTATTTCAAATGTATGTATATACATGTGTGCATTTTGTGTACACATATAGCTTAATATTTATGTGCCATATGTACAATATATATCCTACCTCTCTTTATAAAATAGGTACAAGTATGCCTATTATATTTGTATATATAGATGTATGTATATGTTTGTGTATATATAATGCACACATGATGCATATGAACATATAGATGTACATATATAAGTGCACATATATATGTACATACACCCAACCTGTCAAAGACTTATATGAGAGGCAGAATGGTAGGATATCAAGAACATTTTCTCTGAAATTATGAGCATGAAAGGACCTTGATCTGAACATTGGTTTTTCCAATTTTTACTTGTATGACCTTGGTCAAGTTTTACGGTCTTGGTTTTTTCATATGTATGATAACATGTTTGGATAAAATGATTTCAAAGGCATCTTCTTAATCTTCAATCCTAGAATCTATTCAATCATAGCTGGGTCATATTTACTTCATTAATTCTACAACCTGGCTTCACTGACCTACTTGCTTCTCCTTACACACAGTGGTATGCTGTGAAATGTTTAACTGGAACTTGGGGGGAGGAGGATTTAATATATATATGTGTGTATGTGTATATACATACAAACACACATGTGTACATGTATATACATATTTATACACATGACACACACATATATACACATTCACATACACATACATACCCACATGAATATGTGTATATACACACCTCTTCACATATGTACAGTATAATTTTGTGTATCATATACTTGTGTGCATGCATATATACATACCTATACACATCCACAAATGTCAATGTACAACACACTTTTAAGTTTCATCTACAGTATTAACCTTTTCTTTATCATTTTAAATCTAGACATTAACCAAACAATAAATCAAGCCCTGATTTGTAGTGTCTTTCTATTTCTGAGGTGTAAATATTCATAATACAATTTTTAAAAATCAATTCTCTTCAGCCTGTATAAGTTGTCTCCAGCACACCTTACAATCACACATGACGTTAAATTTCTGGACTCCATGCCTTTACCCTGGTTGTCTCCTATATTTGAAGTGTTCTCCCTTTTCACCTCCACCTCTTAGATTCTTTGGCTTCTTTCAAGGCTCAACTCAAAGGTCACTTTCTGCAGAAGACCTTTTCCTATCTCCTCTGCTACCAATGCCTTTCCTTAGAGATTATGTTTCACAAACCCTGTACATGGCTTATATGTGTAAGGTGTTCACATAGTATGTCTACCATTAAAATGTGAACTCCTTGAGGGTAGAGACATTATTTTTACATTTTATTGTATCCTCAGGATTTAGCACAGTGTGTGATACATACATAGTAAGCATGTAATAAATGCTTATTGATTTGTTGAGGGTTCAGTGCTCCCAGGAAACTCTCTAAGCTTTAAATTACCAAAGATTTTTCTATTTTCATTGATGGGGAGTATTAACAGACCAATGAAATTACAGGTTCTGATATGCATACGGATAATATACATAGAATCTGAGATGCTCTTTTCAATAATAAAAGATTATAACTTTAGATCCTGGTATCACAGATGAAAAACTGGAAGGAATCTGAGATCATTTGGTCCAATCCCTTCATCTTTCATCTGAGAAAAGTGAGGCCCCCCAAACTGCCCAAATTCACACAGGTATTTACTCTCTTCTTACACTAGAAGACTGGAAAGGCAGAAAGAGGTGAAGTCATAAAGGGATTTAAATGCCTAACAGGATTTTATATTTGATCCTGGAGGTAATAGAGAGTCACTGGAGCTTTAAGGAGTATGAGCTGCAGGCAGATGGGGAGAGGAAAGTGGACATAGTGGGACTGGCACCTAGGCAAAGTTACTTTTGAATTTAAGGCTAGATTGGAGTGGAGAGAGACTCAAGTCAAAGAGTCCAAGAGTGTAGTAAAAGTAGAAAAAGATATCATTTGACAATAGATTGAATATGTGGGATGACTAGGAATGATGAGTTGAAGATAACACTGAGACTGAAAGTCTGGATGCCTGGAAGTATGCTGATGTCCTCAACAGAAATAAAAAGTAAGAAAAAAGAAAGGCTGTTGAGTTCTGATTTGGATATGTTGAATACGAAAAATGTATGGGATGTTCAATTAAACATAACCAAAAGACAACTGGCGATGCTGGCCTGTAGCTCAGGAGAGAGACTAAGACTAGATTTATAGACCAAAGAATCATCTGATTGTATGTATGTATGTATATGTATATACACATATATACATATATACATATGTGCAGAGAGAAAAATGGATGGATAGACAGATATGAGCAGCTAGATAGACAGACAGATAGATAGACAGACAGATGGATGGTTAGATACAGAATCTATTAGTCCTTTACTATATGCCAGTCACTGTGCTAGGGTATAGGGATGAAAATATAATTTAGTAAGATAGTCAGTTCTCTCCAGGAACTTACATTTTAATGCGGAGAAGATAACACATAAAAAGAATTTAGAAAAGAAATGGCCAGATTAAGTCCTAAAACAACATTGAAATGTTAAATACCTCGTGGTTATTAAACCCACTAACACTGGCTGTCACCCAAGGCTTTCTTCTATATCCTATTCTTTTTTTTTCTTGACACCTCCTCTGTTTAGTGACCTGATAACCTCCTATGGTTTCAATTATCTTCCCAAATGTCATTTTCCAGCCATCTCCAGATCACGATGCCTTAATCTGGCCATCTGCCCCATCCTCCCCATCTTCCTCCCTCTGAAAACTTAACCCTCAGATACTAGGCACTGAGAGGTGAGCTTCCATAGGACTGGAAATAGTCCTAGTCACTTCCTGGACATCTCTACACCATTCCCTATCTCCTCCTATTTTCTCAATCCTTTTTATGTGTTATCATCCCCATTTCATAGATAGAAAAATTGAAACTCAGATCATTTAAGTGTCTTTTAATCACAAGGCTAGCAAGCAGGCCTCTATCTCCTAACTCCAATTCCAGTGCTCTTTTCATGAATCTAAGGAATTTGGATAGTAGCAAGGAAAAGTCCAGTGCTGGTGTATAAAACTCAGGAAAGATAGTCTGGAGGTCGAAGTAGTAAAATAATACAGTCCCTAGCATGGGAGGAAAATGAACTTGGTAGCAGTCATTTCCATAGATGAGAGAGGAGAAAATAAAAAGGAAAAAAAGGAAAAAGGCCAACAAGTTGAAAGTTGGAATAATCAAAGTAAGACATTACTGAAGCCTAGATGGGCAACTTGGCAGAGCAGAGAGAAAAGAGGGATTACAGTTTTCTCTTGCAGTGATAGGGATGAATACAGTCTCAGAACTTAATTATTTCCCCCTAAAATAATTTTTCTAATAAATAAATAAAATATTTCTATTCGGAAAGTGTTAGATCAGGAAAAGGGAAAACATGAGATGGAAAAAGATGACCTGTATCTGCATAACTATAGAGCAGTAAAGAACCAATAACATGGTAAACCTTTTTTTTTTCTTTAGCATATTTCAGTGCCTGAATTTCTACCTCCTGTTTGTGAGTCTTGATAAGGAGCTTTCTGGTGGTACTGAAAGTAATGGAGCCTTAATTGCCTATTAACTCTCTCCTGTTTCTACCCCTTCTTAAAACAGTTGACTTTCCTGAATTTGGCCACCACAGCCTATGTTCAATGGATTCTGAGCTAAACATCTTATAGGCATTTAAGTTGAAAATTTTGGTTAAATCCTGTTAATTCCTCCAACATCTCTTCTAAGGATAAAGGTTTTAATCAGTAAGATACAAGCCACAGGGAATACAGGCGAGATAGGTCAGAATGTGGGTCAGAAAGACTGTACAGCAAGCGCTAATAGGATAAGCAAACTTGAGCTTTTTATCTTATTAGCACTTCTCTTGTCAAATTAATAAAATGGCTAGACACTGGTGTGGAGATAAAATGTTCAGGTGGTACGGCTGGACCCCAGAAGAATTCTCTCAAAGTTTCTTTCAAGAATATTTAACTTTTGTCCTCATTATTCTTTTACTTCTAGAGATCAGTATAATATGCACTAGTGAGATTGTCCCAATGATGCCCAGGAAATACGAGCATATAAGAATCACTTATTTGGTAAAATAGGAATGGTTTGTGATGATCTTGACTGGTTAGTCATGATTCTAAATCAGATATTCAATCTGTTGTACGTGATGTTAAAATAAACTATCTTATTGACCTTTGCTTGGTGTCAGTGTATAGAACTAGAAGAAAAATTATCTTATATTTATATCTCCCCTTACATGTTCAAATCCTCATTAGAATGTAAATTCCAACAAGACAAGGACTGCTTTTTTTTTTACAGTTATCTTCATATCTCCTTCTCACAATACAGTAGCTTAGAAAGAACAGGCACTTTAATGCGTTACTAAATGAATTAGACTGAAGTTATAGAATTGCTTTTTGGCTCAATGTGAGGAAAAATTTCCAAACAGTTTGAACTATCCAAACAAAAGTGAAAGAGGCTGTCTCAGGAAGCGATGTGTTTCTAATCACTAAAAGTTTTCAAAGACCTCTTGTTAATGTAAAATGACTAAGTATCACTGACCACTTGTTCAGGTAAAAATTATTCTAGATAACACCTGAAATTCTGTGCTTGTATGAGATATATTCTGTAATAGAAACTTCTCCTAATTTATTTAATTCTACTTATTTTAACATAAAGCTATCATTATCTTTTCAGACACAAGAAGCTACTATTTAATAGAGGGAAAAATGCCTTTTGGATTCTATGGATGGGAAAGAGTTAATGACCAAAGAAGATAGAGAAGATTTAAAAATATATAAAAATGGTAAATTCAGATGACAAAGGTTTGAAAAAAAAATTCCTTCACAGACAAAAACAATTCAGCTAAAGTTAAAATAGGAAGAGTTATTGAGAAACATTTTTTGCAACACACATAAGCCTAAGGAACTAGCTTAAATTTGTAAGACTGTGTCAGTCTCCCATTGGCAGAGGTCAAAGAATATGAACAGGCAATTTTTAAAGGAAGAAATCCAAGTTATCAACACCCATGTGAAATAATACACCAAATCACTAATAACTAGAGAAATGCAAACCTCACACCCATCATATTGGTAAGGGTAACAAAAGCAAAAACTTTAAATTCTGGAGAGACTAAGGAAATCTTGCACATTAAGGCATTGCTATTAGCAGTTGAGCCATTACAGAAAGTAACTTGAGAAGTAACTAAACTATACACAAAATGATATACACATGCACATGTGTGTATGCACACACATATATACATGTGTATATATGTATATACACATGTGTGTACATATGTATCTTTGCCTAATGAAAAACAACTGGAATCTAAGAAAGTGTCCATCAGTTGGGGAAATGACTATATGGTTTATGCATATCATGGAACACTACTATGCTATAAGAGAATGTGAAAGAAAAAGTTTCAGAGAAAACTATGAAGACAAGTGTAAACAGATAGACAATGAAATGCGTAGAAATAGGAGGAAATTTATACAACCACAATGTAATTATAAAGAAAAATGACTTTAAAAGACTTTTGAACTCTGATCTATGCAACACCAACATATATATATATATATATATATGTGTGTGTGTGTGTGTGTGTATATATATATATATATATATATATATATGTGTGTGTGTGTATATATATATATATATATATGTGTGTGTATATATATATATATATGTGTGTGTATATATATATATATATATGTGTGTGTGTATATATATATATATATATATATATATGTAGAGAGAGAGAGAGAGAGAGAGAGAGAGAGAGTGAAGATGCATGCTGCCTATTCATGAAGGAGAGATGAAGAGCTCACAGTACAGAATGAAACATATTTATTTCAATATAGCCAATGAAGAAATTAATTTTGTTTGATTGTGCATATTTTATGAGTTCGATTTTTCTTTATTTTCTTTTTTTATGTTTGAGAAGTAGAGGTTTGGACAAGAGAAAATAAATGCTTTCTAACTGAAAAAAATAGAAAATTCTTAAAAGTACTGCTTTTGATGTTTGTCAAGATCTCTTTATATTTGCAAAATATGTTGGACACTAAAGTTAATTGGAAATATCCATAACTTTTGAATAAAATAGAATAATTTAGAATTGGGGCTATTCTGTTCCTCCAGTCTCGATTTTCTATATGCCAGGAAATTGAAAGCCAGAAAAATCTGATGATGCTCCCAACATTATACATAGAGTTAGTGGCAGAGACAGGACTAGAACCCACATCTCCTGCCTTCTGGTCCTGTTTACTTTCCTTGATAGCAGGGTGCTTTCCTTTATCAAGCTGCTTAGAAAATATCTTTGGTGAATACAACTGTGAAATAATGTGCTTGCTTTTTTCTCTTTGTGGTTGGAGTTTGACAAGGCATGCATGATTAAGATAGGAAGGTAAGGGATTCCAGTGTGGGGTACATTGTAAAGTTGAACTACATAATTATAATATAAAAACTGAGAAAGAAGGAAACTAGAGTCAGAGGCCGTGTTGAGGATGAAAGTATGAGACCCAGGGAGAGAGATAATGAAATTCAATATTATTGTCAGAGAAATTTCGAAGATCTTGATTATAGAAGTGGGTGATGGTGAGATCAAAGGTTGATCTTATCTTTACTGTA
Source organism: Potorous gilbertii (assembly GCA_028658325.1). NCBI lineage: Eukaryota > Metazoa > Chordata > Mammalia > Diprotodontia > Potoroidae > Potorous > Potorous gilbertii. The sequence goes on from CM053770.1 coordinate 459,513,156, forward strand.
TGTGTCTTAGCTAGAGTGAAGGCAGAAAAGTAAGAGATTTTCCAAGTGGGAAAATAAGATTCTTTCCTCTCAAACTTCCCAAAGTAAAAACAAGTATGGAAATTAAAAAAAAAAAAAGTTGACAAGGAAGTGGTCATTCACCAGTATATTCTTGGAGTTGTTGCAAAGTAATCCTACTACTCTACTTTCTGCCTCATTTTAATAATTTCCCCATACCTGTTTATATTTCTCTTAAATTTATATTTCATAATCATTTCTACTTTTATTAAAACATAGAACACGTCATTGTAGTGTTCTTTATCTCTCTGCGTATATTTCTGTCTCCCTGTCTCTCTATGTCTGCCGTTCTGTCTGTCTACCTGTCTGTCTCTTTTCCCCTTCTTTCCCAGGGCTGAGTTTCCCTTCACACGTGTGGACCTCTCTGATTATTCATAGTCCCTGATGTTATTTTTCTTCTTTTTTTTTCATTCTTCTACCTTACCCTTTTATCTCCTAATGTCCATCATAATTTTCTCTAAACAATAATGCTTTTGTAGTTCTACAATTGTTGGGAATATTAATGGTCTTCTTCCAGGACTATCATATGTGGTTACAAATCAAAGGTCTTTGATCAGTGGTTTCTCTTGAAAATCCACCCTGTTGTGGGTGGCTTTGTTTCCCCTTATCTCATGCTTTGGATTTCATTCCTCATTTCCATCTTCTCTCATTACAGAATTTAAGGCTCAGGAAGACTTTTAAGTTGTTCTTTTTTTAAGAAATTTTTTCCCCTTTATTGTGTGATCACTCTAAGACTGGCACTATATATGCTGATTTTTGCCCTCATTGAAGACTATTTCTGTACATTTCCCAAAGGCAGTAAGCCATTCAGGTGGGAGTGTATAATTTGTTTTGTACTGTGGAATTCCTGCCATGACTATATGTATTTAGACCACAGGCAAGCCAATAAAGTTGTCATAGAAACAAAGCATTTCATGAATAAATCAATCCATAACAAACTTGTAAACTTCAAACAACCCACTGTGCTCCCTTACATACACAAAATAATCATGTTTGTAATGAGCAATGCTCAATATTACCCTTTCCTATACATTTTGTCCTGCTAGCCACCTTATAAATATTTCTTAATGTATCCTTATTCAGCTTGGATAGTTGTACTGTGTAGGCATGAAATCACTGACTCCAGCTGTCTTTGTAATCCAGAAGCAGCAGCAGCAGCAGTAGCAGTCTTTTGGGGGTGGTTTTTAAAATATGCCTTATGGTAGACCCCGCCTCAGAAAAGAGACTTGTAACTCCTACTCAGATGACCAGAGAGGGGACTGAAGTATTAGACGAGTCAAGTTCTCTCCTCCTCTTCAATTTCAAGGACTTTTTCACTCTTCACTAATCAGTGTTCTAGTTTAGTGCCACGTTCTAAGCTCAGCATACTGTGGAAGCTGAGTGAATGAGGTTGACTGACAGGTATGCAAGAGTGGGTGGCTACTTGAAAAGTGATTTGTGGCTAAAGGGAAAACTGCACATTTCCTTAGAGGACTGGGAAACTCTCCTGACTGTAGAAGACAAAGGGGGGGGGGCTGT
>CM053770.1:459515230-459560298 GCA_028658325.1 Potorous gilbertii
TATGGGAGAAAAGAGATATTCTACAAAGCAAGATGAGGACCACACAATGGCTATGATCTGCAGGAACTTGATGCTTATTCTGCCTCAAGAGAAGAAGAAGCAGAGTTCCTGGGGGTAACTGACACTCAGAAGGAGGGCTTGGACCTAGGAAAATGGGGGTGGGAATGACCAAGGTGAAGCAAAGGTCAATAATGAAATGCATAACCAAGGATGTAGGCAAATTCCTATTATAAGATGATATCCACTCTATCTTCTACAGGAAATGGTATTTCTAAGAGGCAGAAATAACAGAAAAAAGAAGAACTGGAGGCACTGGAGAGGAGGAAGTCTATAAAACAAGAAAACAGAAAATGTTCAGAAGAAGGGCCCAAATAAGTAATTCAGAAGCTTTAGTTCCATAAGGAATATAGGAGCTAAATCTAGAACAGACAGAAAAGAGGAAATTAAATAATGAAAAGAATAAGGGAAAGAAATTGGAGAAGAATTAAATAGATAAAAGTAAGAAAGAATGAACTAGTCAAAAAACAAATTCTCTAAAACTAGGGAAGAGGTAACAAATGGAAAGAAGATTGGATTGAGCGTGAGGGGAAGAGAGCTTTGGGAATAGGATTGTCTTAAAATAGATTAGTCTAAAGATTAATCTAAAGTAATTGAAGAGACATCATACTATGTTTACAGAAGGAGAGACAGGAAATACTAACTTGGGGAAAATGGAGAAAAATGGAGGAAAATAGAAACCTAAGTGTCAACTTTAAATGTGAATAGATTAAACAATCCAACAAAATGAAAAAGTATGACACTGAACAAGCAACAAAATCCCACAATTTGTTGCTTACAAGGAACACATTTAAAAAAACAACAACAAAGAATAAAAATATAGAAGAAGATGGAAACAATTACTATGCATTAATTAAATCCAAAAGGTATTTACTACATGTTATTACAGAGACACTGCAATCAGATTGGCTAATGGTTTATCAATTCTTATCAGTTTTCTAAATGAGACCTTCCTAATAACTTTCACTCCATAATCACCCACACTGTGTTTATTTTGTATTTCTTCTATGTATGTATATATGTATACTTATACACACACACACACACACACACACACACACACACACACATTTCACTTCCCCTCCTTAGAAAGAAATTTCTCTAACAATAGGGATTATTTCATTCTTTGTATTTGTATACATAGTGCCTGGTACATAGTAGCTGCTTAAAGAATGCTTTTTTATTGATCAAATGAATGTCTACCAAATGGAAAAGTATATAATTATTTAAAGGAAAAGTTTGTTAAACTGAAGTAAGGAAGTAAATAGGAAAACAATAATCTAACAAAAAGATGAACAGCAAAAGAAAGAAAGTATTAATATTAGAAAAATTATAAATGACAGACTGCCGGCAAATAGTAAAATAGAAATTGGGAGTCAATATACTTTTCAGCTCATGGAACCTTTTCAAAAGGTACTTTTTCAAAAGTTGCCCATGTACAAGGGCTCAAAGAGCTCATAAACAAATTCAACATGCATAAATCAGTAAACGAATGAAATAAAATTTTTAAAAAATTTATTACGAGTCAAATATTGTACTAAGTGCTGGAAATATAAGTACAAGCAAAAAATTGTACCTGTCCTCAAATACCTCTTCTGATAGGGAGATATAACACATATAAGAGCGCAGCAGCCAAGGAGGAAGAATATTTTGGTTTAGAAAATTATAAGCATGGTGTATGGATCTTTGGGGGAATCGTTTGTCAAGCCTTTATTCATGAGTAATCACAGAGTTGATTTGATCATGGTCCTAGAACTGGAAAGCTGGTTGCTGGAGAAGTGGGGAGGGGGTATGAAGTAGGAAATATTTATATAAATTAACTGATTAAATAATACCTGACTTGGTGACTGGTCTAGTTGGTATGACAGCTAGGACTAAAGTAAAATGTGACTGGTTCCTGAACCTTGATGTAGTGGGTGACTAAGGCAATCATTCATCAGTACAGTGGGGCTGTTAGATTGCAGTTCTAAGCATGAAAGTGTTAAGTTCTCTAGGGACTTAGCAAAAATGTTAAATGTATCTTTTATAGACTACAATACAATACAAGAAAAATTATCAATAAGGGAAACTTAAAGAAAGTAATAAGACTTGTATAGAGACCAAATAATGTAAGGAGTGGGTCAAAGAACAAATCCTATGAACAATAAATAATTTTGTCATTGAAAATAATAACAATGAGACAACATATTTTTTGTGGTGTAGCCAAAGCAAATCTGAGAGAAAAAGTTATATCTTTAAAATTTTCATCAATAAAAGAAAAAAATCAATAAATTAGGCACAGAAATTAAGAGGTAGAAAGACATTAAAATCCACTAAATAAATACAAAAACATAAATTCTGAAAATTAAAGTGAATAAATTGAAATAAAAATTATACCTAACATAAAGCTAAGAGATATTATTTTGAACACTAATATTAATATATAACTATTACTTTTATATAAAAGAGAGTATGGCAAGAACAAAATTACCAAATTAAAAACATGAATTCAAAACATGAAGGTGAAATAAAGAAATAGAAACTGGTATATTTAAATGCATACCAATAATACTTAAAGTCAATGAAATTCATGAGCATTTAAAAAACATAAAAGCCTTAGATTTAAAGAACTAGAAAAGAGAATAACATCTCAGCAATAGACACTGAACAAACCACTGCAATCCCCTACTCCACCCCTGTCAATAAACAAAAGCAAACAAAAAATGGGGCAAGATTGACTTACGATTAATATATAAAAAGAAATTGGTGATATATTCATGGGTAAAAATATACCTATTTTAGATGATATGATGGATTACTTAGAGAATTCTACAGTCAATGAAAGAACTGGCAGAATTATGACCTTCATTAATATAGCAAGATACAATTTTGGTAGAACTAGATCTGCAAACTTCCAGCAATAAAACTCCATTTAACAATTTTGATTCATATCTTCCCTGAAATTTTGACCATTCTATGTGCCTTCTACTGTTTGCGATACTCCTCAACCTTTCCTATGGTCAGATTTCCCAGATCCCATCTGAGCTGTTTGACTGCTAACATGACTTTGATGAGACAGAATCATTTCTTTCTGGTGAGATGGATAGCTACCAGGCAGGCTTTATACTCTGTTTACATTGCCTCTTAAGCTCCTCCAGGTCTTATCATATACCTTGTCTCTTTCAGATGCTCTGACAGTGCCATTTGATCTCCTGAAATAATTTAAGGATTGTTAGGTATTGCCATTTGCTCTACTAATGACACTTCAGGTTTCTGGATTTTGCTACCAACCTGCAGCTGAATTTTCTTTTATTTGTTCTCCCATAATTAAGGCATGAATCCATAAAATAAGGACTGTCCAGTGTTTTATATTTGTATACCCAATATTTAGCACAATGCTTGGCATATAGTAATCCTTGAATAAATGTTTTTCTTTTTTTTTAATTCATTTTTCACTCATTCATTCATTTAGGGGTTGCCTGGAGCTCAGAGTTTAAATGACTTTCCCCTGGATACCATAAACTGGAACATACAAGAAGCGAAACTTGAATTCATGCCTTCTTGACATCATTTGGTCATTGGACTCTGATGACTCAGAGTAAGTGTGAATTCTGGTCATAAACCCTGAGGGTCTTCTCCTAACAGACTGATTTTTTTTTCTTTGACTAGGCAAAAAGAGGTCATACTTGCCTTATTTCTTACCCAGCCTTAATCACTGAATGGCAAGGTATCTCAGACACACTGAGATCTGGGGAAAAAACCTTAGCTTATGAAAAAAAATACTGAAGTCTTCCACTGCATGAGGGCCATCTCCAGTAATCTTGATCTATATCTTGCCACTGGACCCAGATAGCTCCTGAGGAGAGAGTGAGGCTGATGACTTTGCACAGCCCTGCCTCACTTAAATCCAATTCATTTGCAAGTCATGACATCACCTTCCAGATGTCATAGTCCTCTTTTGAGAATGAAGGACAAACAGTAACAATACTAAACAAGGAGACAAGGAGTGATTCAAGTTTCAAGGTAGACCATTGGTCAGTCAAAAAGTCTTTCCTCCTCAACAGTAAACAGATAAGCAATACCAGAATAACTGTAAAAGTACAGAAGTACACTTGGAGGGTTGGATCATGCCAAACATTTTGTGAAGGTTCGCAAGGGTTTCATGGGTCAGTCCCTCATTACACATATAATTGAAGGACTGTCACACACACAAAAAGGGGGATTAGACTTACTCTGTTTAGCCCCTGAGGATAGCAGTAGGAACAATTGGTGGAATTTGCAGAAAGTTCCAGTTCAGCTTGATGAAAAGAAAACAAATAAAAACCCAACAACTTTCTAATAACAAGAGCTCTCCAAAAGTTGAATAAGCTGCCTTGAGAAGTACCTACTTTCCCTCAAAGTAAGGTTTTAAACAGAAATTGGATGACCACTTATCCCAGAAGCCAGAGATGATGTCTGTTCAGATGTGCTTTGGAGTAAATAACCCCTGAGCTCCAGGGTTTCTTTTCATCCCAAGATCATCTGATGCTATACTCATAGCTTAACCTTCCTTCCAAGAAGAAAAGGGGCATATTGTGCAATTAAAAGCAGGAATTTTTGAAGAGAACTATGATGTAAATTTTCAATTTCTACTCCTTAAAACAGGCAGAAAAATGTATAAAGCCAACATTAAGGCAGAAAGCCCAGAAAGAAAGCAAGACCAACAAAGAATTTTCAGAGGCATAAACTGGCATTTTGCTCCTCTTTACAAGTGGGAAGTGGGTGGGAATCACACATTGTGATTATAAACACTATTTCTATAAAATATTTATAAATGCTATAGCTTCATAATGCCTTGGCATTTGTTTCAGGACCATTTTGTCTGGTAAGAATGTGCCTGAATTCATTAATCCAGGTGTTTCCCTTTGGCATTCTGTTTGCAAAAGAATATACTACTAATATGTTGGCAAGGCCATTTGACTGTCGATTTTTTTAGTATTTCTTATAAAAATCTCATTTTTTGAGTCTTATAATACAAGAATGTTAAGAATATTAGCAAAATAAGAACTCAGTTATACAGTCAACAAACATTTATTAAGTACTTATTATGTTCTAGACATTGTAGTAACCACTGAGGATAGAAAAACAAAAACAAATCCTGTCCTTAAGGTGCTCACAATCTAACAGAGAAATATCCAAAGAAAGATGTGCATATGTGATATATATGGGGTAAATTCGAAATAATGTCAGAGGGAAGGCAAGAGTGAGAAGGAGGACCCCAAAAGGTTACTAACAGAAGATGGAATTTTATCTATGACCTCAGGAAAGCCAGGAAAGCCAGAATGCAGAAACATGGGGCGGGGGTGGAGAGCATGGTATGCATGGGAGACAGTCTAAAAATGCCAGGAGATGGAAATGTCTTACTTAAGGAACAGCAAAGAGCTCAATGTCACTGTGAGTATGTGGAGGGTAGCAAAGTATGAGAAGATTATAAAAGTATGAATGGGGTAGGTTAAAAAGTCCTTTAAAAGCTGGTCTTCCTCTGAGATGATTCTTAAATTTTCACTGTGACACTTACTTAAATATCAAAAATTGACCTACTACAAATTAAGACGATGCATTGTTTTGATAATTACACATAAAGTGATGGAGATAATATTGATAATACAGACTGAACTAAAATATAAGCAGCTTATGTTTGATTTTTTTGTTTTTTTTCCTTGGTGAGATGGTTGTTAAACATTATCAACATACCTCTACCTTGGAGCCAAGTTCATGATGACCCTCTCTGAATCTAGGTATGCTGGTTGTTATAAGGTGATAATTATTAGATAAATGCTGAGACTTATTGATTGTCCATATTGGTAGAAGGACTAGCTAGAACCCGTCTTTCAATGGCATAGTTTTTTAGATACAGAATCATGTCCATTCCAAATTTATATATATATATATCACATATGTATGTATGTATATGTATATATGTATGTGTGTGTGTGTGTGTGTGTGTGTAAATGATATGAAACAGTAGAAGAAAAGATTGTTCTGGCATTATCTATAATTTTTTTCAAACTTTGGACTACTGCTAAGTGACTCCTCCCAGTACGTTGAGAGGTATGAAGCAAATGAAATGCCTAGTGGGTCAATTGTTGTTTTTTATTTGGTAGACCCTATTTTTACAGCTCTTCTTCTTGGGCTAGAGTACCATAAGACAAATATAATCACCAAAATACCTATTGTATTCTGCAGCTGCATGATGGATGTTTTCCTAGTTATGGATTCACAAATGCCATGTCTGTAGCTTAGCTAATAAGGCTTTTACCTTAAATGAGACTGCATAGTCAAGTGAAAGCTTAATTTAAGCATTGGCTCTCCATTCCAATTTAGTTTCAAGAGGAAAAGGAAAGAGATTATTTAGGTTTTCTAAAGTGAAATGCAAGAAAGGAGGAAAAAAGACACTAAATGATGTAAGTGGAATTTGCAAACAGCACAATATCATTTAACACTTATAGAGTACTTCATATTTTCAAAAGCTTTTATCACAATCACTGATTAATTATGTTTTCCTCTCTCAGAGTCTTCTGATGAAGTAGGTCAGTGCCACAAGATCCATTTTATTGATTAAGAAACTGAGACCAACTAGCAAACTTTTCAGTCAGCTGATTATTCCATTCAGGTAACAATTTCTTAGGGTTCTAAGTAAGCCTTTAAGTTATAAATTGAAAGGGGAAAAAAAAAGTGTGGGCTCACACTGAGAGAGGAAGTTTCCTTGCCTGCATTTCTCTATACAAAAGAAAGTGCCAGATGTGGTCCCTAGTCCACTGATAGCTTCTTTATAGTCAGAAAGTAAATTTGAAGAGCCAAGAGAATTTGAATCAGGCTAAGTAATTCTAAAAGTATTCTGACAATGGTGATATGTACTAACTGTAATAACAAACTTTTCCTTGAGAAAAAAATGAACATAATAAGACACATTATTATGAAGCATGTTAAAAATTAGTCCAAGCTAATGGACAACTCTAACTAGAAATGACTCTTTAGCAGAAGTAAATTTGAAAAACATTCTCAGTCCATGTGATGGACAACATGATGTAGTCAATAAGTCTAAAGGACTTGGAGTCAGAAAGATCTGGGTTCAAACCTCACCTCTGACACTAATAGTTCAATACTTGTTGAGTCATTTAACTTCAATGTTCCTCAAGTAAGTCCCTAAGAGTTTATCACCTAAGTCAGAGATAGATTTCAGTCTGTGAGGTAAAGGAAATTCCCACACTGGAATTTCTTAAAGCAATGACAAGCATAACCCTGTGATCCATACTGGCTGTATTATAAATTACATACCTATGGGACAAAGAGGAAATTAGCCAGATGAATGAAAGGGGTAAAAGCATTTTTAAGTTACTGAAATGGCAGCAGCAAGAGAAGGCCCTATTCATACAGAAATAGAGAAAAGATCACAGATACCAACCCAGAATGTATATTCAAAGGAATAAAGGGAAGTAAGTATGAAATGAAGAAAATGAAAGTAAAGGTTATGAATTTAGCTAATTTGAGAAGCAAATAAAGCAAATTTAAAATGATGACCTTGGAAAACACTAAAGAAAAAAGAAACTAGTGTTTGAGAAATCTTCCATTGCTCTGATGATTCATTATGTCATGGAGGGATAATGGCTTTTCAAAGGCAAGTTTTGGTTAGGTCTTATCATTGTGAAAAGGTTTTGATTATGTATCCCAAAACATAATGAAATGTTTTTGAACTTTTGAACTTTGAACAAAAATTACTTTTTGAAGGTTAAGTTCTAAACATATTTTGAGAATGACATGGATTAGATGGAGAGAATCAAGAGGTCAACCAGGATGGGTAGGACCTTGAGCTCATGCTATATGAGAAGCAGTTAATGAATTGGGAATGTTTAGCCTACAAAAGAAAAGACTCAGGTAGGACAGATTAGCTATCTTCAATGTATGGAGGGTTATCACCTGGGGAAAAATGTTGGACTTCTTCTGATTAGTGCTAGAGAATTGTTGTTTGTCCTTCATTTTCAAAGGAAACCAGTGACATCATGGGGGTGATATTTTAACTTGTGTGAATTGGACTAATGTGAGGCAGAGTTGCACAAAGTCATTAATGTCACCCTCTTCCCAAGTCATCCAGTGACAGGACAAACTGGTGATGATTTGGAACACAGTGGATGAATCTCAGGGTCCTCAGTATCTGACCAAGTTCTAAATGCTCCCTAGGGCCTGCTTCAGCCACTTTCATGGCCATTGGATAAAATCATTCTTAACTTGCCCATTCCACTGGGGGTATCTTCATATGCTTAGGGGAATCTTTCCCTAACTCACCAACAGGTCTAAAGCCTGTCAGTCATCCTTAGCCTGGTTTAGTCTATCTGCCAAACCGGTGTTAGAGAGTCAAAAGAGAAGGAATGAATGGAAGCTGCCAAGAGGCAAATTAAAGTGTGATATAGTGATGGCAAATAGGAGGCCCCACCTTACCCTTAAAAGATCAAAGGGAAAGAAGGTAGGTGAGGACACTGAGGAGAGATGAAGGTGCTTATGATCATTTGATTTAATCTCAGATTGTTAGTTAGTGAGGTCATCCTTGTGGATGATGGGCAATTTTGGATAGCATGAGAGATCAATCAGAGATGAAACAGGTTAGATAGATGAAAAGAGATATAACAGTTTTTGGAGGAGTGGACTTGGAGTCAGGATGATCCAGGTTTGAATCCTACTTCAGACACTTGCTAGTTATGTGACCCTGGGTAGGTCGCTCGAGTCTCTGCACCTATTTCCTCATTTTTAACATGAGAATCTTGGTCTCAGTGACCTTAAAGTTCCCTTACAGCTTGCAATCTCTGATCCTATTAATTTAAAGCAGCCCTCCATCAGCAGTTTCGTGAGTTTTTTCCGGTTATTCTCAGAAGTTCTACAGAGCATTAGCCTCTAGTGCAATACATGCATATAGTAGGATAAATGATCGCAGAATTGAAAACAAACTGGGTTTGAGACAAAGGGAAGAAGCTTTCTAAAAATTAACCCCAAAGTGGAATGGGTTGACTGGTATTTCTCATTGAGTTTCTTTTGGGACTGTGGATTTTAACTATATGTCTCCTATGATCCTTTCCAACCCCAAACATCTATAATCCTGTGATCATCCCAGATGAGTTCAGAGAAGCTCCTTCCCAAATGGTTGGCCATCAATGAATCAATCAATACACATCTATTAGGTGGTTCCTAAGTGCGTGGCCCTATTCTAAGTACTGAGCATAGAAAGTAAATTTTTGGCCAAATCAGTTTATGATAGTCACTAAGGATGAGAGGATCATGATCAGCATTGGGGTAGGAAATAAGCACAGATCCTTAAAACACTGACATGTTTAATTTCTGAAAAAATATGATCTGATAAGTTTTGACATCACAGAGATGATCTACTAGAGATTCTAGAAGACAATAGAAGATTTTTAGCAAAGTTGAATAGAGACTAGACCTGTGGTTTCATTGGCATAAGGAATTCCCAGATGAGGAAATTCACTTTGCTAATGCAAATAGCGACTTTCCATCCAATTTAAGGTCTTGGCCAGTTGCTTAGTCACTGAGAAGTCACATAGCCTGTATGTAACAAAATCAGGAGTTGAAACAAGATCTGCCTAGCTCTGAGGTCAGCTCTCTATCCACAATGCTACTCAGTAGTGGAGTGGGCAATAATGAGGAAATGCCAGTGGTCCAAGAACAAGGATGTGGAGAGAGAGAAGAGGGCCCAGATCCAGTTTCCAATTTTGGCAATAGATCAATTTTGGAGGTTAAATAACAGGGAAGAATCACTGGTGATACAGAGGTAAGATAATGGGGGCTTAGTTGAATGGAAGGTTGAAGAGGGAGTAAAGGATGAGTTTAGAGAAAGAATGAGACCCAGTACCAAACAACGCACCATTTCTTTTTTTGGTGACTATAAAAATATAATCTCATTTTCAGAACAAACTTGTCTCTACTTTAATTTGCATTCATACTTTTTGTATTTATTTGTCCTTCCTTCTCTCCCTGCCTCTACAAACTGTCTCTACATCACCAAATTTCTAGCATCCCCATAAGTCAATAACAATGTCAGAGATGAGGAATACGTGGTAAGAATTAAGGACTTGAGTAGGAGAAGTGAGAGCATCTAGAAAATATTTCTACTTTTCTGCTTTTATCTTCTACTTCAAGTCCTAGGAAGTAGGAGTATTTAAAATCCTACGTTTCCTTGGGTCTCCCTTGAATAGATCTTAAATAGGTTTTTTCCCCTTCCATGTAAAGCTTTTCATAAACTGGTCCCTTCCCAGCTTTCCAGTCTTCTTATACAATATCCACCTCCACTCACATTATGATAGAGCTATACTGGCCTATTTGCTGTATCTTGGACACAGCATTCTACTTCCTGTCTCTGTGCCTTTTTTACTAGCTGACTACTATGCCTAGAATGTTTCCCCTCCTCACTCCTGTCTCTTAGAATCCTTGGCTTCCTTCAAGACTCAGTCACACTCCTAGTTCCCATGTTATTTCCTTCCCTCCCCATCCCCACCCTGCCCTAGCTTTTAGACCCTTCTCCAGTAAGGCTATCTTTCAACTCTCTCTATATGTATCTTGTGTGTGCATATGTCTATATGTGTTATATTCCCCATCATGTATTCCTTCATTAAAATGTGAATACATTTTACTATGATGAGTATGTAATTAGTATGTTAACTCATTGAGTTAAGGGGCTGTTTTGCCCTAATATATTCCTAGGATTTAGCAAAGTGCCTAGTACATGCTTGGTTGTTTACCTTTGTCTTCAAAGAGGACTAAAATGATGTCACTATGATAAAGTAAAATTTCATTGTGTCTGACTGTGGCTGATCAGACCCATATGAGCTCAGAATACTCTAACACAGGTTAGCTACAGATAGTCCATGTGAATATTTGGGGTGGATATCCCAAATTTGTGCATTCTGTGTTTACTTTGTGCTGTCACAATTCTGCTTTGCTCAAAGAGCACAGTACCCTTTCTGATGTGGGCATGCCATGCTGAGCAGTCCTGTGCCAGTGTCTCCCATGGTGCATAGTCAAATCCAAAGTTCTTGAGAGAGACCTAAGAGTGTCCTTGTATCGCTTCTTCTGGCCACCATGTGATCGCCTGCCCCATGCGAGTTCTCCATAAAATAGTCATTTTGGCAAGCATATATTTTGCATTCGAACAACGTAGGCAGCCCATAGGAGTTGCGCTCTCTGAAGCATAATTTGAATACTTGGCAGTTCAGCTTGAGCAAGGACTTTAGTATCTGGTACCTTATCCTGCCAGGTGATCCTCAGAATCTTCCTAAGACAGTTCAAATGGAAGCGATTCTGTTTCCTGGCATGGCACTGATAAGACTGTCCATATTTCACAAGCATATAACAATGAGGTCAGCACAATGGCTCTGTAGACCTTCAATTTGGTAGTCAGTCTAATAACTCTCCTCTCCCAAATTTTTCTTCAGAACCTGCCAAACACTGAGCTAGCTCTGGCAATGCATTCATCAACCTCATTGTCAATATGTACATCCCTGGAAAGTATACTACCAAGGGAAGTGAACTTATCCACAGCATTCAAAACTTCTCCACTTGTAACTGATGGTTCCACGTGTGGATGGTGTGGTGGTGACTGATGAAGCACCATTGTTTTCTTGGTGTTAATTATTAGGCCAAAATTAGCACAGGCAGCAGAGAATCAATTTATACTTTGTTGCATCTCAGTTTCAGAGGCTGCATTGAGTGAACAATCATCTGCAAACAGAAAATCATGCACCAACACTCCCTCCACTTTGGTCTTGGCTTGTAGCCTTTTCAAATTGAAGAATTTATCATCAGCACAGTTGTTGACTTTGATGTCATGTTCATCCTCATTGAAAGCATTTGTCAACATGGCTGAAAACATCATGCTAAAAGGCATGGGAGCAAGCATACAGCCCTGTTTCACTCCATTGGTGACTGGGAAGGCATGAGAGCATTGTACACTATCCAGAACCCAGGCAAACATTGCATCATGAAATTTACGTACAACATTGAAGAACTTCTCTAGGCAACCAAATTTTGACACAGTTTTCCATAAGCCCTCATGACTAACAGTGTCAGATCTATAAACATTGTGTACAGACCTCTGTTCTGCTCCTGGCATTTCTCCTGGAGTTGTTGGGCAGCAAACACCATATCAACTGTTCCTTGGCCCCTTCTGAAGCCACCCTGGCTCTCAGGTATATGACCATCTTCCAGGTGAAGGATCAGCCTATTAAGGAGGACTCTAGCAAGAATTTTGCCAGCAGTGACTAAGAGAGAGATCCCCTTGTGATTGCTGCATGACAATCTGTTCCCTTTACCTTTATAGAGATTGACAATGCAGGCATCCTTGAACTCCTGGGGGATAACCTCCTCTTGACATATAACCTGGAAAATGTCAGTCAGCTTTTGTATGAGCAATGGTCCCCCTACCTTGTAAATCTCAACTGGAATGGTACATGGTAAGCACTTAAAAGCCTATGAATTGATTGAGCTGGAGCTTTGCACCTTGGGCATACACCACAAAGTGTACCCACAGCAAACAATGTGCCTTCACTTGAGCGGGGTTTAGGGGAATAAATAGGTCAGGGAGGGTGCCTTAGCTACCTTCTGGTAACTTCCTATTGAACTAATTATATTTGCTAACTAGGTACTGAACTCTGTTGTTACAATGCTTCCAAAGAGATGGAATACTATCAACTTTTTCTAGATTTGGTTCCTACATTAAGTGTCCTTGGAGAAAGTCTTGGCTACCCTACCTGCCTGTGTGGAAAACCAATCTAACTTCTACTACCTATTCCTCCCACTCCCCAAAATGGTGGATTGATTAATCCACCACTGTGAAAGAGGATCATGTTAATGATACATTATACTGGGAATTCTAGGATCCCAAAAAGCACCCAAAAATGTGATGATAGGGCTCTGATTTTAGAAAGAGATTACAACACAGAAAGAACTTGATGGGGAATAGGCCTAATGTATTCAACCTGAAATAGCCTATTGAATACATCTACAAACACTTCATTAGAAACAGTGAATATCTATAAGTTAGAGGTTTAGGAATTTTAGAACTCCTATGCTGTCTTTGTGGAGGAGACATTATACAGAGAAATTTATCAGTTTGGAGAAAGGTATCTGTAGGATTAATACTAAAATTTTGTTTCTTTATTTTCAGATGACCAGATATTTGATTTTCCCTTGCTGTTCTCTTCTTTCTCTCTGGCTATCTTTACCTCACCCCCAAGTCCTTATTATTAACTATTCTTTGCTAATATTTATATAGTACTTAGTACATGCGAGGTAATGTGTTAAGTGCTTTACAATTATTTTCTCATTTTTGGGAGGTAGTTACTATTACTAGACCCATTTTACAGATGAGGAAACTTGGCAATTAGTTACTTGCCCAGGGTTTTAGGTCAAATGCGAACTTAGGTCATCCTGACTCCAAGCTGCCATATTTTCCACTGTACCCCTTGGTTGCCCTACAATCTCAGTTATGTGCCTTAATATACCTTTGCCTATGCCTTTCAGTTTGGTCCTTCACTAACTCTTGTAGTCTGACTTAAAGGCTTAAAAAATTAGGATTTTGATGTTGGTGAGGACCTTTGTCTAACTTGACATATAATCAAGGATCCCTCTTTAACATCATTATCTGGTATTATGTTTCTCCTCAAATTACATTGCACTGACTGATCTTAAGCATTTACACATTAAATCTTCCAAATCTCTCTACTCTTAATTGAACTTCTTTAGGATAGGGACCTTGTATTTTTCTCTATTTCTAGCAAATATCACAGTGCCTGGAATATAGTAGGTACTTAATAAATGTGAGTTGATTATTTTTATTTGAATAGTGAGGTAGAAATGGAAAAATATTAACTGTTTAATTTGAATATTCCAACTAACCCACAGATTTGCCTTTTCAAGTCTGGGGATAGAGGGGAAGGTCATGTAAGATAGATTCTAGATATCCTTTTTAACTTATCCTAATGTACCATATACCAAAAAGTGTCCTAGAGGCTTGTGTTTTTTCAAGGAGACTTGAATCTTTCAGGGACATAGTTTTCCCATTGTGCTTTTAATAATGTTTACTTATAAAATAGTCATTTCTTTGAGGTATGTTTACCAATCTATCGTCTTCCCTACCCCTCCACCTCTTCCATTTTCATTGTTTGTTGAAATAGATTTCCTGAAATTGTTTCCTCTATGCATTACTAACGTTTGTCCATCTCTTTCCCAGGATCTCGAAGTTCATAGTCCCACAAATATATGCTGTGGAATATGCAACATAAAGTATCTGCACAGTATGGCAGAGGCCCAGCTATTAGGGTGGTTCACAAGACCTCAGAGTAAAACAAGGTATTTGAAAACCTAAAGGAAGGAGAGCAGCTATTTTACAGGTAGGCAATAATTTTTATTGATCTCCCCCTCCCCATCCTGAGTCCAATATCTGTTCCACAGGGTGGGATTAGCCCTTATAAATTTTTTTTAAAAAAAGAATTTCCTCATGTTAGCAATCCCTACTGTCTTGTTTTCCCCAACTAAGTTATATGTAACACATAAAGAGAATTCTTAGATCTGCTGGGATGTGGGGTTGGTAGGATAGCTGGTAAAAGAAGAAGATGAAGGCTAAGGCTATCAGAGATCAATAAGCAAGGGAAGACACTAAGGGCCAAAGTTAGAAATATTAAATCTTGAAATGAGACCTTTTTCTATCAGGCTTACAGGTCTAATCAGTTTTCTCAGGTTTTATCTTTCAGCAATGGTTACCTAACACAGCAGCACCTTTTCTCAGATCACAAACTTGTTATCTGTCTTTTTTCTTTGTTCTTGTTCAAGTCAGACATGAGAGGAGTGGAAATGCATAATCAGGAGAGAACTACCATTTTTGGTCAAAATGTTTCTTATATCCCAGAGCTACATCATCGGTCTCTGGATTTCTGTCCTTTATACATTTCTTTTTTATTGACCTTCCATGAAACATAGAAAAATCTTCTTAAGGAATAGACAATTGCATTCATTTATAACTATAAAAATATAGGTATACACATGCAAATATATGATACACACATGAACACAAGTGTATTTAAAAACCATTCATTTCATAAGCATTTATTAATTACCTGATGTGTACCAGGAGCTGTACAAGACATTGTGGATAGGGAACACAATATATGCATAACACAAACTTTTTTATAGCTTCCTTGAGAACAACTGAGCACGAATATTATTATTCACTACTATAGGACTAAAAGATTACAGAATTTCCAGTAATAACGAGACCCTTTGAAAGTCTCACCTATTTATCTTAACATTCTGCCGTCCTGCAAGTGATAGCCTCTATGTGCATCATTATCACTTCATGGATCTGCCCTGGTTTCATCAGGGACTCCCTTCCCTAATGGGGATGACAACCCTTTTTCCTTAGTAAGATTTTATAAGTTATTGGGGAAGAAAAATCTATAATAATGACAACAACAAAAGACCTGCCTGTAGGTAATGTATCTCTGAATTTAGGCTGGTCCTCACACCACACCCAGAAAGTACATTCCTGGGCTCTTCCCTTTCCAGCTTGGAGGCATACGTCAGAGTTTGTGATCTAGGCTAATCTTTGAGAAGTAAAGGTCACCTCCAGAGTACAATGAGGCATCTGAAAAAGACATTCATTCACTCATTATCAAACATATATTAAGAGGCAGCATACAGGGGAAAGAACATTGCCTCTGGAGACAAAAGATCTGGATACAAATCTCAATATTTGAATGACATTGCCCTCAGTTTACTGATGTTCAGTAGTTTCAGTTTTCTTCCAATTCTATGTGACTTCATTTAGGGTTTCCTTGGCAGAGATACTGAAGTTGATTTGCCATTCCTTCTCCAGCTCATTTTACAGATGAGGAAACTGAGGCAGAGTTAAGTGACTTGCCCAGTTTCACCTAACTAAATAAATGTCTGAGGCTGGATTTGATTCCAGGGCCAGTGCTCTACCCACATAGCCACCGACCGGTCCCTGAGCCTCAGTTTCTTAGCTATAAAATGAAAAAGTTGAATTAGATGGTCTTTGAGACCCTTTCTGTTTCTAGATCCATGCTCTCATGGGCCTGTTGTGTACAGAGAACTGTGCTAGAACTAAACAGAACTTAGGTAAGGCGCTCTCTGTCCTTATGGAAATTAAAGTCTAATGCCTCATACGAACTAAAATATACATGACTATTATTAGTATCATTCATGTTAAGTGCCTTAGAGAGATTAAAAAAAGTTATATGTGTGAGATCTGAGTAAAAGGGTTATTAGTGTCACAGAAAATAAGGGAAAGATTCTTGGAGGAACTATCTTGGGAATCAGGTTTTAAAGTGTCAGATTATTATTAACTAACAGATCTTTAAAGTTTATAAAATGCTTTATTCATGTGATCTCACTGGATCCTCACAAGGACCCTATGAGGTTCAAGTGTTATTTTCATCATTTTACAGTTGAGAAAATTAGGACTCAGAGACATGAGTGTCTTGCCATGGGCCACGCAGCCAATAAGTACAGAGGCAGAATTCAAACCCAGGTCTCTTCTGACTCCAAGTTCAGCACTTTTTGCTAGACACCAGTCGACCATGTGGGACTAGAAGGAAATGCAGTAGGCAAAGAGGGAGAGTAAGTTATATTCCATGCACAGGGGATAACAGGAGCAAAGATATGGGGGCAGAAGCAATATTCTAAAACACTTAGAAATTCTACTAAGATTTGCCTCCAAGAAGTTTTGTAAATCCCCAAATCCTCAACGTAATTAACAGAGGAAAAATCATGCATTGTGTGCTCACTCAATAAATAGAAAAGGCAGGTATATAGGTAAAGGCTAATCAGTTTAAATCACTAAATAGTCTTTCTTTTTACATAAAGAACTCTGAATGTCTCAAACTCACTGGAAATCTTTCAGCAAAGTCTAATTGATCACTTGTGAGGAAGACCGGAGTTTGAATCTGGTCTCAGATACTTACTAGCTATGGGACTTTGGGCAAGTTATGTTACCTCTGCCTCTGTTTTTTCATCTGTAAAATGGGGACGATACTGACACAAAGCAGAGTTGTTGTGAGTATCAAATGAGATAATTGTAAAATATTTAGCACAAAGTGAGCCCTATTTAAATGATTATTTACATTTGCTGTTATCACTCCCTCCTCCCTTCCTGGAAGGGTGGAACCGCATCCTCCCACACCCATAAGCTTCTTGTAACAACTCTTACGGTTTCATATCACTTCTTGCTCTCTTTGGTACCGGGGAGTGAGAATTGCTTAGCCCCAGGCTCCCATTTTCAAAGTAACCTGCTCTATCTACAAACAATGAAGGACTTATTTAGCCCTGGAGCGAAAAAAAGGACAGTTTCAGACTCAGGGTAATGTTCTGTCATTTGGGAGGCTTATTGAATTATTAATAAAAATAATAATATATCTTTTAACCTCTCAAGTTAGAGGCAGATTCCCTAACTATTGGCTAGAGATTAGAATCTCTTCTCCATCTTAAACCCTGTGTAAATTTCAGCTTGGTACAGTGTTTCCCGTTAACCTCAGCACTCCACCAATGTACAGCATGTAATAAATAGCTTTCACGGTCAACCATGGATGTTTATGTGAAGGGAATACAAAATCAGAATAAATTAACCACTTAAATCATAGCAAGGAAACAAATCCTAAATGGATGACAGATTGTGGCCACCCAGGGGAAGGTAGAAGCTAGAGAGAATGAACCTCTCCAGGCCTTCTTTATTTCTTACAGGAATGGTTACCTGATATGCTTAGTTTAAAACCTTTGTTTCATAAAAAGAGTCTAGCTGCTAGACTGAGCTGCCATATTCAATCCCCTCTCTCAAAATACATACCACAAAGCTTCTACAAGGGGTCTGATGACTATCCCCATCTCTCACTTCTCTTACCACTTGGTTCCAAATGCCATATCTCTTGGATAAAGCATTACAAAGACTTTGACCAGTCCAGCATAACTGAGTCAAAATTAGGCAAAATTTACATCGTGTTTTCTCTCTCCCCTGGCTAGAAAAAGGCTTCTTTTTGGAGCACAAGACTACAAATCTCAAGATTCTTAGGTAGGATTTGGTTACCACTTCTTCCAACCTGAAAAAAATTTGGCCCCTTCAGAGCTGGGCTTACACAGAGGTATAGTATACAGGAAAACTACTGTTATATAAATAGTAGACAGCGTAATACACACAAACATTTTTCATTTCTAATGTTGAAGGAAAAAAGGGATTGGAACAAGTGAATGAGGTATAAAATGATAGAGTGGAAGATGGCATGCAAAGAAAATATGATATAGGGAAAACATCTCCTATGACCAGCAGCTTGAGTGTACTGACAAGTAAGCTTTGTGCTCCTCAATAAAATCTGTCTAGAAAGGGTTAAAATTATCTTCCTTTATCAGTACATGACTTGGTTTTTCTTACACTGTCCTTATCAAAGGGACATTTACTTAATTTGAAGCATAGAGATCTTTTTAAACCATTTTCACCATCCCTCCCTACCAATTGTCCTTGGCATCAAACAATATGATGGATCATCTTACAGTTAAGTACTTCTGCTACTCTATGGATTAAATGATAATCTGTAGAAAAGCAAGTAAAAATGTGAGTGACAGTAGAATATCAAAGCTAGAATACAGGTGTATTTTGGCTTTATCAATTTTACATGTGAGGAAACCCAGTCTTGGCAGTTAAAAAAAAAGTTCGGCAGCAAAAAAATAATTTGGTCCAAAAAATTTTCATTGACTCACTTATTTCATTTAGCTTTTCTTCTCCTTTTCAAATGTGCCCCCACATTCATCAATTTTACTTTCTATCTGTAGACCAAAAACAAGAACAATGCGTATAGAATATGCATCTGGTGTTGTCCCACGAACAAAGATCCCCATGAAAATTAAAAAGAGAGAAAACAGAGAGAAGATACATATATAGTTTAGATCTACTACTTTATTTTCCTTCAGCTCATTTTCTGATTTCCTTTTGGCTTACTGTCATATCTTTTAGTTGCAGAGAGAATTTATCTGTGGGCATTCTCATAGTTGATTTAATCAAATGTTTCTTTGGAACAGTACTCACTTGGATTATTGCAATAGTCTTCTAATTGATTTCCCTTCCTTAAATGTTTTCCCATTCCAATCTATTCCATTCTATCCTCTAGGTAGTTGCCAAAGTTTTTTTCCTAAAATGTAGGTGTGACCGTTTCATGACCCATCTTACTAAATTAACTCCAATGGTTTCTTATTTCCTCCAGGATAAAATACAAAATCCTTTGTTTGGCATTACATCCCTTCCTAATCAGTCATCTTCCAGCCTTTCCAATCCTACACTTTACTCTTCACACACTCTACAATCTAGATTCATTTTCTTCATTGATCTCCATCAGCAATACCTAGAATGTTCTCTCTTCTTACTTCTACCTAGTAGAATGACTGACTTCCTCGAATACTCAGTTCAAACATTACCTTCTGCAGGAGGCCTGTTATAATTTCCCCTCCTTACCCTGAAACCTATTAGTCTTATCTTTTAAAGTTACTTTTTCATATACTCTAAATAATCACTTATTTATTTACATGTCCTATCCTTCACTAAACTGTAAGTTCTCTGAGGGCAGGTTTGTTGTTGCTTTTTTAATTCCCGGAGTTTAGCAAATTCCTGGCACGTAGTAAGTACTCAATAAATATCTGTATTGTATTACACATTCCAACAGACTGTATTCCCAGTGATGATTATGCATAAATGAAGCTTTTCCTCATTTCATATGTCCTTATAGACTTCTTCAGCAATACTGTCTTTTTCAAAGAGTTAAAAAAAACCTATTGAACGGATATTGTAGTCATAAAACAGTAAACCTAATACAGCAATTTTCTGTAAAATGAAAACTTGAGCATAAAGTTGTCATGTTGATGCCCAAAGTATCTGTGCTATTTGAAATTAAAATAGTTGGAATTAAAGATGCAGAGAATGGCAATTGTGTTTGCTAGTCAGTTGCTGCTGTGGTTCATTTGAGAAGGACATGCCAGTCATCTTTAATGGCCTGCAAAACCCCAAACCTTGTCTCTGCCAAGTCTTTCTCATATAATAGTTACATGATAAGCTCCATGGTGCTTCACAGTAAATCAGAGAATTCCACAACAAAGTCATACGATAAGCCTTGCTATATTGAACACTAAATCATGGAATTTCACAATAAAGTTACACTCTAAAACTCTCCTGGATTATTTATTTTTTCTTTATGTAACATCTCCCAATGGTGGATAGAGGTCAGCAAAGTGGCTTCTTTTCAGCCCTTTCCCCTCTACCTACCACCCTCACACATTTCCAGAGTATATAGGAAGTCTTTGCTTCCTTACCTTGCCAGATGGCTGAACTTAAATCTGGCAGGAGCTCAAATGATTTCAGAACTAGTACCTGTTTTGATGGATGGGAAAAAGGTGTGGCCTTGGCTGCCACATTAGAAGGGGATCCAATATTAGAAACACCTGGTGAATTGTGCCCTATTTGTCCATTAAAAATCAGCAGAAGAACAGCTGAAATAGAGAAAGAGGAGAAAGAGAGGAGAGGGGAGGAGAGGAGAAGAGAGGGGAGAAGAGGGAAGAGGAGGGGAGGGGAAAGAGAGAAGGAGAAAGGCAAAGGGAGTGGGAGAGGGGGAAGATGGGGAAGAGTGGAGGGAGGGGGAGAGGGGGAAGATGGGGAAGAGTGGAGGGAGGGGGAGAGGAGAGAGGGAGGAGAGAGAGAAATGAGGAGAGACAGAGAGAGGGAACATGGTCTCCAAGGAGTTGTTTAATCAATACCAATAGGTCAGTGATCTGGGTTCAAGACATACCTCCTCACATGTACTACTTATACAATTCCAGTTAATACCACCGAGGTACTTTTTGATGACTTTAAGTTGTAAAGAAGGTGTAAATTGTGTCATCCAGTATCTGCCAATTAGTGAAATAAGTCCAAGTACCCCATCAGGCTAACATCTCAAACTCATTTTCCTGAACATGTCATCCCTGGATTCCAAAAAATCTGCTACTCTCCGAACGGCTCCAGTTCTTTTGATGATACCACTTTACTCCTGGTCACACATGCTCAAAAGTCTGATAATGATCTGGATTTTTTTCTCTCCTTAATATTCCCACATCTTCATTTGACAAGTCCTATCCATTCTACCCATACAATGTCCCTCACGCCCCTCACACCCGCAAACACACACATCTTTTCCATCCTCATGGCTACCATTACAGTCTAAGCTGTCAT
The DNA here is from genome assembly GCA_028658325.1 of Potorous gilbertii. Taxonomy (NCBI): domain Eukaryota; kingdom Metazoa; phylum Chordata; class Mammalia; order Diprotodontia; family Potoroidae; genus Potorous; species Potorous gilbertii. Next base: position 459,536,565 of record CM053770.1, read on the forward strand.
CGCCTCTTACATGGACAATTTTAATAGCATCCTAACTAGTCATCTTTTGAGTTGCTTTGGTCTAATCTATTATTCATTTTCATCACTACCCAAATAATCTTCTTAATCCACTATTCTGGTTATATCACTCCTCTGCCAATAAACTTCCCATGCTTACCTTTTGTCACTTTCAAACAATAAGAATATTGATACTGATAAAAAGCAACAACTACCATAATAATAGACATTGACGTAGTACTTAAGGGTTAAAAAAAAAACCACCGGTGCTGTCTCATTGGATCCTCACGGCAATCCTGTGTAGTAGATCTTACTATTCCCATTATTCAGATGAGAAAACTGAGGCTGAGAAGGTAGACAACTTGCATAGGGTCTCAGAGTTAGCAGCAGATTCATGATTTGAAATAAAGTCTCCTTCATGCAAATGCAGCACTCTCTCTACTCTATGACCTAACTGCCGTAAGTACCAAGTATCCAGTCATCTGCAATTTGAGCTGCAGTCTTTGCTCACATAGTTCCCTTCTGAAAACTTTGTCCTGCTGTCAATTGGACCATTATCACACTCTACTCTTTCCCATCACCATGATTTTGTTTATGTCATTTCTCTTGCCAGGAATACGCACTCCCCTCAACTGTTATAGCTGTTGTTTTGTACCCTGCCCCTACCTTCAGAATCTAGTGTCCTCTTCTTCAAAAAGCCCTCCTTAATTTCACCAGCAATCTCTTTCTCTTCAAATTTTTCCTATTTTTTTTTCTGGAGTATACTGTGCACATATCACATTCTGTCTTATAATTACTTGTATATGAACTTATTTTCCCTTCTCATCCCATCCTTCCATAGGATATTAGCCACTTGAAGGAATCAGTTATTTAGGATCATAAATCCTGGGTTGGAAGAGACAATAAGGAACCTCTAGGTTAACCCTGTCATTATAATGGATAAAAGTCTGAGGTCCAAGTAGAGCAAACCATTAGACCAAGCTTGCAGGTAGTAAACCCCAGAAGTGCGATTCAAACCCAGGTCCTCTTACTGCCTATCCAATGATTTTGTACTGTTGCACACTGCCTCCCAACACTATGTCTTGTTCATATTATTTTTTTTCCTTGTGGTTAACACAACATTTCATAAAGAGGAATGTAGATGGCACAGTGGATAAATCACTGGGCTTGGAATCTGAAAGACTCATGTTCATGAGTTCAAATCTGGCCTTACTATCTGTATGATTCTGGGAAAGTAAATTAAGCCTGTTTGTCTCAGTTTCCTCATCTGTAAAATGAGCTAGAGAAGGAAATGGCAAACCACTCTGGTATCTTTTCCAGGAAGATCCCAAACAGGGTCACAAAGAGTCAAACATAACTGAACAACAGCCAAAAACACTTCTTAAATATGCTTTGAAATGGATTCAGTTGAACAAAATCATTTTATCTCCTCCAGAGCCTACCATAGTGCTCTGTACATGGAAGCTATTGGATGGATGTTTATTGGATGAATGATGAATAACTGAATGAATAAATGGCCACTGGAGCACATACTCAAATCTGACTCATTCTCAAATATACTAAACAAACATTTAAAAAAAAAACACTTGTTATCTCATCTAGTTTCTGAGAAGAAAAAGATTTAGCAGAAGCATAATATATTGACTACTCATATTGCTAAAGCTTCATTACCCTACAAAAGAGCCCACAGTACATTTGTAAGTATACTATTATCATAAATAATTAAGCAAGCTACATTGGTCAAAATAAATAACCAAAGTACACTTTGTGCTTTAATAATCTTGTTTTTACTATGACTGCTTTTTTTTTTAAAGGAAGGAGGGGATGTTTGTTATTTATTTGCTTCAGATTGGGTTCCTCCAAATTACTAACCTACAACTTCTCTTCTGGCTGGCAGTCTATTAAGAACACACTGAATATCAGACTAATGAATGGAAGACATTGCTGATGTGTGGGCAAGTAAATGTTTTGGTCAGTGAAAAAAGAAAGGAAGAAAAAAACGGGAACAGGGACCCTCAAAAATAAAATAAAACAAAAATATTTTACTCTGTATTTATGCTTCCATATTCTTTGATTATTGATGTACATATCCTAATAATAATATTTACATTGTACTTTAATGAATGCAAAGGACTTTCAAAATATTATCTTTTTCTTCACAATAATTCTGGAAGAAAGGTACTACTATTGTTCCAGTTTTTTAATGAGAAAAGTAAGTGACTTGCCCAGGGTCACATAAGCTAACAAATTTCTGAAGTTGGATTTAAACTGAGATCATCCTGACTCCAGGTCCAGACTTCTATCCATATCCACATTTTACATCTACATCTACTTCTACATCTATCTACCTATAAAGCTCCACTTTATTAAAATATATTTCTGAAGCTAATTTCTAACCATCAAAGTTTCATTTAAATTATCTAAGTGTCTGTTATATATGGAGATCAATGAAAAGGAGCAAGTAAAGATTAAAGCATTGTCTTTATATATCTGCACAAAAGTCTTCCTGATGCATCATCATGGCATGGGGGTATCCAACGGTTCTTGAGAACTATGTAAGAGGTGATGAATGTTGTATAGGTCATACCAAGATGGAAAAAACTTCAAGTCCAGATGCAGTAATGGACTATGTGATGACTGTTTGGGGACGAAGGTTGAGGAGACTCGTTACCACTGTGTCCTCAGGGTGATTAATTTTTCAGCCAATGCTCCTCTTGATGACTATCTGTTATGTCACAGATATTTGGGATCTACATCTGGAAAGAGAGAATTTACATTACCCAATGGCATATTCTTGGGCTATTGAAGAATTTGATTCAGTTTTATTGACTGTTAAACATACTTGGAGGTTACTGCCAAAACAGGGGGGGATTGCTGATGTGAGGATGTGAAGAAATGGACATTATAGAAACTCAGTGAGTTGGACTGAACCTCAGAGACAGAATGGATCTCAAAGACCACTCAAATCCCACCTATACCTTAACAGGAATAACCTTCTCTATAATAGCTCTAAAAATGTGTGTCTATGTACAGACATATAAAAACACATGTACTTATACAACACACATACATAAACATAAAGGTATATTTATATTGTGTAATATCCACACATGTATATACACATATATGTACACTGTTTTTATATATATACATACTTTTTTAAGGGATGCTGAAGAGGGCATTATTCCTGTTTCTTGTCTTTGAGATCCCTTCTGTCTTCATCCAAACTCACAAGTTTCTCTGTATGAATACACACATATGTATACATATATATGCATATATACTCATACATACATATAAAACTGCATGTGTATGCAAGTATATAGCCAAAATAGAAGAAAATAGAAGCAAAGTTTGGAAGTACTCCTTACATTGAGCTAAAATATACCATACTGTAACATTCATATATACATATGTATGTATATGTATATATATTCCATTCTCTATACATAGTCTATTTATATATATTCTAACATCCATACACACATATGTATATATTCTATATTTCTGTATATATGTGTGTATATACATAATTATACATGTACGCATATATATCATGTGGATATAGACATCTCACACTAGATATACATATATATAATATATATATGTACATTTTTTGTGTGTGTGCATGTCTACAGAGTCCTAAATAGAAGGAAAGTGGTTTGGGAGGAGGACAATAGATCTTGGGGTTAGGGAATTAGAAATGAGTCACTGTAGAAGTCTGTACTTAAGCTCTTAAAAGAAAATAGGAATTCTAAATCATGGGGGAGATATGGAGGGGGTGCATTTCAGTTTGGGGACCTAGCAAGTACAAAGGTATGGAAATATGAAATAGAATTCCATGGATAAGCAATGATAAGAAGGCCACTTTGAATGGACCATATGGTACACCAAAAGCAATAATTTGTAATTAGGCTGGAAGATAAGTTTGGGCCAATTTGTGAAGGGTTTTAAATCCCAAACTAATATTTGATCCTAGATTTGATTTGGGTCATTGGAGTTTGTTGAATTGTACAATGACATGGCTAGATCCGCATTTTAGGAAAAATGTTTTGGCAACTTTTTGAAGGTTAGATTGGAATGGAGAGAGACTCATGTCACAGGAACAAATAGAAGGCTATTGTAGTGGTACAGGAAAAAGTTCATGGAGTCCTGAACTAATGTGGTAAAAGTGTATTTAGAAGAGGGTGGACATTTTGGAAGCGGTAAAGATAAAAAAGACAAGGATTTGACATTTGACTGGCTATGTAGGATCAATAGAGTGATGAGCCAGTGACAACATAGAAGTTGGAAAACTGTGCGATTGGAAAGATGGTGCTGCTCTCAAAGTGGACAAAGAAGTTCAGAGGAAGGGTAGGTTTGAAGGGTAATATAATGAGCTCTGTTTGGGACATGCTGACTGTGAAATGCCTGTGGTACAACCAATTTGATACTTCAAATAGACAAACTGGGGATATGTAATGTGAGACAGTAGCTTCAGAAAGAGAACAGGGCTTTATGCATACAACTGGGAATCATTTAAATAGAGGCAATAATTAAACTAATGGGAATTGAAGCAATTGTCACAAATTGAGGGAATGTAGAGACACAAAAGAAGGGGATGGAACTTTGGGAAACATCAACAATTAGTGGGTGTGATAAAGATAAAGTTTTGACAAATGAGATTGGAAATAAAAGGTCAGGTAAATAGGAGGAGAACCTAGAAAGGGCAGTGCTGTTGAGTGACCCCTAGGATTCTGTCCTGGGCTCTCTTCTTCACTCTCTCTATACTGTATGACTTATGATTTCACCAGTTCTATGTCATCTCTATATAGATGATTTTCTGAAGTATTTATCTGGTCTAACTTTTCTCCTTAATTCTAGTCTCTCATCTCCAACTGCCTACTGGACATCTCAAACGGTATATGCTGTAGACATTAAATTCAACATGTCCAAAACAGAATTCATTACCTTTTCCCTCAAATCCTTCCCACATCCTAACCTAACTTCCCTACCACTTTCACTGCTTACACCATGTTCCTGGTTGCTCAGGCTCCTCAATTCAGTGTCACCCTCAATTCCTCACCATCTCTGTTCCCTTATCCAATTTGTTGCCAAAGTTTGTCAGTTTAATTTTCCGTCCTCTCCCCTACGACTGGTCATCCCCCTACTACAGGTTGTCATCTTCTCACATGTGGCTCATTCTCCCAGTCTTCTTGTTTGTCTCCCTGCCTCAGTCTTTTCTCCATTCTAGTGGAGGGAGACGTCCTTCAGTCAGCTATCAAAGATAGGTCTCACCATGGAATCCCTAGACAAAAACTCCTGTTGCTCCCTATTACCTCTAAATTCAAATCTACAAGTCTATTTGGTGTTCAAAGCCCTTTAAACTCAGTCCCTTCCTATCTTTCCAGTCTTCTTACACCTTACTTCCCTCTACATATTCTATGATCCAATGACACTGACTTCCTCGCTCATCCTTACATACAGCACTCTATCTTCTAACTGAGTTTTCACTAGCCGTCCTTTATATTTGGAATGCTCTCCTTCTTTACGTATCTCCTGGATTCCTTGGTTTCCTTCAAGTATATGCTGAAATATTACCTCCTGCAAAAAGCTATTCCCAGTCCCCCTTATACTCTTAGATTATCTCCAAATTATATGTATGTATATATGTATATGTATGTATTTATGTGTGTATTTCCATACCTATACATATACACATACACACAAACTATATATTTGTGTGTATAGTTTTATCCCCCATTAGAACTTAAATGCCTTGAAAAGAGAGATCGTTTTTACCTATCTTTACATCCCCAGACTTGGCACAGTAACTGGAATGTAGTAGGTGCTCAATAAATGCTTATTGATGACTAATTTTATCACAGAAACAAAACGAGGGTGATGAGTGTATACATGAGGCAAGGATAATTAACTATGAAATGCTACAAAGAGATATAAAAGGATGAAGATTCTGAAAAGGCACAGCCACATGTTGGATATGTATTCACAGGGTTTACATTTAGGGATTCACTTAGGGCCTCAATCAAGAAGAACATTTTTTCATCAAACTGAAGAAACAAAAAGAACTTAATTTTAAAAGGTAATTACTGTCTGATCAAAATTGAGTGTAGCACGTGACTTATCCATGGACAATGACCTCTTCGAATCACTCTTCAGGCAACAACAATTCTCCAGAAATGCTGCATGCCATCCTCTCAGCCCTCTCTCTCACACACAGACCCTGAAGAGTTCTCCACTTCTTGCTCTCTCAGTCATTGCTACCACGACGGGGACTGTGTGCTTAGAGGAAAGGGACCTTCCTATAATTTCTACAGAAGCTATATTATACAATTTAGCCCTTAATTCACAATACCACCATATATCTTAAAATTGGAAGACCTTGTCATTCAATTAAGATAAAATGCAAAATTATCTTTTCTTGGGAAGTATGGGGAGTGGCATATTAAGGTATGCTGGTGCACATCCAGCTCATATCATGTATATGCTTATGAGAGAAAAAAACATATAGCACTAATGGAAAGATGGATAATTTTGGAGAGAATATGTAAGGAAACTAGAATATAGAGGTTTAAAGAGTGTGTGAGAGTGTAGGAAGCAAAAGCAGCAGATACTGACAGCTTTTTCTAAGGTCTGGCTGAGAAAGGGAAGTGAGATATTGGAAAATAGCTTGAGGGCATGGTAGATTTAATAAATAGGTATTGTTGTTGTTTTAAGGATGGGGAGACAGACATTTTTATAGGCCACAGGGAAAAACTATCTGATAGGGAGAGATTGGATATTAGTGGGGTGGGTGGGGGGAGAGATAACTGTAGGGTCAGTCTGATGGAGAAGATAGCAAATGATGGGATAAAGGATTTGGTATAATAATTGCCCTTGACGGGGAGAAGGGTAATCTCCTCACTTGAGTGAAGGAGAGGGTGAGAGAATGATAAACACAAAGATAGCCTGATAAATGTTTAACAACTGGTTTTCCAGAAAAAAATGTACAAATATACTTATAAGCTTAATCTACACTATTAACATTTTGTCCATCATTTTTTCAAGTCTAGACAATCTGCAATAAATAAATGAAGCCCCAATTTAGAGCATTTCCTGATTTTCAGGGTGTAATTGCTCACACAAAAAAGTGTAATAAGCCACTCTCCAGTTGGCTCTCATCAAACTGTATGAGCTGGTTCCAGCACACAAGTGTAAAGAGGTCATTACATTTAGAGTGGGGAAAAGAAGGTGCTCTAAGTAAATAATTTCTAACGTAAGAATAGAAAAGAATATTCTAGTTCTAGAAGAACAGCAGTGGGAATGGGACAGAGAATTAATTAGTGAGCAGTAAATGTGTCACTGCAATGAAGAGTCAGTTGAGTTCAAACTAGACAAATTTTTAGTGGACCTAGTCCACATGGGAGATTAACTTCATCCAGAGGAAGACATTGGTGAGAACAAATTAGTGCTTGCAAATGAGCAATGATAGATTGAGGGAGCTAGGAATTTGAGAGCAGAGTTTAGGGCAATGCTGAACTAGTCAACTGCATAAAATGGGGAAAGGAGTAAAGTCAATATAGAGGTAATATCATGGGAAAATTCTAGGATAGGAGGGATAGCAGGTCACAGAGAGGATAATGAGTAAGTTTAGGAGGATAAACAAAGCATAAACAAAGGTAGAATGATATGAGATTATTATTTGATAAAGGAATTTCACTGCTTTTGGTCATGGGAGTAGAACATTTATACATGATGGTAAAATCAAGTCTAATCATCCCCAGGTATGGTTTAGGTAGAGTTGAAAAGTAGATCACTAGCATTAAAAGTAGATCATTAGCAGATCGAGGAACAAGGAGGTTAATGTGTTTGAGGGTCCATCAGCATTATTAAGTCCATACAATAAGGTCAGGAGTTGGCTTATAAAGGGTGATATTAAGTCAAGTATTGAACTTCTTGGGAAACAGGGAGGACTGGCTTAGAGTAGGTCAGTAGATAACAGTTACCATGATGCATGGCCAGAGATGCAGTGTTATCCTGGATGGAATGTGAGACAGAAAAGACCTGAAAACAACACTTAGTCCCTCTGTGAGCTAATCAATGGGACTACCATCCCACTCTTTCTGGACACTAAAAGCCTCATTTTGGAAACATAAGGATCATAGAGTCATGGTTTTAGGGCTGGAAAAGACCTTTGAGTCCAACCTATTTCTCTCCCCTCATGTTACAAATAAGGAAATTTAGGCCAGAGAAGAGAAATAACTTGCCAAATATCACACAGATGGTAGGTGGAAATGGTTGGAATTTGAAGATGGTTCCTACGACTTTAAAACCAGCCATCTTTCCCATACAAGTCTCACCCTCTCCGGTTACAGATAGGGAAGTTAAATCCCAGCCAATGTAATTTTCGCGAAGCCAGTTAAAAAACAACAAACTCCCAGTCAATGAATTCCACCATAGATTACAATACAGGCAGGGATTCCCCTCTCGTAATTAAGGAGGAGTTTTTCAACTCCTGTCACACTATAGACTCCTGTTGAACTTGTAGTCCACTTAAACCCCAAGATCTTCTTCAAACAGTCACTAAGCCAGTTGTTCCCTTCCTTGTACTTGTGAAGCTGACGTTTTTAGCTGAACACTTATTTCCTGATAGGTAACAAAGAGAATTGCCTAGCCTTCACCCCAACTGTAGAGTCCAAGGGCACTCTTTAAGGTGATCTCTACAAGACATCTTTTTACTGACTTTGCTGAAGTGACCTCCATAGAAGTGAAAAGAAAAGGAAAAGAAACAAAGCTTCTACAGGGAGTGGATGACTCCCGAGGCAGACATTCTCCACAGCAGGCTGTTGGCCATGTCTTTTGGTTATTCAGAACATTTAGCTCATCTATTTACAGAATGTTTTCCTAACCATGTAGCTGGCGTGGGAACAAAGGAAGAAAGGTTAGAAATGTGGAAATGTTTCTTTAGTAATTCAGATTCTGATGTACTGAGTTGTTTACTTGTCCACATGCAAAGCAGATTTATTCTGTATGCACCAGTAGCTCAAAAATAGCCCTCCATGGGATATTCCTGGTATTAGGCTGGGATGCAGTGAGGTGTGTTTGTAAGGCGCCCAGCCATCTTTTAAACTAGGTAAATAGGACTGGGGGATTTTTTTTTAATCAAATGCATTTCCTCCTCATCTCCTTATAAGCTTAGTGAAAGGATTGTTCAGGCTCACTGATGCTCTCTACCTCAGAGGGAGTGGGCTAAGAACCATCAAATCCAAGCCTACATTGAGACTTCTCTAGACTTCTTATGAGTGAAAACCGAGGCAAGCAGAAAAGATCTGACAACCCGCTGATCTTCCGACTTTGCTGACAGAAATTAAATCTGTAGTAAGCTAAGTGTATAGCCATAGATCTGAATTTAGAGAGATTTCCCAAGGAGTAGATAGTTTCATTAACAAATTGAATGACAGTCTTTTTGAGTTCCAAATGGCAACTTTCATTGATGTAAAAATTTGGACCTAATACCCCTGAGGAAAGTGAAGGTCCCAGAAAATATATGAGCCCTAAAATAAAGACACCAACCATTTTAAAAGATAGAGTTCCATGCCAGAGTCTCAGAGACTGGAGAGAGACATGTTAGCCCACCTCTCAAAATAATGCAAACTTCTTAAGGATAGAAACTTCTATTTTCATCTTTGTATCACCTAGGCACAATGTCTGGGTGGCATGTAGTAGGCACTTTATATCTGATTTTATATTGATAGATTAATTTTTAGAGGGATGTGTGGGTAGAATTGTGAACTTAGTAGATGGTCAGGGTCAACTAGGAAGTGATATCCATTATAATAAAAAATTTTCCAAGATGTATCTACCAGTTTATTAGTTAGGAATGTTTCAGAATTGTACAAAACTATCACAAAATCAAAGTAATTCCAAACCTATTAAACATGACTTTTACTATCTAAAGGGAAAAAAGTTCCCTTCTGTCACTAGGAGATGAAAGAAAGCGAACTCACAGGCCCGTTCAAGAAATGCCAAGTGAGGGTATTTTTTGACTCTATGGCTGTTTGGGAAAAGCTACTTTTAGAGCCTGTAGAGAGAAGGGATGAGGAGTAAGGGGAATTAGAGTGGGTAGAAGTTATTGTACAAAGAGAAAGCAGACCTGAATGCATGGTATCAGATGTTAGACATGTTGAATGCAAATACATTGAAACGCTATGCATTTTTGGAAATTAGAAATTACTATTAGTGAAGCATGTTAAGAGAGAAATTTGGAGGATTCATGTCAACATGGCTACTTAGACACCTGCAAATCTAGTTTTAATTCCTTGAGGCATTTCAAGCAACTATAAAATATACAAGAGGGAATCCGTGGCAGCCCTATGAGGATAGACTCAAAGGCTGGAACCATTGTAAATAATTCCTTTACCCTCCTTTCAGTTCGTACACTGTTACCATCTTAATGTTCCTAAAAACACAATTCTTTAAAAAATAAACTGTCAATGGCTTCTTCTTTGCCCATAGAAAAATAATAAATTCTGCCATTCAAGGCCCTCCCCCATATAGTCTCAACTAGCTTTAACTACCACTACTTCCTCATACAAAGTCTCCACTCAAGTCAAAAAGAATCAACTCCCTCTTCTCTAAATGTCTGAACTATCTTTGCTTATAGCTTTCTCTTTTACTGGAGAGAAAGCTTGCCATACAGGAAAGAACCCCAGACTTGAAGTTAAGAGAGATATGGTTTCAAATCTCACCTCTGACATTTGTGATGTGTCAATGGCCAAGTCACTTTACTACTCTAAGCAATCAGATTCATATTTAAAATGGAGACAGTTATATTTATTGTCTATATTAAAAAATAAGATTCCTGTGAGGCTTAAATGAGATAATTGATAATAAATGCCTTGTGATTCTTAAAATACTATTTACCTGTCAACTATAATTATCCTCTGTGACCAAATCTTTCATGACACTGTTTTATATCCCACCTCCTTCATGACACCTTCCTTGGTGACCAGGGCCAGATGGTGAGTACTTCTGTAAACATCCTGTAGCATTTGTTGTTCACATTGTTCATTTGATTTGGTACAGAACTTATCCCACCAATAAGACTGTAAGCCACTAGAGGACTAGGAATGTGTCATATCTTTTATATGGCTTATGTCATATCTTTTATATCTTTATAAGGCTATAATGCCTTGAATTTAATAGACACCAGAGAAGTGATAAACTATTCAGACTAGAAAGATGAATTCTAAATAGGATTATGATTGATGTCCATAATATCTTGAAAGATATAGATAGGATAAAGACACTTTGGAGGTTCACTGGGAGTCCCTCAGGGGGGAATCCTCTAATAATGGTGATGAGTCCAGTCAATCCTACTTCTTAAAAAAAAAATATTTATTTTGAACTTATGAAATAAAATAAGAATTTCCTTAACATAGTAGAATAAAAATAAAAAGATGGTTGCACATGAAACTATATATTTTTATGTACAATTTACTATTCCTGTTACATATATAATAAAGTTATCATGCAGCTTTCTTTTCTCCCCCTTTTTTCTTCCCCCACTCTAGAAATGGCTACTATTAGACAAAAATACGTGTGTATGTGAATGTGTGTGTGTGTGTGTGTGTGTTTGTGCGTGTGTGTGTAAAATCATCCAATACATCTATAAGTTTTTCTCTGGATGCAGATAATGTCTTCCTTCATAGATCTTTGTAGTTAATTTGGGTATTCATAATAGTCAAAATGACTTAGCTACTCAGTGTTGTTCTTAAAATAATACTGCTGTTACAGTATACAATATTCTCTTGGTCTGCTCCTTTTGGTCTGAATTATTTTGTGCATGTCTATCAATGTTTTTCTAAAATCAGCAAGCTCGCCATTTCTTATAGCACAGCAGTATTCTGTTATGATCATATATCACAAGTTGTTCAGCCATTGCCCCATTGATGGGTATCCCCCAAAATTTCAAGTGCTTTGCCACCACAAAACTGCTATACATATTTTAGAACATATAGATTCTTTTTCCTTTTCCCTAACCATCTTTGGAAATAGACTTAGTATAGGTATTGCTATAAAGTGTCTTAGTTTGTTCAGTTTTTCATAACTATGTTTGACATTTTTCGCCCAAATTAACAAGCATTTATTAACCTCCTCTCATATGCAAATCATGTTAGGTGAAAGTAATACCGAAACAAAATTGAAAGTGATTCCTGCCTTCAGGGTGCTAATAGTCTATTGGGGATGGGCTATAGAATTTCAACTAATACAGTAAGTTATAAATGATAATTTGAAGAGGAGGAGGGAAAGAGTCCTGGCAATTAAAAAAGACTGAAAAAATGCTTTTCATAGGAGATGGTACATAAGGTGGGCCTTGTTGAAGATAAAGATTCTAAGAGGCAGAGGTCAATAGAAAATGCATTTTAGGAATGAGAGATGCCTAAGCAAAGGTACAAAGGTGGAGGGGATAGAATGGCAAGTTCAGGAATTAGCAAGAAACCAGATTGGTTGGAATACAGAGTAGGTGAAATGAATTGGTAAGTCTAGAAAGTTAGTTGAGGTAGATTGAATGGTTTGAGTGCCCAGATAAGAAATTTATATTTTATCTTTGAAATAATAAGGAACCATTGAAAGTCACTGAGTGGGGATAGTGACAAGGTTATGGTTCTTAAGCTAGGAAATTAAGAACCTGCAATACATTCTGAGGTAATATGCCTGTTTTCCTTTGTTAAATAAGGGAGGAGGTCATCATTAGAAAGTATGACCATGCTGTCTCTGACTACATGTGTGTGTACGCATGCATACAATTGGAATCTTTGATTCCAATTGGTATACAGAAATCCTCATAAGAAAACTCCCTACCATCTGCAAATGAGTAAATATTCCATAATTTATGATCTTAAAGAGTTTGAGGGAAAAAGAAATTAAATGACTTGCCCAGTAATATCAGAACTCTGGACTTCCTGACTCCAAAGCTGGTTCTTTCTGAACTGTACCACCTTCCTTCAGAATTGATATATCACATTTAATGTCTGTAAGACTGTTATCAAACTGAGGACTTCAGCCCCGCTAGCAATCATGTAACAGGCCTTCTCCTAGTAATACATTTCACAGTAGTAAAGTAAAGCCTTCTCTGAAAGTGGTAGAACTGACTTGATATAAGGCAGGGTCAACTTTAGCAAATGAAGTGTTAATTTTGTTGTTTTTTTGGATTTTCTTTGTTTTATTTCTTATTCTTTTAGGCAATAAAGCCAACAGCACTGGAGTGGTAACTTGGTTTATTTCTTTTTTTTAAAAGGCAAAGTTTTACTTTTTCCTAGTTTTATGTGTAAATGATTTTTAATACTAATTTTTCAAAATTTTGTCCAAATTCACTTTCCTCTCCCTCCTTTCTGAGAGAGCAAGCAATTTGATATAGGTTATACATATGCAATCATGCAAAAATGACTATATTAGTTATGTTAAGAAAGCCCAGTTTTTATTTAAAGTGTTGCCCTTCTAAAATAATGAAGGTAACAAACTGTTCCATGGTAATCAGAGCAAGTTAAAAAAGTGAAGGGCAAATGACAATGTGAGCTACTTAATTTCAGAACACAATCTGACATCCCCAAATACATTCCTCTTTTCTCCCCACAAAGATGTTCGATTATCAAGTTTATTCAAGGAGCAGCAAGAGGGATTAACGATAAATCAAATGGGGCAAGTAGTCAAAGATCTATAGATCTTGATGTCCGTTATCATTATGTAATTAGACTTTTTCAAGTTTTCAAAGTTTTTTATATACATTTCATTCAAACCTTTCAATAACTTTGAGATGTAGGTTTTACTATTCCCATTTTACAGATGAAGAAACTGGAATTCAGTCTTGATAACTGGCCTGTGGATTAGAGTTAATAAATGCCAGGTGGGATTTCAATCCACCACTTCCTGAGTCTATGCTTACCGTGTTTGCAAACTGATCATAACTGTCCCTTGCTTTTTATTCTTTTTTATTGCTGTGCTTTGTTTTTATATTGTCTTCATTTTTTGATACATCCCTCCCTAATAAGTCATCCCCTTGGCACAAAGATTTAAAGAGAAGGAAAAAAAAGAGTCCAGCAACACCAATCAATGTTCTTGGTTGCATCTAAGAGCATATGGAATATTCCATAAACATATCCCCCAAGTTCTGCAAAAAAGTCAGAGGAACATTTTCATAATTCTTCTCTGGGGTCAAGTTTGGTCTTTATACTTACACAACATTCAGTTTCATGTTTTTCCCCTTCTGGTTGACTTCGCAGTTTATCAATTGTTTCAGTTGAGCTTGACTCTTCAAGGGTCTTGTTTGAGGGTTTTCTTGGCAGAGATATTGGAGTGATTTGCCATTTCCTTCTCCAGCTTATTTTGCAGATAAGGATACTGAGGCAAACAGGGTTAAGTAACTTGTCTAGGTTCAGATAGCTTGTAAGTGTCTGAGGCCACTGAGGCCAGGAAGATGCTCATCTTGACATCAGTCCCTGTATCCTCTACACTGTGCCCCTAAATGCACATTGTGACAGTCACTATATAGTTTTCTTATTCCTATTTGCTTCACTTTGCATCTTTTCACATGAATCTCCCCTTCATATTAGTTATTATTTTTTATCACACAGCTATATGTTTTGTCCTCAACAACTCATCAAGTCATATTCCATTCTGTGGGTACCTACTTTGTACCCATCATGCACTAACTACTCCACCCCAGTCATCTTGTTGTCAACTCTACCACTCCCGTCTACTTCTTGCTTTGGTCACATGAAATCTCTACTACCAATGCTTCCGGAAAGAGTATGGATAAATTTATGATAACTGTGTTTTCCCAGACCAAAATTCTTGGGCTACTGTTTATCTATATGTTCCCTTCTCCAACTAAATATCAGCTTCTTAAGGACCAGGAAAGACTGAATTTTGTATTTTTATTCCTATGTGCTGAGTATAGTGCCTGGAACATAGAAGAATTTCCATTGCTTTATTTTAAAAGCTTGCTTTGGATATTTTGAACTATATGGGACATTTTTTTCAGTCTTTAACCTCTTTGGCACATATTCCTAGTAGCAGAATCTCTGGGACCCAGAGTTTTAAATAATTCTTCTTGCTCACTGCATTAGTGCATATCAAGTTGTAAAGCTTCTTTTACAAAGTAAATGGAGAAACTGAGGTGTGTAAACCTTCTTAATGGGAAAGGAAAGCCATCATATTTTTTTAGAATTTTACTTTTGTTCTTTTCCTAATCCCTTGACTTCAAGATGACTAGAAATGAAGGCTCTGTAATGATGAACACAAGTGTTTTACAATTAGCAGACCTGTCCCATCAGGTTTGCCAAGCTTTGCTAACTTGAGAGCTCTAATAACAATTCATAGACATTTTTTAAAATGAAAAATGAATCACCTGCACACAGTGGTGTCATTGCCTTTCATTGGATTCTTCCAAGGAGAGAAAGGGAAATTGCTTATTAGAATTCCCTCACTAATAAAACTTGTCCCTGGGCCTGCTTTTTTCTTTCTTGCAAGCACATTAGAACTCCATAGCACGTGGTTAGGTAGAACTTCTCTCTCAAGGTTCTGCCCTCCAAATGGTGGTGTTAGTTCCCAAATTTCAGAATGCAATTAGAACCTGATTAGCCTTCACTCAGTTGCCTGGGCAAAGCAGACATCTATTGTCACCTCTGTTGTTAGTTTGACTCTTATTAAAGGGTAAAGAAAGGCTAAGAAAACAACATTTCCAGGAGCAACATCCCCTCCCCCTGTCCCAATGCAAGGAAGTGGCTTGAAAATACAAACTTTGCTATACAGATGTTTGAAATTACAGGGCACAGGGGAAATGCTCGAAGAAAAAGAATGAATGACAGGGAATAAAAAAAATTCCAATAAAACCTGACTTATTTCTAAATATCTCTAGCTGCTAGCATAATGGTTGCTCCCCATTAGCCAAGTCTGTAATTTGTTCACAGATAACACCTAGGGACAAGCCCTGATGCATTAAAGATAAAGACACACAAAATCTGTGGACTCCTGTGCCTGTATTTATATCTTAAGAAATTTTGTCATTAGGCTCAAATTAAAAATGAGCTGTCGGGTTCCCTTAATAATTAATGTTGAAATGAAAGACTGTTTCAAGTGCGATGCATTTCATTTAATGTTGAGCAGGGCTCTATTTACTCTAATTCCACCTTTCATCCTTAATGTCACCCTCTAAATCTTTAATGCTCAAATCACACTTTTCATTTTACTATCCTGGCTGAGATACTCTAACCTGTGCCCACTCCTTTGTGATAAGGTGGACATTTGATGCTGGAAGGTGAGTCAGCGGCAATTGTTAATTATTAAGGAAAACAAAATGCAGCTACTGGAAAATTGTATTTGTTCCCAGCAGTCCCTGTTACCTTTAATCTCCACTGCCATGTAGCAGGTGAAGTCATAAAGCAGACTCCATCCAGGAGATAATGCATTTCAGGAACTCAGCTCACAGATATCTAAAGGATTTCTTGTACAGATTAAGGAGTCTAATTACTGGATAATGTGTGTGTGTGTGTGTGTGTGTGTGTGTGTGTGTGTGTATTGTTTAAGTTTCAATAAGTTACCTCCCTTTATTATACTGGTATGACCCACATAATGCTACTCTGACTGATAACTGCTTTGTAATAATGGTAGGAACTCATACTTCTATAATACTTTAAGTTTATGAGCTTTTTATCCCATCTAGTACCCCACACAAACCATTTAGTCATCTGACCTAAGGCTGCTACTATGGCCACTCCACATGGATCTGTGGATCTGTATACCATTCTCTTGGAATCCATGCTCCAAATTACCGGGCAATCTACTCATCTGTGGAACTACTGCTATGAGAGAAATCTCTCCTCTGTGAGTTCATGATGGGTAACTGCTACCAAATGTATATTTATCATAATGCAGAAATAATGGGGGTGAAAACCTAGATTTTATTGCTATACTCAAGCAAAGGTTCAGGCCTCAGTAAAGACCTGACAAGGCTTCTTATAGGCAAAATTACATCAGTGAGAGAGACAGATTCATTTACACATTGCATACCTCTAAAGTGGTAAAAGGTAAAGAGAAGGTCCATAATCCTATACTTTTTTCAATGTCAAAATAGTTGAACAAACTCAGTTAAGTAGAGTATAATATCATACATACCCTAAAGAAACAAACTACATCCAACTCTATAGGTAAAGTCAGGCTACAGATTAAACTACATTTAGAGGGTTCACAAGTAGACTGACGGAGGAGGAGGATTTGTATGTCACCAAAGACTGAGGGACAGTTGAGATTCTTCCTCTGGTTTCTTATCTAATGAATGCTTAAAGCTCTCAGGTAAATTTTTACATCCCATGGGATGTAATTGTTCAGGTGAGATTAATTTTAAAACAGACTTTTAGTTAACCAAAAATCGCAGGAGGAATGTTCTTGAGTCCTGAATAATAAAAGGAAATAAAAAATTCCCATAATAGGGCTGAGGCATCTTGAGTGATTTCAAATTTGTCTGGCCCACTTTATTTAGCAAGTTCAGAGCAAGTCTATCATATTCTACCTGTCCAACCACTCCCCTGGCTTTCCACTTCTTTTAGTCATGGTATCACTGCTTTCCATAAGGAATGTGCAACCGAATGCCCTATGGCTTAACTCAGCATTTTTGTCATCATTTTCTTATATATATGATATCTTTTCCCTTTAGAATATCAACTTGTTGATGGCAAGGATTGTCTTATTTTTTGTATCCTCAATGCTTAGCAATAAATCTGATGCATAGTAAGTACTTAATAAATACTATTAAAAACATTATTCATTCACTCTTTCATTCACTAGTTCATTCAAACAAACAAAGCCATTTCATGACAACCCTATGAGGTTGGTAGTGTGAATATTATTAGCTACATGTGAGGAAAGGAAATGAAGGAGCAAAAAAATTAAGTGACAGGCTCAGTGTCGTACTGCTAGTCAGTGTCAGAACCCAAAATTGAGCCCAGGTCTCTCATGTCTTTACCTCAAACCTTCTTTCGACTCTATTGCGCTGCCTCTTGGTCACACATACATTATAACCAATCCTGACTGAATGAGAAAAGCATGTAGAGCACTTGTTTGGAATAAAGGATCTGGTTTTGAATTCTGGTTCTTTTTCTTCCTATCTCTTTAACCTTGGGTATATCACTCACTTCCTGTCTAGGGCTCTCAGTTTTCTCATCTTTATGATGGAGAGTTGGATGCAATAAATGAAGGGTTCCTTCCAGCACTGCATATATAAACCTTTGATCTAAAAAGAACAACTCACATTTTTATACTTTAAGCTTGATTATGAATTGACCTCACAACAATTCTGTGAGATGAGGTATACAAATATTGTTATTCCCATCTAACAGAGAGAGAAACTGAGGCAGAAAGAGGTTAAATGCTTTCTCTAGGGTCACATACTTTATATCAGAGGCAGGACTCAATCACAGATTCCTACTGCCTCCAAGTCTAACACTCTTTATGTGATGACTATTGGTTAACTATTAAGTATATTATAATCAAACCCTGCTAGAAATTATTTTTATGACCTTCACCATCACTTATATTTGTATAGCCATTTAATGTGTACAAAGCATCCACCGTACTTTGTATCATTTAAGTTACACAAAAACCCTATGAGTTGGGAGTTGAGAATACTATTGTGATTTTACAAAGGAGGAAATTGAGTTTGCATAGCTGTCTGTATTCTATCTTTACTCCACTTCCCTAAAGGAGCTTGTTCTCCTTGTTCTCCTAAAATCTCTACATTCTAGTCATGGAAGGGTATGTGCTACTCATTGTCTTTAAATAAAGTCTACCTCTTTCTCCCATTGTAAGTTCCTCCTGGATCCTCTATTTTGTGGAGGGGACCAGGCTGTCCTGGATATATGTCCTAGATACTCCATGTATCTAATAGTCCTGGTTCTGGCTCCTGGACTTCAGCCCTATGCTTCATTCCTGACTCTTTACCCTCCTGCTTTTCACCTCTCTTGTTTGTTGCCTTCCCTCACTGGAATGTCAATGCCCAGAGAACCGGTCTTCTTCTTTCTTTCTAGCATCTGTATTTCCAAAGCTTATCACATTGGCTGGCACATAAGAAATGGTTAATAAATGCTTGTTTCTTTCCTTAATTCTTTTTTTGAAATTATTTTATTCTGAATTCCAGAAATAAAACAAGCATTTCGATAACATAGTAGAACAGAAATAAAAAGATGATTGCACATGAAACTGCAAATCCATTATGTACAATTTGCTATTCTCTCTCTCTCTCTCTCTCTCTCTCTCTCTCTCTCTCTATATATATATATATATATATATATATATATACATATACATATATATATGTATATATATATGTATATGTATATATATATATAAATTATTGTGTAACTTTCATTTTTTCCCTTTTTCTCATGCCCTTGAGACGGCTCCCATTAGACACAAATATGTAAATACATGTGAAAATCATTTTATACATACTTCTATTTATCAGTTCTTTCTCTGGGTACAGATAGCATCTTCCTTTTTAGGTCCCTTGTGGCTAATCTGGGGTATTTAATAATAGTCAAAATGACAGTCACTCAAAGATGTTCTTAAAATAATATTGCTATTACTGTATATCACTGTAATGTTCTCTTGATTCTGCTCATTGAATTCTTGTTATTTTAGAAAAGTCTATCCATGTTGAGAGAAATGATTATTAATGACTAATGATTTGGGGAGATTCAGGTCCTTCCCCTTTTCCTACAGTCCTCATTGCAAGGCTGAGCCTCTGAAGGACTAGACTGATGACAGCAGATAGGATTAAGATAGGATTGAGGATTCTTCTCAACCTAAGTATTGCCACCCAACCTTACACAGAATTTAATATAAGACAAATCTTCTGACCGATGGTGTTCTGCTCAGGCTTGGGTGGGAGATATAGATTCTTTGTCTAGAGAATGGATGTGATTTGGAAGTAAATAACGTGATCAAAGTTACATTCCCCCAGCCTCTCATTAGAATAGGTCTACCTCTCATTGTAATATTCATTCTATTTCATTAATTGGTAACTAATCAGAGTTGATTACTACCCCCAGGAACACCCACTCTTCCAAGGGAATATAAACTATGAGCCTATTGCCATGATTTGTCTTTGGTCTAAGAGAAAAAGCCAAATGACCATTCTTTTTATTAATAAAATGCTAGCATTATTAACAAAATGATTAACTACCCAGAAACTACGTCTCTTGACCATTTTAAATGTCACAATGTTTTTCTAAGATCATTGAGCTCATCATTTTTTATAGAACAGTAGTATTCCATCATGATTTTATACCACAACTTGTTAAATGCTTGTTTTCTTCCATAATTCTTCTGTGATAATGAGTAATATGACTTATTCATCCAACACTTGCTCATGCTTCCAAATTGACCCTGGCTATGGCAGTTGGAAACAGTAGTAACCGGGAGTTAATCTATCTACTTTCCATTTATAGCATTCTTCCTAAGGAACATGGAAAAATTGCTCAACCAAATTTCTGTCTAATGTATTTTTACAAAACCAATTAATGATATTAGATCTGTTATGCTTGTATAGTATTGAAATTACATTTACAAATAGAACAGAATCTCGGGAGTAAGTGCCACATACCATAGCTCTGTATAGTAGTTGTTGCTCAGGGAGATGTGAGAACGAGCGAGACACTAAGTCTGAAGCTTTGGCACACTGCTCCTGCCTCTTCAACTCCTAAAATTTCTTCATTAGTTGGTAGGAGGTTCTCTGTATCTGTTTTCCCTCCTTTAAAATGGGAAGTGTGGCTAAGAAACTAGAGATTCTCTCTGGGAGACCAGAAAGGTTGAAATGAGGACTTCCATAAAGCATTTGGAATGAGATTTCTCTTGGTAAATAGGTAATCTCACTTTGCAATGAACTGTGAGCTTAGAATAAAATGGAGGATGGGAGTGAGAGTCTTCAGCAGCTGAAAAAAAGAACGACAATGAATTTAAGAGATAGCCTATTACTAGACATCCCCTGTTTTATAACTGGTGTTTGTCATTAATAATTGCCTTTCAATGTGCATCATTGCTTTTAAGAAAGTTGGAATGACCAGAGGGTAGTTTTGTTAGTTTTGCAAGGCTTAAAACTACTTGCAGAGGGGAGATAGTAGGTTGGAAAAAGAAGAATCTGAAAATTCTTAGATTAGTGAGAATTGATCTTGGTAGATGTGGGACTCTTTATTTGTCAGGGTTCTTTGGTCATCTAAAGTTGATTTAAATCCTGAAAGGGATATTGAAAACAACCAGCCTGTTTTGTTCTTTTTTGTTTTCTCTTGAAACAGAGGAGTCCTTTAGATTGCAACGAACTTGGGTTTTAAACTACAAGCACTGCCAAGACCATGTATCCCATCATCATCTCATCCTGATGTCCTATGATTTCTGCTGATCCTGCTATCAGCTTTCAGATTTGCTATGCGCATCTACCTAGTCATCTACCTTTAATTGTTGCATATTTACTAGATAGTTTAAGGTATCTGCTGTCTATTGGCAAATTGTAACTGTACACAGACGAAGACAGGAAAGCCCATTCCAATTTGGAAGAGTTCTAATTGTTAGAAAGAGTTGTTTTTCCTTTTAATCCATCATACATTTTCTTCTTTGCAATTTGAGCCCATTGCTCCTAAATAGGTCTTTGGGACCAAACAGAAATCAGTCAATCGACAATTTTTTACTGTTAACTATCTGGCAGATGCCATGCGAGGCATTGGGCATTTGAATCCAAAGAATGAAACACTGTGATCAAGATGTGTTTACATTCTACTATTTAAACCTTAAACCTTCTTCCAGATGACAGCTCTTCTTATACTTCAAGAAAACTGTTGTCTTCATTTTTTTCTAAATGCTAAACATGAATTCAAAGCCTTTCACCATTCTGGTTTCTTTCTGGGCATTTTTCAATTCATCCTTATATTTCTTAAAAATGTGGAAAGTATAATGGAACATACTTCCTCAGATTGGCATGCCCAGGACTATAGAAAGATCAGAATTTCCTTATTTCTGAGTATGCTATGTCTCTAAATACAGTCTCAGATTGCTATTTGCTCTTTAATGTCCAAGATGTCCAGCCCCCATGTATTTGCACAAGCTGTTCCCTTCCCTGGAATGCTTTCCTTCTTCCCTTCTATCCCTGGGAACCTCTAGCTGTCCTCAAGGTTCAGCTTGCTTGTCCCTTCAAGAGGCCTTTCCTGATTCCCTAGCCGTCTATTATTTCCTCTCCTCCTCTCCCCTCACCTCCAACAAATCACCAGACATTGATTTCCTATATTTTCTATATTTACTTATCTTCTAAAATTTCATAACCTTTTGGTAAAACATAAACTCCTTTAGGACAGATTCTGTCTTCTGTAGTTGTGTATCCAGCACCCAACAGAGTGCCTGGCACACAATTAGCATATGATAAATGTTTCCTGATTAAATTGAATTGGATCAAACTAGCAAGCCAGTTAAATTCACAGGACCACGTGAAGATAGTTATATAGAAAACAGTCAGTGAACCAACCTCCAATTCCCAAACTGTAGTCAGAAATAGTTGACCCAGGCTATTCCATTATAATAGGCCAAAATTTGTGTATTGATCTTCAATGTTGGCTGGTAACAAATGTATTTGTAAAATTTATCCTTTTAGGACTCAAGTCAATCAAACATGATAAGATCTTCCTTTTCAAAAAGAATTTCCACCAACAGGAAGCCTATGAATATTTCCATATATGTATATATATGTATATAATATATATATAAATGTGTGTATAAGTATGTGTGTATCCTTTATATAATATATATTATTATTTCTATTATATATTAGTACATAATATCTAATTAACCTCCCAATATTTCCCTTATATAACATAGGCAGCATGGGCTTCAGCATGCAAGAAAGTTATATGAATGGCATTGACCATGACTATAAATTCATATATATATATATATATATATATATGTGTGTGTGTGTGTGTATACATATGTGTGTATATGTACATATACATATGTATCCCTTATATAATATATTATTATTTCTATTATATATTAGCATATAATATATAATATACCCCCAATATTTCCCTTATATAATCTAGGCAACATGGGCTTCAGTATGCAAGAAAAAAGTTATATGGATGGACTTGACCATGACTATAAATTCAAATGAAGTACACATATAGACCTCATGTTAGATGGAGTGAGACAAAAGAACAACTGGCATATCTTCAAAGTGGAGGGAAGTCCCAGAATGTGAGTGCTCCTCTCCAATCCCTGCTTAGCAGTTAGGTGTTACAGAGCATAGAGTGCCAGATTTGGCATCACAGTCATAGTTCTAGAGTTAGAAGGGACCTAGGGGATGATCTAATCCAACCCCCTCATTGGAAAACACTGGGTGTCATTGGTGTAAGTGATTTGCCTGAAGTCAAATATGTAATGGGTGACAAAGTTTGGATTAAATCCAGGTCTTGGGGCAAATTAAGTTCAAATTCTTCCTCTTTACTAACTGGGGAATCATGGTCAAGTTACTTGAGTGCTCTAAGCCTCAGTTTCCTTACCTGTAAAATTATAATTAATAATATCTATGTCATAGGGTTGCTCCAAAGGTCAAATACAGTGAAACACTTCAAAAATGAAAATCTGCTTCATAAATTTTAGCTGCTATTCTTACCATTGACTTTGGAGATATTTTATATTTACTTAATTGTAATTTTTTTCC
>CM053770.1:459560798-459595342 GCA_028658325.1 Potorous gilbertii
CAGAGGAAGAAATATGGAAGTCATTCGCAGAATGTAGTAGATCATGTTTGTGTGTGTGTGGGTTTTAATGTATTATGTTTTGATTTGTTATATGATTTCTTCCACTTATATCAGTGTGACTACATAACATCACTATGGTGAAAATATGCTCAATAGGAAAGTTTATGTCGAACCTATACAGAATTGTATGCTGTCATGGGGAGGGAGGGGGGTAGGGGGGGAAGGTGTGGGGGTATAAAATCTTAATTTTAAGGAAGTGATTGTAGAACATTTATAAATAAATAAAATAAAAATTAAAAAAAAAGAAAAGGGAGGGAGAGAAGGGAATGAGGGAGAAGGAGGGAAGGAGAGAGACAGGGTGGGAGACAGAGAGGAGAGACAGACGCAAATTACATATACATATACATATATATATATATATATATGTCACTAAGTAAAAAAAGGTTATAGTTGCAGATCCATTAATTGCAATCAATTTTATGTTATTTTTCTTAATTTTCTTATGTTATATTTTCTTAACTTGTGTGTGTGTGTGTGTGTGTGTGTGTGTGTGTGTCTTATGAGTGGGGCTTTTAGAGTGTTAATTTTATTTCTAGTTGTCCTTGCTTATGACTTTGTTTTATTCAATCAATGGAGATTTTTATGAAGTACCTCTTGTTATTCAATGTTTCAGTCATGCCTGTATTTTTATGACCTCATTTAGGGGGTTTTCTTGACAAAGATACTGGAGTCATTTGCCATTTTCTTCTCCTGATCATTTTACAGATGAGGAAACTGAGGCAAAAAGGGTTAAGTGACTTGCCCAGGGTCACAAATCTAATAAGTGTCGGAGGCCAAATTTGAACTCAGGGAGATGAGTCATTCTGACTCCACGCACAGTGTTCTATCTTGTGCTCCATCCAACTGCCTGTTTAAGAACGTGCTGTGTGTTAAGCATAATACTAATTTCTGGATGAAGCAGTCAATGCCCTCAAGGAGTTTATATCCTTTGCAGGAAATAGCATATACATATTCAGGTAAATATGTGCTATATGCAAAATAAATACAATATTAGTTTTGCTTGATTCTTATTGTATTTGAATATTCACACATATCAATTAAAATTAAAGCAAAATTCATAGAGAAAAACATTTTTAGAATTATGAGGAAGTAGGTCTCTATGTTAGTGATTGTTAATATATTCTCAATTGCCTTGGGGAAAGTAATGTCATCTGTGGGCTAGCCTTCCTTGCTTTGAAAAATGGAGCTCAAGGACAAGGGAGACCTCACACTTTCAGGCCCTTAATCTGGATGGCTTGTCTTAGAAAGCACTTAGGGAACAAGAGGAGGAGGTTTAAAAAAAAGACATCAGTAAAAAAGCTATTTTTCAAAATAAAAAATATCATCTGTGATTTTTTTCCTTCCCAATTGCTTAGTATCATTCTTTCTCTGAGATTTCTTGAAAATTAATTTATCAATATTTTTAAATTTGTGAAACTTCCAGGCAAGATTTCTTCTGTGAGAAGTTCCATGTCTACATTTCTTTCAGTCCCATTTCCATTTAATAATTACGATGATAATGAAGGTAGCTAACATTTGTAAGGTACCTCCTATGTGCCAGACACTGTACTACGTGCTTTCCAAATGTTCTTTCATCTATTTTTCACTACAACCCTGTGAGATAGGTTATTATATTCTCACTTTACAGATGAAGGCACTGAAGCAGGCAGAGGTTCAGTAACTTCTGAGACCAAACTGAAACTCAGGTTTTCTGGGCTCCAAATCATTTGCTCTTTCCTTTTGCCTCCTAGATGCCTCAGTGATAACAAAGATTTGAAATGGTAGAGTCCAATGGCTTCATGTCCAACTACAATTTGAATTATGATTTCTGAAGACCTGTTAAATTTGAGAGAAAATATTTTTGTTATTTTGTACAATAAGGTTCCTCCATTGTCACCGATGATGAAAACGAGTGTGTGTATACACACACATATTCATACATGCATATATATACATTTATACACACACATACACACACACACCTATGTATCATCAGGTATATATATGTATAATGAGCTATATATCATGAATGCATGTATACATAGACATATCATGACCTATATGCGTCTCATGAAACATATACACACATGCATACATACATATATAGACAGTTAGGTGGTAAAGTGGATAGAATGTCTGACTTAGAATCAGGATGACTCATCCTGTGCTTCCATCTGGCCTCAGACACTAACTAGCTTTGTGACCCTGGGCAAGTCACTTAAGAATGTTTGTCTCAGTTCCTCATCTGTAAAAACAAAAAACAAAACAGAAAGAACTGGAGAAGGAAATGGCAAACCATTCCAGTGTCTTTGCCAAGGAAACTCCAAATGGGGTCATAAAGAGTTAGACATGACTGAACAACATTATAGAGAGATAGATAGAGGTATATATAATGTATGTATACACATACATATATAATATATATCCACATAAATGTATATATGCTCTTCTTTTTTATCCATATTTTGCTTGTCTTCTACTTTAAATTCTGATTGCACTTGAGATCCACCTGGCTTAGGTCTCATGCCAAGTTTTCTGTATTAAACTCATTTTCTCCTCGGCTATTTTTTTTTTGCTGTATTTTTTTAAAGGTATAATATTGATAACTTTCTTCTACCATCTCCCACAATGTTTTACAAATATATTTGAGCTCTATACCAATGATACCCTAGACTACCTTGCTTTTCTATGCAGCAAAGGGAACAAGCATTTTCTGGTTTAGACAATTCCTCATTTCTTTTTGCTTCCAGATTGCAATGGTTGCTTTATATGGGCTAAATTTTTTAAGAAAAAGAAATCAGAGTAAATGTCCTTACCTTTATCCATTTCTCATGTTTTGACATGAATAGTTTCTTTGGATAAATCAGATGGGACTTGTATTTTTCTATATATCTTTTTTATTCTTTTCCTTTTTAAAAAAATGTCATTTATTTGCTCTGTTTAGTCAGTGGTCCAGTTGTACACAGGGAGTTGATTTATAAATGTCTACCATGTCAGTAAGTGATTGTTTCTTTTATGTTAACATATATTTAATTTGTGTGTATGTGTATTTGGCTGCCATTAGGTTCTTTCTACTACCTACTTCATGTATTTTTGGAATAATTCTGAATATATCATAAATTTTCTGATTATTTTATAAGTTTTGGGACTCATTCTTAATCTTGAGTATATTTCAAAAAAAATTTTCATCTTGTCTTATATCTACTTTTACAATGAACTGACCAAATATATTTTGCCTTAGTTTGGAATTAATTTTATGATGTTCTGCATAGAATGGCTCCATTTTTCATCCTCTACATACTGGTGTATAAGCTACAGTGATGTTCACCTCCTTGGTTGGAATACTCATTGAGAGCACCACAAGGTCAGAGTTCCATGTCCAAGTGTCTCATGGAATGAAGTTTCTCATTGGTTTTGGTCACAGCAACTTGTTAATTCCTTCATTTGCTTTTGTAACAAGAACTTGTGAGACTTCCCTTCATTTAACTGCCCCTTCCTCTTGTCAGCTGATTTGATTTATAATATCAACATTGATATGGTCCACCTGGCTCTTCTAATAAATAGTTTCACTGGTGTTGCTTTGCTTTACTCTGGATGAACCTATGATTTCATCGGTGTGGGGAAAATCTTGCTATGAAAACTCCCCTTTCTCATCGATTGCAGTCAATGAAAACTTGTCTATAGTTTATAATCATGGAAAGCTATTTGACCCTGAAAGTTTAATTAATATTCCCTTAATCACATAAGTGTTATACTTTTAAATCTTCTCTAAGGCTGATCTAGTTATTCTAACTAAACTGTTTCTCAACGTTTAAAATACCAAAAAGTAACATTTTATTATCTAGAAAATATAATTTCATAATGTCTTTTGCTATTTTTTTCTCTAATTTGGACGTTGTAATCATGGCTATACGATCTGGAAGGCTCCATATGTTCTATATTTTTCTTATGGATTAGATTGGCCAACCAAAGAATTTGTCATCTAGTAACTGGTTTATTTAGGGTGGTAAGGTGTCATAAAGCCCGTTCTCAGGATTACCTTAGTTAATCCTCTTTGTCCTGAAAAAAATCAAACAATTTTTGTTCAGAGAATTTTTTTCTTTTAACTTTAATTGTTGTTTCAGAAGTGTTGGGGACATAGAGGAGTTTTGTAAGGAAATTGGGAAATGGAAAGAAATAGAAAAATGATATGGGAGATGCATTTCTCTTGAGTTCATTTTTATAACTGGATGTGGAGGATAGAAATATGCAAGTAAAAAAAGTATTCATGTGAATGTTGCACACACATATACACATAAACACATGTATATATACACATATATACATATTCACTTGTGCATACACATAGATACATGTACACATGTATCAGCACAGATACACACACATAGGCACATACACACACATTGTCAAGGAAAGTATAATTTGGGTGTTAATTCCAGACTTCAGAAATCTTATTATTTTCCCAGAATCTACATTTTTTTCTTTTTGTGTGTGACACAACACAAGTAACCAAACCAGTCATTTAGCTAATCAATCAGCAAACATTTACCATGAACCTGTGCACTAGCTGCTTTGGGTAGTACAAAAGATGCACAAGACCTTACGGTCCCTATTCTCAGGGAACTTAGAATGTAATTGGGTTGACAAAGCTAAAACACATGAAACAAATTTGAAGAATTGAAGATAGCTAACAACTAAGTGCCAAAATCTTTAATTGTGGTACTGGGCCTCAGGCTTTATCTGTGGGGAAAATTATCTATCATTACAAATTAATGTAAATCTAAGAAGTTTAGGAAGCAACATACTACCTTATGAAAGATTTGTTCAGAGTTTCTCTGGATGACTGAGACTTTCCCTAGGGTTCCAAGTATTTAGGCATCATGGAAGTCCTCAGGTCATCAAGTCCTCAGATAAACCCTGTATATCTCTACTATTAATAATTACTGAAAGAAGTTAAAGAAAATCATTTCCCTGAGGAGAGGATGGGGGAAATGAATCTTCACTGTGATCACAAAAAAGTCAGTGAAAGAGGTTGCTAGATCAAAGGAAGCAGAGAAAAGTGAATTGGTTTTAGATGGGTCTTTGTTATGTTAATTATGCCAACAAGCTAGGAATGAATCAAGTGAAGTCCTATCAATCAATCAGTCAACATTTATTACTTGCTTACTTTCTGTGTGCCAAGTACTGTGCTAGTTACTGGGAATACATAAACATAAATTTAAAGAGAATCCCTTAAGGGATTTGCAATCTATACAGAGAGATAAGTCCTAAAATGATTGTTTAAATAAGGCATCCATATTATTTAGTAAAATAGTTGTAAAATTTATCTAATTTGTTGTCATTTTCATTCTTTTTTGTTCTTTTGTGAATAAAAAACATTTATTTACATATGAACATACATTTGCACATAGATCACTACCCATTTACCTTGTGCTGTACTCATCCTACATTTTCGAAGAGGACGAGGACATCAGAGAAATGACATGACTTGCACTTGACTTTGTTTTGAGTGAGGGATGGCTGAGCAGGTCACCAGCCTCACTTCTCCTCCAGAGCCATCTGGATCCAGTAACCAGATATTCATCAGGATGACTGGAAATAGCCCAGGATGCAATGGGAGATCCCCCTTTAATAGAAAAAGATAAATCACTCTGAAGGGCAGCAGCCTCAGGGTTGTTGTTTGGAAGAGAAACAGTTACTATTGTCTTTCACACTAAGCCAGGATGGTCCAAAAACAGCCACTGAGTGGAGGTTGGGACCTATTTTTGTTCAATCCATGGGTTTCAGAGTGCACTTCATCTAAAGTTTAAGGGGAAGAGGAGAGAGAGAGAGAGAGAGAGAGAGAGAGAGAGGAATGAAGAATGAAAGGAACGAAGAAAGAAAGAAAAGAAAAGAAATATAGCCAATGTACCCCAAGTTAACTGGGCAGCTTCTGGCCATCAAAATTTACCTTCTTTTGGAGAGGAGAAGGAAGGGAAGAGAGCTACTCTAAGAGAGAGGATGAGTTGATTTACCCAGTTAGCTGGGTCCCCATTCAGGCAACTTGGTCTGCTCCCAGGTTGTGTTCACCCTACATTTTTGAAGAGGACCATGACATCAGAGAAATGATGACATGACTAACACTTGACTTAGTTTTGAGTGAGGGAGGGCTGTGCAAGGTCACCAACCTCACTTTCTCCTCCTGAGCCATCTGTATCCAGTGACCAGATATTCATTAGGATGACTGGAGATGACCCAGGATGCAATGGGAGACCTTGGCCTACATATTAACCTACCCTCCCTTGGAATAATATGTCTCACAATATATTTCTCATTCTGCAATTCTACTTCATTTCTCTCCCTAGAAATGGGAGCTATGTTCTATCATCAGTCTTTTGAAGTCATGATTTTTGCTGCTTTGAGTGAAATTCTGACTGCTTTTGGCACTGAACCACATGGCCTTCATTTAATCTCCAGTAGGTACAAATTTTGAACAGGGATAGAGTAGAGTTTTGTATGACCTTCCTAAGAGAATTTGGGAAGACCAGGCTCAGAAAAGGGGGTTATGGTACCGTAGACTTCATGTTCTTGAGCCATAAGGCAAAGAGTAGAAAGGAATAAGATTTTTTACTGATGGCAACAGATGAAAAAGCCAACCTTATCCTGAAGGCAGATTGAATTATAACTGTGATTTTGTTATAGGTAAAATTAATAACAAAATGAAAAACAAATGAAGAGAAATACTTCTGAGATGACTTCCAGGCCAACTGAGATCTCCAGAAAGGTGAATGAAGAAATTACCAGGATTTAGAGGAGAAATATTTGGAGTCCAGATATGAAAGGAGTCGGGGCTTTAGTAACTAAGGATAATATCTCAAAAAGAATTGTAACATTAAGACCAAGGTGTGAAAGACAGAAACCTGAACCATCTCGTATAAGCAGATCCAACTGAAGACTCAGTGCAATGACTCTCTGTAATAACCTTTGCTCAACTCCTTTGTCAGTTCTTCCATCTTTACATTGTTATAGGCTAGACCTGTACAACTTGGCAGTTTGTTAAAATTAATTAAAATAGGCTACACTTCTTTGGGCTGCAGATCACCTTTTAGTGGTTCACTTTTCAAGTAAAGGTATAATTAATGATTAAACCATTTTGCAAATTAACCATATAAAAAAGGGAAATTTAATTATTGATTATTATTAAATATGTTTATTACTTAAAATTTTTATTTCTCATGAAATCACTCCTTTCAGACTAGAAACAGACTGATCATGGTTGGTTGGTGAGGGTCACACAACAAACAGGAGAGAGTGCTGCAGTGGCAACCCACCTACCAAGTTACATAATAGTGACTAGTGGAAAGTGGGTTAAGGAGGGCACAGACAAAGCAGTCATTATTTCTTTACTTTCTTTTGCATCCTCCACATTTTTCACCAGCTACCTGAAATCCTTTGGCGTGCCATATGTTATGCAGGTCTGTTATAGGCCATCTACCTAGTAGTACCTCAAGACCCATGGAAACCTCCTCTTCATCCATCATCTTTCTGAGAAGGGGCATAAAGGACCTTCCTTCCTGAGGCTTGCTTTGGGATGGTGAAGTGAATCCAACTTGTTGCTACTCAAAGACTTAGGAATCCTATATGAGAGATGCTTCCATCACTGCACAGCACTAGGGAGATTTCATTAAGGTGAGTTCAGCGCATGAAAACAAAAGAGTAATGTACCATTCTTAAGGAAGGGCAGGCATTTGAAGAAGGAATAGAAAGTACATCTAGCAAGCATTTGAAATAGAAATGGAGGCTCTTTGAGTCCTTTTTGTTGTATAATTCATGTTGTAGATATCGTGTACTGCTTAATTGACCCATTTCAAGATATCAGTTAATCAATGACTTTTGAATAGCGTAGAAGTGATCCTTGGATACAGAACAAATATACAAATTTGGTGAGCCTTTGCTAAGGCTTAACATAATCTACCAATGATTCTGAAAAAGAGCTGAATTTGTTTTTTGGAAGTTTTTTGCGGGGCTGGGGTGGAGGGTGGGGAAGGGTTAAGCCTAAATTCCCTTTTTGTTTTGTAAAACCTCTCCAACTTGCACTTCTGACTGGTACCCCACTTTCTGGAACGGATGTTCTTACTAACCAGGCTCTATATTTATGGTTTTAATCCCTATTTCAGTCTGAGACTTGGAACTGCTAGGATCTTGCTGTTTAGGGGTAAGTGTTTCTGCAATCTGTCTCTCAGCTTGATGATCTCCTTGGGCCTTAATGTACCTTTTTCTAGATGGAAAAACAAACAATTTTGCCTCTCTTTTCCAACCTGCATATTTATTTACTTCATTTCAACGAACATTTATTAAATTCTTATTATGTACAAAACACTGGGTTAGGTACTAGGAATACAAAGACAAAAATGAATCAGTCCCTGCACTGAATAAGCTGACATTCCACTGAGTTGTGGGGGGAGGGGAACAAACATGTACTAACATGTACTTATTTGAGTACTCAATTTGAGTTTACAATGTTTACAAAATAATTTCAAGAGGGAGATAGTACCAATAACTAAGGGTGTGGGGGAAATGTACTTCCTGTTGGACATGTCACCTGAACTGTGTATTGAAGGAAATTAGGGAATCTGTGAGAGGGAACTGAGAGAGGAGTGGACCCCAACATAGAGAACCACTTATTAGAGGCATGGAAGCAGTTAATGGAAGAACTAGGCCAGACTGGTTGCACTAGAAAGTTTTAAAAGAGTAAAATATGGATTAAAACTTGAAAGACAGAAAAGAATCCTGACTGAGGAGGATTTTAAATGCTAGGCTGAGTATTTTTTATTTTTTTCCTGGAGTCAATAGGGAATCATTAATAAATTAAAAAAAATATATATCATCCAGAATCCCTCTGTTCTTCCTGTTCTAGTCAAGAAAGAACATTATATAGTAGAAAGAACTTTGCATATGGGGGCAGGATAGACCTGGATTTGAATTTCACCTGCAACACTTTCAAATCAACAAAACCTATGGTTAAGCATCTATTGTGTGCCAGCAACTGTACTAAGCACTGGATATACCAACAAAGAAAAAAAAAGAAAAAACACACAAACTCTTCTCTCAAGTAACTCATATTCTAAATGGGGAAGGACATATCAATAATCAACTTGTTGTGTCTTTGTGGGCAAGTCAAATAACTTCTCTATGTCTGTAATGGCAAGCAAAGTAGAATCTTTTGCTGTTTTTGTTTTAGTGTAATCAAGTGGTGGTGGCTGTCCTTTGTCTTTGAAAAGGACCAAAATGACATCACTATTGTAAAGTGAAATTTCAGTGTGTCCAACAGTGTGTCTAGTGTGTGGCTGATCAGACCAATATGAGCTCAGAATGCTCTGCCACAGATTGGGCACAGATAGTCCATATGAATATTTTGAGGTGGATATCCCAAATTTGTGCATCCTGTATTTACTTTGTGCTGTCTAAGTTCTGCTTTGCTCAAAGAGCACAACACCTTTTCTCATGTGGGCATGCCATGCTTAGTGGTCCTGTGCCACTGTCTCCCATGTTGCACAGTCCACT
This sequence comes from Potorous gilbertii, assembly GCA_028658325.1. Taxonomy (NCBI): domain Eukaryota; kingdom Metazoa; phylum Chordata; class Mammalia; order Diprotodontia; family Potoroidae; genus Potorous; species Potorous gilbertii. The sequence goes on from CM053770.1 coordinate 459,570,381, forward strand.
TGCAAACACCAAGACTGGTTTGATGAAAAGTATAATCAAGTGCCTCTGATTAAATAATGTGATTAAAGAAGATCTTCTCTACCATTATGGGCATGCCCATTAAGGGGAATTTGACTAGGGAAGATTTGTAGGAAGGTTCACACCTTTGGTTAAGTTTCTAATGAGGCACTGATTTTCAAGGGTTGTGATGCCCTCTGGCTCTAAAAAATGTACAAATACTCTGAGGATGTGGTTTTACTTTGGGTTTCACTGATTGGAAGTATTTTGTTTGGCCAGAGGAGACTCTGAGAAGCCACCATGGAGCTCCCTCTCCCCACCTCGGCTTTGAAAACTCAGATGTTGGTGCTTCCCTCTCTGGTAACTATAGTCAGACAGTTGGACCTGTCTGTTGATTTGTGATATATATATTGCTTTTGGTCAGACAGTTGGGAATGTCTCTATTGATTATGATTTCTTTGTATATTCTCTGAAGTTCTGAGTGCTGACTTTTTTCCCCTGAACTAAGTGAATGATACATGTGCTTGATTAAAATGATTGTTGACCCCTCAAAAGTTATCTTTCTTCTAGAAAAGCAGATCGAAGAATCTATACATCAGGTCCTCCTATGTATGTTGGGGTGCTCGATTTCCTTATCTTTATATGTGTACTTTAACATGGCACAGTGCATTACATATGTGATACTACTTGAGATAACGTATCATGTCATCACTGCAACTTTGCAAAGTAAACACCATTATTATTTCCATTTTGCAGATGAGTAAACTGAGGCTAAGAGAGATTAAATGGTTTGACTGAAGTCACACAGCAAGTGATTATCTGAGGCAGAATTAGAACGCATGTTTTCCTCACCACAAGCTTAGTCATCTATAGGAACTTCTACTACTGTACATCACCTACTTTGCATGGTTGTTGCAATGATTAAATGAGATCATCTGTGTAAAGTGCTTCACAAACCTTAAATTGCTATGTGAATGTTAATTCTACTTTGCAATTCTAAAAATTCCATCTATGTCCTTGTTCTAAAAATTAACTCAATTTCCCCATTCTTAAACAAAACCTCTATTTCCCCATTCAAAAGTTGACTTTTTAAAATGAAATTAATCAGTACTAAATTATGAAACAATTTGAGCCCTCCCCTCTATTCCTTCTTTCAAGATCCCGTAATGTTTTGTCTTCACCTTTTAGAATGCAATCTACTTGAAAGTAGGAGCCATCTTATTTTATTTGTATCCCTAGAGCTTAGCACTATCATAGTAAATGCTTAATGAATTATCTGTCTATTTATCTAGTCTGTTTATCATAGGCTGTGAAAACTGTGATAGACTGTGGTGATGATATAACAGGAAGGGAAGAGTTAATTCCTTGCTGAGACTGACTGAGCAACATCTCATTTGAATGTCCCATTCTATTGCCTGGTCATCAAGGAGGAGAAAAAGCACACACATCAGAAGGTTAAAGATGAAAGGAATGCAATAAAATAATAAGTACCTGCTTCCAATTTCCAAAACCATTGAGGATTTTTTTCTAAAGGATTCATATTACCCTTTGATCTAAGTCTATAGGAGAAGGATACATGCACAATACCATATATACCAATCAGTGAAGACATAAGTCGCTGTCATATAAAAAAAATGTTGAGGGGCCAGTTATTGGTATATCTATTTATTCTTGTCTGAAAGCATCATGGAAAGGATCTCATAATTTAGAATTTAGAGCTGGAATGAATCTCGAATAATACCAACTTAAACTCCTAATGGTAGGGGCTGTAATACAACTTAGGGACACCTCTGAATTCATAAGTGTATTCATCAACATTATCTCAGATTCAAGGGTTTCCCTGGTTCCACATCCACAATCAATAACAAGGAAATAAGAGTGCAGAAACTCTCACTGATGTGTTTACCTTTACTGGTCAGCCACAGGACACAATAAGCTTGAAACCAAGACATTTATGAAATCATAAATAAGTAAGATAACAATAAAGTATTTCCTTTTTTTAAACTGGGGAAACACTCTGTCGCAAATTCATGTATCATTAGTAGCATGAATGGATTTACAGACAATGTGCTGCTGAGTCCCAAGAACTCCCATCTCTTAACACTGCAGGACCACTGATACATTCTGGCAAAGTGATCATACTCCCTGGATGCCTCCCATGGTGCATAGTGTCTGCCAGGTAGATAATTGTCCCATGTGGACAGATTATCTTTGCTGGACCTGTTGAATATATAATCTTGATCAAACTTATCGTGTCAGTGAAACCTGTGGTCACTCCTAGATTTTCTGAATATATCTTCTCAGCACTGGTAGTCTCCATTGTAGTGTTTCAAAGTTGTCTTTTATCTCTTTTTTGTTTACTTAGCACAGTGCCTGATACATTGTTTTTGCTGTTATTGTTGTAGCTGGCTCTTCATGATACCATTTGGGTTTTTCTTGCAAAGATACTGGTATGCTCTGCCATTTCTTTCTCCAGCTCCTTTTACAGAAGAGGAAACTGAAGCAAACAGGAGTGACTTGCCTGGAGTGATATAGCTTAGTAAATGTCTGGGATCAGATTTGAAATCAGGTCTACCTTACTCCAGGCCCAGCACTCTATCCACTAAGCCATCTAGCTATGCCTCTAACACCTAGTAGGGACTTAATAAGCCTCACTGACTAAACATTGATCTACTGTTTTGATTACATTTGATCACTGACAAGTTTAGTTCCATTGGGTAGAAAGTTCATGGGGACATAGATTCAGAAGTGAAAGGGAAGTCCATCATCAATTCTAACCCTCTCATTTTACCTACCAGGAAACTAACACCCAGGATCATATAGACTCACTTCTTAAAGAGGCCTATTCATTGAATGGGCATTACCTCACTGAAAGTAAGAAGCCAAAAAGACCTCAGTCTAAAAGAATCAGGATCTCCCATTGTATCCTGGGTTATCTCCAGTCCTCCTGATGAATATCTGGTCACTGGCTCTGGAGGAGAAAGTGAGACTGGTGACCTTGCACAGCCCTCTCTCACTCAAATCAAAGTCAACTGCAAATCATGTCATCATCTCCTTTTCTGTCTTCATGGTCCCCTTTGGGAAAGAATAACAAACACAAGGTGATTTGTTCCAGTTGGCCTCCTTCCTATCCTGTGCTGGACTTCCTCCCACCAGGTCCATTCAGTGTATCTATCACCTTATCCAGCTATACTTATCCTAGGTCTATACCCTAAAGAGATCAAAGAAAGGAAGAGAATACACAGTTATTAAGTACCTACTATGTTCCAGGCACCTTACTAAGCACTTTAAGAATATTTATAGCAATTCTTTTCATAACAGCTACAAATTTGACACTAAGCAAGTACCCCGTCACCTATTGGGCAAGGGTCAAATAAATTGTGCTAAATGTATATCATGGAATATTGCTGTGCCTGAAGATATGACAGAATAGATAGTTTTTGAGGAAACTGTAATGTATGAATGATGCAAAGTGAAGAAAGAATTATAACAAGTTTCAAAATGCCAACCACATTATCAAGAAAAACAACTTTGAAAGACCTTAGAACTCTAATCAATGAAATGATAAAATGTAAGTACAGAGCACTGAAGATGAAACACACCATCCACCTCTTTCTTTCTAGAGAAGTAATGGATTGAAATTGCAGAAAAAAACATTTTTTTTTTAGTCATGGCCATTGTAGCAATTTGTTTTGCCAGAATTATGTGTATGAGTGCTATGAGGGTTTCTTTTTTTGTTTGTTTTATTTCATTTTTAAAATAATTCAGTGGAGGAGGGGAGTGGCAGAGAGAGATAATACATTCTTTTAAAATAAATAAATAAATGATGTTTTTGAGAATAAAAGGTAGAATATGTTATCAGATAATGAAGGGAAAGGATAAGGAGCTCTTCTATGAGGGAAAACAAATAAGCACAATAGTTTAGGTTTAGCCTTGGCTTCAACAGGTTTTTATTTCTAGTTAGGCATTCTTTGTGCCAGGTACCAACTTCTTCAGGATATAGAATATAGAATGGCCTCTCAGACACATCCTGTTAAACTTAATTCTACTTTTAACAATATTTCCAGATAACTGAGCTTTGTCCCTTCATTGAAAATCTACTCCCTACAATTTTATTTTGGCTCCCTGCCTAGTATTATGACTTCAAAATTATTTTTGGGTATCCTTCACCCACAAATGGATAGTTAGGTGGCACAGTGGATAGAGCATGGGGCCTAGAGTCAGGAAGACCTGAGTTCAAATCTGACCCCAGGCACTTTCTGGCTATGTGACCTTGGGCAAATCACTTTACCCTGTTTGCCTCAGTTTTTACATTTCTAAAATGAGTTGGAGAAGGAAATGGCAGAGCATTCCAGTATCTTTGCCAAGAAAATCACACATGGAGCCAGGAATAATCAGACACAACTGAAAAACAATTGAACTTTCCCACACACTTTGCATAATGGTGTAAGTCTGAATTCTTAAGTAGGAGTTCTCAACTTAAGGTTGTGATTTTGACTGTTTTTTAATCTGTTGATAATTTTATTTCAGTATAACTGATTTTCTTTTTAATCCTATATGCTTTATTTTCTGTATTAAAAAAATATTCTGAGGAGTCCTTAGGCCTCACCATACTGCCAAAGGGATCATGAAAAAATGTTAAGAACCTCTCTTTACAATATATGGGGGACCCACTAGGTTTTATATCTGTTTTACACAGAATTCTAAGTGTAAGAGCAGGGCTTCATTTATTATCCCACTCCGCTAAAAAATAATTACCTTGGATAGATTAGAAAATCTCTTGATTGGATAACTCCAAGCTAAATGTGAGTAAGTCCTTTTGAATCAATCAGTCAATACCTTGAAGACTTATTGTTCAATCATGTCCAACTCCTCATGACCCTATTTTGGGGTCTTCTTGGCAAAGATACTGGATTGGTTTGTCATTTTCTTCTCTCATTTATTTTTACATATGGGGAACTGAGGCAAACAGGTTTAAGTGACTTGCCCAGGGTCACACAGCTATTAAGTGTCCGAGGTCTAAGTTTGAACTGAGGGTGAGGAAGAGTCTTCCTTACTCCAGGCTTAGCACTCTACCTAGCTGCCCCTCTTAAAGATTTAATCATGCCCTATGGAATTTGTATAAAAAGTTGGCGCTCTCTCATATACAAATGGATCCCAAGATTCTAGAAGTAGAGGGGAAAAAGAAGTATTGTGCTAACGGAGCTGGGAATGGAGCCTCAGAAGTAACTAGAGCAAGGAAAAGTAGATTTTAGGACTGGGAAATGGCAAAGAAAAGAGTGATCAAGGAGGGCCAAAAGCCCTACAGACAAATGTAGCAGAAGGCCCAGGTAGATGCAATGTATCTGACTAAAGGACTGAGTGATATCTAGAGAAAATGTTTTTGTTTTTCATTTTTTTTTAAACTTTCCCTCCTAGGGCCTAATTATCCATAAACACAGTAACATAATCTGATGTCTCAGTACCACAATGTTTCTAGCAATCTGAACTTCAACCATAAACAGGCTAGGGGATAACTAGAAATTAATATAAATGAGAATTAGAAGGACCTAAACTTTTGTCTCTGTGTTAGAAACTATTGTAAATGATAGAAGATATTGTAAATGTGTCCCTAACTTTAATCTAAAAGAAACCCTCTATTGCTATAGAAGCAGCAACCCTGTAGAAATTAGGTGCCATCTTATTTTTCTTAATATTAAAATGAACTGATTCTCATATATGCAGGATAAAAAGCTAAGACTGAAGGAAAGGCTATTGTTTCTCCTAGTGAGATAGATTCTTTGTCAGAGGTGGGGAACCTGTGGCCTAGAGGCTGCATATGGCTCTCTAGGTCCCAAGTGTGGCCCTTTTTCTGAATTCAAACTTCGCAGAATAAACTCCTTTAATAAAAAGATTTGTTCTGTAAAACTTGGATTCAGTCCAAAGGCTGAACTCAAGGACCTAGAAGGCAGAACGTGACCCCAAAGCAACAGGTTCTCTATCCTTGGCCTTTTGTAATGTAATGGAAGGATTTCCTATAGAATATGTTCAGTATCATCTTTTCATTTTTGTTAGATCATCTGGGAGCTTTGGGGCTGCTTCCAATCAAGCACAAACTCAGTGCTGAAAAGGACTTGGAATTTTGGAATGACATGGATAACCTTAAGTAGTACCTTAGTAGTACCCATCCCAACCTGTTACTCAGTAAAAAGGAGTTTCTGTCCTATATTCTCTTTGCTCTGACTTTCAGGTATGGCAAGGAGTGTTCTCTGTCTCTAGACTCCCCAGCAAGAGAAGTGTGTGGAACTAAGATCACATATATGGAGGTGGATGATGACAAAGAGAGTATCTCATCCAAACTCTTCATTTTCTATATGAAGAAGTTAGGTCCAGAAAAGTTGTAAAGTGCCTGACATCACATATATGAAAAGAAATAAAGATGGGATTTGAGTGTAGGCCTTTATTTCCAATTCCAGAAGTTACAACCTGTCATATGTATAATTATCAGCTAAGTTTATTTTTTTTTTATGATTTGAACTCATCTTGACATGTGATACAATAGAAAGAGCACTGGCCCAAGATTCAGAGGGCCTAGGATGAAAATTCACCTTTAATATCTACTTGTTTGACTGTGAGTAAGTCCCTGCAGCTACCTGGACCTCATTTCTCATCTAAAAATTTATGGAGCCCAACCTAGAACCCATATCACACGGCCCTGGCAAAAGCAAATGTAAAACCACAGCAGAAGAAGGCAATGGTAAATATGTACAATAAGTTGGCGACAAGGGTGGGGCATGGTGCTACTGTAGTCATCATGAAGTACATTATTTTTTTTTCACAAAGTTTCTTGAACACAGAAAGTGCTAAGTGTAATTATTATAGTAGTTGCAGGCAATAGTCCATAAGTCCAATTACACCCAGGCAGAACCCAAGCTGCTGATTTTCCTTAATTGCTGCCTACTCAGACTTTAAATTCACTCTCATCTCCTTTACTTATTTTTTAAATGGAAGGGAGTGGTTTTCATCAGAGAGATAGGATGGAATAAATGCCAATATCAGTGTTTTTATATGATAAAGTGATGTATTAAAGAAAATTTCAGTGTTCAACCAGCAACCTATTTGAGAGAATAAGCTTCTCCCTCATCCTTTCACCTCCAAATTTAATTCAGTCCAACAAACACTTTATTTACTATCTACTTTAGTGAGACCAGGAAGTAGCAAGCAGAAATTGCAAATGGGAAGACCTGAATTCAAATCCAATTCTGATATCTATGTGACTCTGGGCAAGTCATTTAATCCTTTTATGTAGCAGATAATTTGGACTTATCTACTAAATGACAGACGGGTTAGGATATGTGATCTGCATTGATGGAAGGAGTTTACAAACTTGAAAAAAATATACATCGAGGAATTCAGAAGTTTTTGTGCATTCAAGAATGCAGACAATGCATATTAAAAAGAGAAAAACATGAAAAACAACATTAACAGTAATCCCTGTCTTTGGGGATCTTCCCCTCTACTTCAGAGATGCATTTATTCAGGAAAGTAAAGACAATACAATTGGAGAAAACAGTAACAATTGGAGAAAACAGTAACAGGGGAAACTATCAGAAAGGATTTCAGGAAAGGGGTGGCTCCTGGATTGAGAGTTAAGCATTTTAAGAGGTGGAGATGAGAATCAAATACATTCCAGGCATCACAGTCAAGCTGTTAAAAGACACAAGAGGGGAAAGATGTGGTGTGCTGAAGTCAAGGAACATCAAACAGAACAGTTTGACTAAAACAGAGAGTGCATGAAAGACAGCTGGGAGAATTATGTAAGGAAAGGACCTGGAGACTGGAGGCAGACTATGATGGAGTTTTAAATGATGAGTTTGTATTGAACCCTCTAGGGAAAAGGATGATTCTTGTGTCAGGTACAGACTTCTGCTTTTGAGTAACAATTTCCCTGAATTGGAGGAGAGAAAATGCTAATAAGGAGGCCAGTTTTAATTTATTCCTCTATTAGTGCCCTGCTTATCCTGACCAATTAGTTTTAGACATGTGCCACATACATGTTTAAATGAATTTCAGCTCTGCTGGTCCAGAAATGGGAAGGATTTTCTCATATGTTCTACAGACCCACTCAAAGGATAGTAGAATCTGATATTCCTTCATAGACTATGCTGATAAGCCGAAAATAAAGTTGATATATAATCATAAATTAGAGGGTTTTTTTTTTAACAAATTACATTGCAGCTTTTAAATATTAGCATTTCTCTCCCTTTTCTTCCCTTTTTTGTATATTGCATATATGGCAACATTTGGTACAGGATGGTTCTCTACTTTTCGCATGGCCATTCTCTTCTTTCTGGCATATATTACCCTGGCTCGTAGCTAAAAGCTGCAATCTCAGGCAGGCGAATTGTTCGACTTTGGAGATTTGATGATTCCAAATTGCCCATAAAGGAGGCATTCTTCCATTGCCCCCAGCTACAAACAGGCTGATGATCATCTGACACATCTGGAAGAGATGGTTGGCTCTAGTTAATCTTTAAGTTAGAGGAACTGTTTATGTTACAACAACATTAGTGGAACTGGCTTGGCCCAGAATCTCCATGCAGAACTTGATAAGCAGACCTTCCCCCAAAGAATTCCATTTGGAAGATTCTCCAAAAAGAGAAACTGAGGAGTAAAAGTGGAAGCAATTGCCTGAGGCCTCAAGAAATCTAAGGGGTAAGATCTTAAAGGGAGCTCAGAATGCTTGTTCTCAAGTCAATTTCCTTTAGCACTAGATCATTATACGATTCTCTATAATAAATGAAAAAGAAGCGCGTTTCTTTAGCATATATGAAATTCACTCTTTTCTTCCAACTACTCTCTTACACTATTTTAGCCTTGTACAGGAATATGAAAAATGGATTGGTTCATTTACCTTACAGACTACAAACCTCCCCACTCTGCTTCCACTTACACACATTCACACGCAAATATACATGGATACACACACATACACACACACACAAATGTTTCAAGAAAATGTGTATAAAATTTAATAACTAAACTTTGCATCTTTCCCAACATTCAACACAATGCTATTTAAAATGTAGAAAAATCAGTCAAATCAATAAGCATTTATTAAGCATCTAATAACACTTCTCTGATGCTACAACCCTGTGACCCTATTGGTGAGTTCTTTCTGGGACCTCTTTTTTGGGGAGGGGCACAGGATAGACATCCCTCATTCCCCAACTAATTATGCTTCCAATTCCTCAATTCTTCAATTGCCTTCTAATTCTGGAACTTACCTCATCACATAGGGCCTTCTCACCCTGAAACAATCTTCTGCAACTATGTCCCTGTTCTACCACTGGTAAATTCCTCCTGGGACCTCCATTTTGGAGAGAGGCCAAGGCTGACCATGCTGGATTCTTCTTCCAGATCTGCTTAAGAATCTCAGGACTTCACCTTCATCTTCCCCTGCATCACTTTTATTTTGAGTTCTCTTTTGTATGTCAATGACATCTCAAAATGAATTCCAGAACAGTAGAACCCACAAAAGGAAGGGGTGAAACAATTTTCCAACCAAAGGTTGTACCTGAGTGAAAGTGAAATACATTCCCAGCATAAGTCACACCCCAACAAACCAGCAGCAGACCTTGAGAAGCACTGAGTCACCAGCAGTTTCCAGAGCTCTGAGCTCACAGACAGTAAGGGGACTGGACAACTTCTCAGAAGGAAAGATTATAGGGGTCCCTTTGATGGCATTGGGTACAGGACTCTGCTGCATTGTTCATATGTGCATCTAGGTCACAATCTTAAATCATAGTCCCAGGGAGAAAAGGAGCACTAAGACATCAGCACTTATAGCTTCAGGGGAGTGGGGACCCTGGTCTCAGATTCAGGATGGAAAAGAGAGTTTTTGGCCACTCACAGACCAGAGCACAGCCCAGGAGAGTAGTAAACACATCTCTCCTTAGATCATACAGCCTTGAAATAACTGAAAATTTACAGACACCACCCCCCCTCCCAGAACTAGTTATAAAAATAGCTGCACCAAAAAAAATCTGATGTTTGGAGCAGCACCCTCTCTACTCCAGGAGCAGAGCCCAACTTAAATATGAAGTTTAAAGTCAAGAAATAGATTGGAGAAATGAGTAAACATTAAAAAGAAAAAAAAGAATCTGACCATAGAAAGTTGCTATGGAGACAGGGAAGAAGAAAGCACAAATTCAGAAGAAGACAACAAAGTCAAAACTGCTACATCCAAAGCCTCAAAGAAAATTGTGAATAGATCTAAGACCCCAAATTAATTCCTGGGAAGAGTCAAAAGGGATTTAAAAATCAAATAAGAGTAGGAGAAAAATTGACAAAAGAAATGAGGTGTATATGAAAATCATGAAAAAAAGTCAATAGGCACACACACACACACACACACACACACACACACACACACACACACACCTGAAGAAAATAACACCTTAAAAAACACAATAGGCCAAATGGTAAAAAAAAAAAAAAAAAAAAAAAGCACAAAAATCCATGGAAGAGGAAGAAACCTTTAGAAAGCAGAATTGGTCAAATGAAACTAGATATACGAAAATTCCCTGAAGAGAACTCCTTTAAAAGCAGAATTAGCTAAATGGAAAAGGAAGTAGAAAAGCTCATGACTTCATGAGACATCAAGAAACAATGAATCAAAGTATGAAAAAATGAAAAATTGAAAGAAAGTGTGAGATATATCATTGGAAAAACAACTGACCTGGAAAACAGTTTGAGGAGAGAGATTTTAAGAATTATTTGACTACCTGAAAGCCATGATCAAAAAAAAAAAGAGTTTAGGCATCATCTTTCAAGAAATTATCAAGGGAAACTTTCCTGATATCCCAGAACCAGAAGTTAACATAGAAATTGAAAGAATCTACCAATCACTTCCTAAAAGAGATCCCAAAATGAAAACTCCCAAGAATATTCTAGCCAAATTCTTTCAGAGTAGTTTTTCTATATAATGTCATTTTATAAATTCTCCTTATTCTACTCATTTTACTCTAAATTAGTTCATGCAGGTTTTCCTGATTTTCTCTGAAATTGCCTATTTTCTTATTTCTTATAGTACAGCATCAGTCAACTTTTTCACAAGATATCATACATTCAAATCTTAGAGGTGAACAGAGGCTTTGGATAGAAATCATGCCTCTGATACTTCATTGTCCTTGTGATTAGGGTAGAGTCACTTCATCTCTCTTTTGGTTGGTGTTCATCACCTTTAAAATGGTAATAGTACTACACATAGTACTGGCTTCATAGGACTTTTGGGAGAGTGAAATAAGATCATGAAGGCAAAGTGCCTCCAAAAGAAGAGTATTGACTAAAATTCACTGTAAACTACGTGTGAGGATGTGGTGGAAGATACTGAACTTTAGCAGTAGGTTCAGTAGTGCATTCAATCTTAAACTCATGGGAAATCTGATCCTTTAAGTTGTATGAAAAGGTGCTATGAAAAGATTCTGTTGCATTTGGTGGTCTGTCAGTTGAATTGGCTCCAAATGAACACTCCTGCTTTTGAGCTTCAAGCCAGTCTTCTTTGTTGACCACATTAGTTTCCAATTTCCTGGTGGATGTGTTTCAGTGGATGTTTGAAATCTTTTCATTTCTCTTCCTGTTGGCCATGACCACACATCTACTTTCTCTACAAACAAATAGAAAAGCATTAGACACGTTTCCCATTAAACATATCTGTAAGTTTCAATTTTAATAATATTCTCCAGTCACATATTTTCCTTTTATTTTTTTATAGTGATTGTCATGAAATGGTCCCTTCAAGGCATCCTTCAAATAAAGAGTCCTGTAGTTTGGATTCTTGATTTCTAGGGTATTTGCCAGAGAAATCAGAAGGAAGGAAATGCTCTACACATACCCTCAGTTCACAAACTTTTCTCACTTTCTCCTCTTCAGTGTCACTCTACCTTTATTGTGCCAACATGGTCAGAATCCAAGATAATCTCACTTATGATGTGAAATAACTTGAAGGATAGCCAGAAGAAAATTGAATAAATGGAGAATCTTATGCAAAAAACCGCAAAGAAGATAGTTTCTCTGAATTGTAGAATATGTGGAGAGAAGTAAGAAGATTGGAAAAATTAGAAAGTGGCCAGGTTATGAAGGTATTTAAAAAGCCAAAAAGAAAATTTTACATTTGATTATGGGTGCAATAAAGAGCCACTGGAGTTTACTGAATGATATGGAGGAGGGTTTGTCAGACCTATGTTTTAGGAAAAATCAATTTGACAGCTGAGTGGAGGATAAACTGAAATGAGGAGAGATTTGAGGCAGGGGGTCCAATATATTGACTATTATAGTAGTCCAGGAATAAGGTGATAAGGGACTGCAACGGAGTAGTTTGTGAAAGAGTTAGAGGAGACAAGGAGCATAAACAAGAGATGCTGTAAAGGTAGCAATGACAAAATTTGATAAGTTATTGGATATGAGGAGTGAAATACAGTGAAGAGTTGAGGATGACACGTGACCTGAGAGCTCTAGTGACTGTAAAGCTTTGGACAGTAATGAGGAAGTTAGGAAGAAATGAGGGTTTAGGAAAATATAATGAATTTAGTTTTTGACATATTGAGATGTGTACAGGGCACCAAGGTTGAGATATTCAGTAGACAGTGGAGATCATTAAATACTTAAATTGCTATTTCATTCATTTTTAAAGAGGACACACATTGATTGGTACTGATTATGCAATGAAATGATGAAAATTATGCAAACTATCACTACAGGTTGCAAAAATTTAATGTCTCCCAGATAGTTAATGGATAGAATTATTCACTCGAAACTCACTATTCTTCATGAACTAACAGATGATGAATTTTCATACTGAAAACATCCTTAAAAAATCCCTGAGCATTCACCCAACACACTATATTGAAATTGAAGAATTATGACCAATAAATGTTGCCAGCATAGTAGAGCTGTCCTCCTCCCCTTGACATACACTGTGGAAGTATTGTTCCATGGCTCACAGGAAGGCAGAATAGACATTTATAGCTTCTTCTCCCCTCCATTTCTCTGAAGAAGACTATGTTTCCTGCCAAGAGGAGAAGCAGGAGGTTGGGGCCAGAGGCTTGACCACTCTGCTCTCTTCTTAGAGACACTATATGTGGTTCAAATTATATCAGTTGGCTCCATTAAATATTATTTATCTTGGGGTTGTGATTCTTAGGTTCAAGCTAAACTTCTGATCATTGTTTGATGGGAAAAAAGTCAACTCAAGATTTATATCTAAGGCTTAACCTCTTTCTCCCCAAATACCAATTCAACAATGAAAACACTACAAGGAAAAGAGAAATCAGTGAAAACATATGTATGAGAATGTGATAAGACCAAGTGAAAGAGCTTTCCCATTGGGAGCAAAGTAACTCAGCTCACCTAAGAGAGAGTCCCAGATCTTACCCAAAGGCTAATTCCTAGAAGTGTCACTATAGCAAGAAGGAGATAGGGACATGATAGAGACCACTAACCAGTTCATCCCAGATGGGCTTCTTCCCAGTCTTATTTTTCCATTCTGCAACATGAAGTGTGGTTGTTTTCATCCATTTTTTTCCTTGAAGATGGAAACCTAGCAAGCCCAAACAGACTGAAGAGCTGAAAGAGACTGAATCTCTCCTTTTTCAAGCTCTTGCCAACTTAGCCCTGATTTTCATGCAGGCACAGGACATACCAATGAGAAGAGAGTCCCATACCAAATGGCTTTGGGGCTCAGGTTATACCCATAACTGCCCAGCCATAACAGAGATCCACAGACATTTAGAACAACATTGTTATTGCCATACTAAATATTTTATAAATTTCATAGAATGAAAAGTTTTGAAAATAATAGTAATCTAACAAAATAAAATCATTTAGAAAAAAGTAGAAGGCATAAATCAAGGTTGTGGTCTTGTATGATACTGGAGATGTCCCATCAATGAACTCAGTGAGACTATGGAAGATAACCTCACATCTCAGCAAATATTTAAGGACAAAAATGTCATTTTATCTACTTGCACACTAATACTCTTAACAGTAAACAACCCAACATACAAAGGGGGACCTGCTATCACAGCTTTTTAGATCTTCATTTATAGAAAGAAAGGCAATTTTTGAGGGGTCAACAATCACTTTAATCAAGCACCTGTAGCATTCACTTAGTTCAAGGGGAAAAGTCAGCACCTTAAACTTCAGAGAAGGTCAACAGACATGCTTCCAAGTATCTGACAGATCAACATACAGATCCATCTGTCTGACCATAGTTACAAGAGAGGATAGCACCAACATCTGGGTAAAACCTCATCCTCAGAGTATTTATACATTTTTTTTACAGCCAGAGGGCATCACAGACCCTTCAGAATCAGCGCCTCTTTAACAAAAGGTATGGGCCTTTCTACAAATTTTCCCAGGCCCAGTAATGAGTGGGAAAGATCTTCTTTAATCACATTAAAATAATTTAAAAGACAAATACATATACTATTTCTAGTTAAAGAAACTGTTGTTTCTGTACTTTACTCCTAGTAAAGACTCTTGGTTGATAAAGACAAGATTTAATCAGAGGCACTTAAATATACTAAAATTAAAACAGCAAAAGATCTTACTTTGCTTGCCATCACAAATACACAAAACAAAATATACAAGAATATTTGTTGAATAGTAACTTGTTCTTGATCCATTTTATTTTCTGAACTCCAACATCAAAAAAAGATATTGAGATAAGTGATAACATTTAGTAATAAGAACTATAATTTATAAAATACTCAAAGATCATAAAGTTTTTTCTAACACATATTATCTCATCTATTCCTGTACTCTAGGCCCCATATATGATTGCTTGCATGTAACGTATGAAAAAAAAAATAAATTCAGAAAGATTGACTCACCACATAGCCAGTAAATGTCAGAAGCAGGTTTTTAATGCAAATAATATTTTTATTTTTTCCAATTATATGTAAATATGGTTTCCAACATTCATTTTTTTGATAAGATTTTGAGTTCCAAGTTTTTCTCCCTCTCTCCGTCCCCACCTCTGTCCCCAAGAAGACAAGCAATTTTATACAGGTTATACATGTGCAATCATGTTAAACATATTTCCCCATTAATCATATTGTAAAAGAAGAAACAGAACAAAAGGGAAAACCCACAAAAGAAGTGAAAATAGTATGCTCCAATATGCATTCAGACTCCATAGTTCTTTCTCTGGATATTCCAGCATAAGTCTTTGGAAACTGTCTTGGATCATTGTATTGCTGAGAAGAAGTAAGTCTATCATAGTTTATCACTGAACAGTGTTGCTGTTGTTGTGTACAATGTTCTTTCTGCGTTAGTTCTTGTAAATCCAGTTTTCAGAAGCAGGTTTTGAATGTGGGTCTTCGTGACTCCTTGGTTAGGACTCTATGCAATATTCTAGCTAGAATATGTTTGTAATTTTTTTGATGATGATGATGATGATGACATATGAATGAGAACCTCTCTTTTATTCCTATAAATCTCTAGGAAGGTGGTGTGGTGGGAGCTCAGATCCATGACCTACAAAAGAACAGGTCTCTTCATAGGAACCTGACCATGACAACTTTGTCATTGATTCCTAAATTTTCCTGATAGAAATTCTCCAACTAGTCTTCCTTCTGATTCTGAATACTTAGTCTATGCTTTCTTTGGTTCATGACCCCACTCAATTCCTTGCATAATCCATAGATTAAATAAGGCTCTTTGTCACCCCTTTCTGATTTCTTGCTACCATCTTTCCTCTTCCAGAACCTGGATTCTCCACCACCCTAGCTTTACTTGGATATGAGGGGGAAAAGATACTAATTATTCCTTCTTCTCTAACCCTATTCATTGAAACTAATATAAAATCACTTACTCTTTTCTCACTAGTGGAACATTCAAAGCTACATATTAATAAAGGAATCTCACGGGGTGTGAATTCTCTTCAGCAGCTACTATCCCTTTTAAAGTGACCAATTCTGACAGTCCCTCAGTTCTTTTATACTGCACCAATAAAGAAAGATTAACCAACCCTTTAACCTAGAAGGGTCTCTACTTTCCTAATGGTACAAGGACATGACACTTCCTTCCTATTATGATTTCTGAAGCCCTGATTCCTTGTCAGAACTCCAATTATTTTTATTCAGCCAATTTTCAGGGAAGGTTGATATAAGGTTAAGATTAGGTGCTTTTGATGGATTCATGAAATCATTTTTTTAAATTGCCAATTACTATAATTATTAGAATTTCTAAAAGTCATCCAGCTAAAATGATCTTTAAATTCTTTATTCCTACCAACTGTACTGTAACATCCCTGTTTCAATGAAATATTTTTTACTATGTTTATTCCCATATAAGTTCAAAGAAATGGAAAAAGTCATGT
Organism: Potorous gilbertii; assembly: GCA_028658325.1. Classification (NCBI taxonomy): domain Eukaryota; kingdom Metazoa; phylum Chordata; class Mammalia; order Diprotodontia; family Potoroidae; genus Potorous; species Potorous gilbertii. The sequence continues at coordinate 459,586,741 of CM053770.1, forward strand.
GAGATTTCCTAGTGCAATTTCTTCAAATATTGAAGTATCAAATTTAGGAGACAATATGAAAGGAAGAAAAGAGGAATATATTGGACTGATTAGGTACCAAATTGAAAAACCATGGGGGCATTTCTGCTTTAGAAGATGATGTGGGAGCAGTGGGAAATAAAGTCCAATGTAAATCACTGTTGAAATTAATATATTTTAAAGGTTAACAGAGAAAAGCTACTGAATTCCAGGGTTTCTCATCACTAAACTAAATGCAAAATCACTAATTTGATTTGAACAAATTACCAGTTGACTTCTAATGTATAGGATAATAAGAACTAATGTTTCTTTATGAGCTGAAAATGAGATTTTTATTTTCAAAAGAGCAAAAAAAGACAAGGAATAAAGTTGATTCAGAGTCCAAAACAACCTTTTGGTTAAAATTATTTGTTGACTGCCACAAAAAAGAAAAAGAGAAAAGAAAAGAAAAAACTCTTTCCTAGGCTTGCAGTTTGCAATTTTTCATTCAAATCTGACTCAAATGAAATATTTTCTGGCTCTTCCAGGTTAAGGGAATTTGAGGACACTGTAATTTACCTAAGGGAGTCATCTGCAGTCTGGTTTCTCATCTTCAATCTCTATGAGAGATATCAAAGTTTTCTCATATTTTTCCCCCACTTCCTTACAGAGGATTAAAATCTGACTGCCAAATTTGTCTTAGCAAAGTAATCTTTTTGGTGGAAATATCTGAGACAGTAGAGGAAATTTAAGATTTTACTTAAATTCCTAGGGGAGTGGTAGAGGTTGAGAAAGGGACTCCTCCTTGCTTGGAAATAGAGTTCCAGTAGAGAGAGTCCCTTTACTTTTGTGCTTGCTTCCTTTCACCCCTTACCCCCAGTGGAGAGGTCCTTTGGTGGTATTTATGTCTCTGAGAGGATGCCCTAAGGTAATTTCAAGGAAGCATACTGTGAGACGAAGGCTGTTTTCAAATGGAACCATATTTTCTCTGCAGGTGTCCCTGGTGATATAGTGTCTGCAGCCCCTCAACTAGCTGTGGGCCTTCTATTCCTCAGACAAATCTACTTGAAAGTGGCTGCCCCCCACTTGCCAAGCTTTCCAGGGGCTGAGCACATGCAGCACTGTGAAAGCAAGTTTATTTGTCTTACTGGCTGAAGATGTAGAGAGGAAAACACCCAAGAGGACAGCCCAAAAAATGAGCAGTAATTTGAAACCCTTTGTTTCCATGGCAAACCCAGTGGAAGAAGTGACAGTGAATTCATTTTAAGCTATATGGAAATAACCTTGAACCATGACCCGTCTTCCCCTGCCCCATCCTATGACCTCACCTCCAACTTTGCTGAGAAAGTCGAGGTGCTTGATGTGAGCTCATTTCCCCTCCTCCACACTTGTGGGAATTTCCCCATCCTCTCCTCCTTCCTTCTGATCTCAGTGAATGAATAGCCCTCCTCTTCCCCACAGGTAATGTTTATCCCACCTGTCTCTCTGATCCCTTCACTTCTGTCTTTTGGAGTACATTATTCCATAGATTTCTCATCTACTTTTATTCTCCTCTTAAACTTTCTCCCCCACTACTAGCACTTTGTTCTTTGCTTAGAGATGCTTTTAAGGTCTTCTTACACTAAAACAACAAATCCATTATTTGACCCTATCCCCATCCCAGCACCCTCTATCAAACTATTGTTCTTTCTCTTCTTACATTTTAGTAACTATATATTTTATATATGTGTGTATATATGTAGTAATTATATATATATGTGTGTGTGTGTGTATGTGTGTGTGTGTATATGCATGTTGGTTAGTTGTTGTCCTTCATTCTCAAAGAGGGCCAAAATGACATCACCATGATAAAGTGAAGTTTCAACATGTACAACTGTGACTGATCAAACCAATACGAGTTCAGAATGCTCTACCACAGGTTGGGCACAGATAGTCCGTGTGAACATTTGGGGTGACTACTCCAAATCTGCACAACCTACATTTTCTTTGTGCTATTTCAATTCTGCTTTGCTCCTCAAGCACAGCACATTTTCTGATGTGGGCAAGCCATGCTGAGCGGTCTTGTGCCACTGTCTCCATGTCTCACCATCAAATCCGAAGTTCTTGAAATAGACCTTGACAGTGTCCTTGTATCACTTCTTCTGACCACCATGAGATTGCCTGCCCCATGTGAGTTCTCCATAAAATAGTCTTTTGGACAAGTGTATATTTTGCATTCGAACAACATGGCCAGTTCATTGGGGTTGCGCTCTCTGAAGCATAGTTTTTGAATACTTGGCAGTTTATTTTTAACAAGGACCTCAGTGTCTGCTACCTTATCCTGCCAGGTGATCTTCAAAATCTTCCTAAGACAGTTCAAATGGAAACAATTCCATTTCCTGGCACAATGCTGGTAGACCGTCCATGTTTCACAGGCATACATCAATGAGGTCAGCACAATGGCTCCATACGCCTTCAGTTTGGCAGTCAGTCTAACACCTCTTCTCTCCCAAACTTTTCTTTGAAACCTCCCAAACACTGAGCTAGCTCTGGCAATGCATGTGTCCACCTCATCCTCAATGTGGACATCCCTGGAAAGCACACTACCAAAGTAACTGAACTTATCCCCAGACATGCGTGTACACATATATTTATGTATATGTGTACTATGTATTTAAAAATCACTTGGGCAATAAGAGACTTTGTTATAATTTTATTTTGTGATGGCAGCTGCCATGTATGTTATTTTTTTCCTGCTGGCATTACACTGACTCCAGAATAGCTGACCTTACACAGATAAAGCTGAACTTAGCTCATTTCCCATCCTTACTTTTCTACCAAGTGCTGGATTTTATGCCTTACACATTTGTTTCATAGCTCCATGGCTATGTTTTTATTTCTTTGCTTTTTAAAGAATATATATTACTCCAAAGAAACACTGAAATGTTCTTGCTATTAAGGAGTACACTTCAATCACTGTTAGAGATCTTGCAGCAATAATGTGTGTGCGGCTATCCAGTATTTCAAGAATCATTCAACTTTACAATGAAACACATTCAATCTCATGGAAGTTCAAAGAAAAATGAGATTGAAAATAAAAATAGTGCCAAGAACCATCTACTTCTTTTAAAAGAGTCTTATTTATCCCTGAAAATAAACAAGGGCCTTCAGAGGGACCTCATAGTTAAAGGTAGGGTTGTAAAGCCCTCCATAGTATACTTGAAATTTAAAGAATAGTGAGACTAGTTGTTTTTTATGGTACTGATCAATACAAAGAGAATACAAAGATTATAGTGCTGAAAATTAGAAAAGGCTATTGTTTTATCATGAAACTGATTTTTTCATTCAAGGTCATATCAAAATTATAATCACAAGAAATCCAAGTAGTCCTGTAAGATCTAGGAATCTTCATTAGATGATAAAATGTCAACCCCCCAAATAATTTGAGAATTTTTTTATTTCCAATCTTGCCCTCATGCAGAAAAATAAATCTGATAATTGTATTGATATACTGACAAGTAGAATTATTTTGGAATTATAAATAGAATACTAAAATTTAACCTTGAAACATAAAATATCAAGAAAGGTTAAGAAATTTGTCAAAAATATGAAAATAAACATGTTTTTAAAGACTGGGAACTCACATGATTTCAACTCCATTGTAAATCTCTATGTCATAATCAAGGCTAGACTTGGAAAAATGGACAAGGTAAGTTTACTATCCAGTGTAATAAAAGTGTGACTTCATAATGAAAAATTAAAGAATATATATCAAAATCACATGAACTCAAGGGGAAATCATATAGAATAAGTCATGGTTGCAGGAAAATATATATATTTTTTCATTTAAAGATGCAAAATATTTTCCAATTTATTGCATATGTTGATGTTTATTTTGTTTCATCCCAAGTAATTTATATGCCACTATAAATTATGTATTTATTGTGGAGCATCCTGTGATTTCATCTATCTATCTGTATATGCATATTATACATGTTTTGAGGGGAGGTGATTGCTTGAGTCCTATAATTTCATCAGTTTAAGGAGCTCCTGATGTGAAAACTACATTGCCACATACAGACTGTCAGTCCTCTAACTTATCATTTTTGTGAGTTACCTCACATTGTGAAAGGGTAAATGACCTAACTGGATTATTAAGAGGGAGAGGTTTGCCTTGAACTTTTGATTTGCCTGACTTCCATGCCAGCCCTCTTACTGCTGACACTCAATTTTACATTACTATCCTCAAAAGGAACATTTCCTATCTCCATTACATGAGCAAGTCACTTCTATCTTTATCCTAGAATGATATAATTTTACAACTGGAAGTGACCTTAGATATCATCTCACCTAGTTTCTTCAATTTATGATTAGAAAGATGACACCCCCTCAACTTTTAAAATTAATTTATTTTTAGTTTTCAACATTCATTTCCACAAGATTTTGAGTTCCAAATTTTCTCCCCATCTTTCCCCAAGACACCGTGCATTCTGATTACCCCTTGCCCCAATCTACCCTCCCTTCTATCACACCCCTGCCTTCCCTTATCCCCATCTCCTCTATTTTCTTGTAGGGCAAGATAGATTTCTATACCCCATTACCTGTATTTCTTATTTCCCAGTTGCATGTAAAAACAATTTTTAGCATTTGTTTTTAACACTTTGGGTTCCAACTTCTCCCCTTTCCTCCCTTCCCACCCATCCGCACTGAGCAATTCAATGTACATTGTACATGTATAGTTATGCAAAAGATTTCCATAAAAGTCATGTTGTGAAAAACTAATTATGTTTGCCTCCATCCTATCCTGCCCCCATTTATTCTATTCTCTCTTTTGACCTTGTTCCTCCCCAAAAGTATTTAATTCTAGTTACTCCCTCCTCCCATTTGTTCTCCCTTCTATCACCAACACCCCCACACTCCTTCTGTCATCCCTCCCACATTCAATTTTTTTTCAGTTCTGGGTAGCACATTTTAGGGAGGACATTGATAAATTGTAGAGTGTCCCAAGGAGGGTAACCAGTTCGATGAACTAGGATGACTTTGAGCTCATGCAACATGAGTGCTACTTAAAGTTAGCAATAATGTTTAGCATATAAAATGAAGCAATGAGGTGTTGTAGTGGCTAGAGTGTTAGATCTAGAGTCAGGAAGACTCAAATTCAAATTTAATCTCAGCTATTGACTTGCTGTGTCATGCTAAGGAAGTCATATAATCTCTATCTATCTTGATTTTCCCTTTTGTCAATCAGAAATGTCCAATCTGCAATAAAAGGCAACTGGGGGAGAGCTTTGAACAAAGAACCATTTATTAAAGGAATGTAGCCCATTGTAATGAATGAGACCTCAGATTTTCCTCAAGATCTGAGATAGCCCCTATGTCTAAGGTCTTAGTTTTATAGTATTTGATACAAGGATGATACAGATGAAGCAGAGCACAATACAGAATCTCATTGATTGATAGACCTATGCCTTACCTTTTCAAAAGGACTAGAACTGACACACCAACATGAGTGGTCACATGATAGGCAAGGCAAGAGTCATCTCTGCTAAGTGACCATAAGATGGGTGACTTCTCATTTTGGTCCGTATATGGTAGTCTGGAGGTACAAAAATAAGTTGGAGGGCTTTCCATATCATCAGGTTATCTCTACCATGAAGGATTTGGTCATGATAATGAGGAAAAAGGGAGGGCGGAACCCAGAGGTCCTCTCACCCACATTGGACTTGATCCCTCACTCATCCAGCCAAAAGGGTAGAGGTCCTCTAGTCAACATCCTGTGATTAGCAGCTGAACTTACGGCTTGTTCGATGGCCTAATATAAGAAAGAATTTATCTAGTTGTATCTAATTATCTCTAAATATAAGAGATATCTATCAAGTTTTATCTAATTATAAGATATATAGTATTAATATTAGTTGATTAAACTGACTAAATGCATATTACTAGATAAGTATAGCAGAAATAATCACTACTCCCGTGGAATCACACTAAACTGAATAATACGGAGTGTAACAAAATAGGGGTTAAATGAATCATTCCTCACAAAATGAAGATGACATGTGAGGATGAAGTGATATGCTGTTATCTCCAAACCTTAAAATGTTATACAACTCATCATTGTTGGTACTGTCATCAATATCATCGTAATTGCCATGAAGCACTTAAAGGAGACCTGCTAGTTGCTTTGTTCTTGTTTTTTTCATTATGGTAGCTCTGGTCAGTGAAGGGGTGGCAAGGACAGTGAAGAAATTTGATGGCCTGGCAGTGCAGATGAAAAGGAGAGCACAATCTCTTTGAGAATTTGGGGAGTCCCTTAGAATTTTACAGATAGACAGATAGATATGTGTGTGTATATATGTGTGTGTGTGTTTACACATACATTTATATGTGTATATATAAATATGTGTGAATATGTGTATGTGCACACACATGAGTGTATCTATATCTACCATCTATCTATCTATCTATCTCTATCTATTTATCTATCTATACCTATCTATCTACTTTCTTACTAATGTTGGACCCTAGTTCCATCATCATATAGGCATAGCTCAGTTTGACCAGTAGGTGCAGGATGTAATCTCCCCAAAGGATGGCTAGTAAATAAACCTGCCAAAAACTCTGGATGGACGTTGTAGTGTGACAGTAATTTTTTCCCACTCTGGTATATCTCCAACTCTTTGTACCACTAAAACCAGCTTCCTTAACATTTTCATAATGAAAGCAAGAAAGCCCCTGATCTTTTTTTTGTTTTGCAAGGTAACTTAGCAAGGCTAATTCATATGTGTCCCATTTAGCAAGTGTCACATGCCTTACTGGGCTTCCTCCTTTATGGTCCCATCTTGGTACCCATTAGACATCCCAGGTGTCCCTCAGTTACCATTTCTTTTTTTACTGTCATAAATAAACCTTTCTGAATGTAAGTGATACTTAGGACAGAATCATTGTGTGGCTTTTCTCCTCCTCCTCCTCCTTCTCCTTCTTCTTCTTTTCCTCTTCCTCCTCCTCCTCCTTCTCCTTCTTCTTCTTTTCCTCTTCCTCCTCCTCCTCCTCCTCCTCCTCCTCCTCCTCCTCCTCCTTCTTCTTCTTCTTCTTCTTCTTCTTCTTCTTCTTCTTTTTCTTCTTCTTCTTCTTCCTCCTCCTCCTTCTTCTTCTTCTTCTCCTGCTTCTTGTTTCTGCTTCTTCTGCTTCTTTTTCTCTTCTTCCTCCTCTTCCTCCTTCTTTCATTTTCTTCTTTGTTATCTAATATGACTTCTTGCTAATCATTACAAAGCCATTAGTTCAGCTTTACTTCTTCCATTTCTCTACGTCCTCTCGGATGTGCCTAAGGGCGCTTAAACTCCCATGAGTAACTGAATAGAGGAGTTTACAGTCTAATAAGAATAGATGACATATGCACATAAATAATACACAGTAGAAAATCCTTAGAGAGGTACAAAATAAAGTATGAACTTCAAAAAATAAGGTCATTACAAACTCTTGAAACTTGGGAACTATCAATTTAGGCATCAAAAATTTCATTAATTGGGGGGCGGAGCCAAGATGGCGGAGTAGAAAGACTCACCTATGCTAGCTCCAAACCCACAGCCCATGGATTTCCTCTAAAAAGAACTCCCAACAAATTCTGGAACAGTGGAAGCCGCGCAGCAACACAGTGAAGGAGATTTCCGTTCCAGAGAGCCCTTAAAAACTGATCCCAAAGGTCCATCGCGCACCTAACAGGAGCGGAGCCCTGCCCTGCCCTGGCCGCATGACACTGAGAGGAGCGAGCAGAGTCGAATAGGCTTCAGGGACCAGAATCTCCAGCATCCGCGAAGGTCCCTCCACCCACAGACTCACAGGTCAGTGAGAGAGACGGGCTGAGAGGGGAGCAGGGTGTCTCTGGGACTCGGGCCCCCTTGGGAGGCAGAGGCAGAGGCAGCGGGCGGCCAGAGGCTCCCAGAGCAGGCAGGAGCTTGACAGCAGCTCCATTACAGAAGGTCTCTGCATAAACCCCCTGAGGGAACTGAGCCTGGAAGGTGGCCCTGCCCCCACCAGAGCACCAGAAATTAAGCTCCCATTTAATAGCAGTCAGGCCTGACGCCAAAAGCTCTGAGTCTGGGGAGCAGCATTTGAATCTCAGACCCCAAGCACTAGCTGGACGGACCAAGACTGGGGTGGAGAGGACTCTCAGAAGTTAAGTAACTGCCTGGGAAAATGCCCAGAAAAGGGGAAAAAAATAAGAACATAGAAGGTAATTTTCTTGGGGAACAGATGATTGCGCCATTCCTCTCTGATGAAGAAGAAAACTGCTTACCATCAGGTAAAGACATAGGAGTCAAGGCCTCTATATCCCAAACATCTGAAATAGATATCCAAGGGGCTCAGGCCATGGAAGAGCTCAAAAAGGATTTTGAAAATCAAGTTAGACAGGTGGAGGAAAAACTGGGAAAAGAAATGAGAGAGATGCAAGAAAAGCATGAAAAACGGGTCAATACCTTAATAAAGGAGACCTCAAAAAATGCTGAAGAAAATAACACCTTGAAAAATAGGCTAACTCAATTGGCAAAAGAGGTTCAAAAAGCCATTCAGGAGAAGAATGCTTTCAAAAGCAGAATTAGCCAAGTGGAAAAAGAGGTGCAAAAGC